>OX104117.1:9265374-9868702 GCA_944474755.1 Limnoperna fortunei | reverse complement strand
TCCATATGTTGTTGTAGGCTTGTAGACCTATTTATTTGATTGTATATGTGTTTTTTTATGTGTTGTATTTCAATGGTTTCATTCCATCTTTATATTTATTTAGTAACTTTTAAAATCCTTTTTACAGGATCACAAATAAAACCATAGAAATTGTCTTTTAGTTAATTTATTTAGTATAAGAGGTCTTGGTTTTGTCTCTGGTGATGAGACACATGGGACGTAAATTTAAAACTTTGTTAAAACATTGTTGCATATTTTTTTAAAGTGTTATTCATTATGTTTCTTCCCATAACAATTTTTATTCTGCAACTACCGCTTCAACTATACAAATATGACCCTACGAATAAAGCAAAGCTTTATTTGTAAATAATGACGTCACTCCTGGTACCCTTGTCCTTACTTCTAACGATATTTACTATTCTGTTCTGGTTTACGGTATGTTGTTGAATATGATATTTGTTTGTGACGTCAGGCTATCACTCGAATATGTGTTGAAAACTTCAAGTAAAAAATCGGGTAGAAGTGCACTTTTTTCATGTTTTCCATTAGTATTTATTATCTGGTTGCAGAATAAAAACAATATTCGTACGTTGTCAGAAAATATAACATTTATTTGTACTCATCGCAAAACAGGTGAGAAATGCTTGGCAGAGCCTCGCATTTCTACCTGTTTCTAAGGCTCGTACAAATAAACTGTATATTTTCTGACAATTTACTAATATTGTATATTTTTATGCATGCAAAATTGAAGTTCAATTTTATTTCCTATCCGGGGGTGACTGGTCTAGGTTGATTACCACAATGTAAACACTGGCTTTGTCAGTTAAAGACAAGGTTTGCTAGCCTTTCACCATAATGAACAAGCATGACCTGTTTTCTAGCAAAATATTAGAATTTACAGGCTTTCTTTTCCCAATAAAACTGGATTCCATGATGTAGTTGTAAAATTGCTGACAATGGTTAAAACGTCGAACCTATTAGACACATTCCTACATTTTCATTCCTTCTCTTTAAAACACTTATTGTCTAATCTGATCTTATTTTTTTTCTAATTTGGACATAAATAATCCTGTATAACGATTGTATAACAGCTGATTTAAAATATCAAACATGTTATTTCACATATTGAGCCATTTAATTCTGTTACTGTTTTGTTGCCCAGTATTAGATTATTATTATTATTATTTACAGTATTTATAGAGCGCATTAACTAATTATAATTACTCTAAGCGCTTTACAATCAATCATAAAATAAAATACACACCATAAAATGTACATTATCAATCAAACAAGGAAAATTTACTTTAAAACAATACTTTACAAGTCTAAAATAAAGAAAGAATCAGTAAAGTGTAAAATTAAGTTGATCCTAAAAAATGGAAAAGCTATAAAACATTAATCTTAAGTGCAGAACTATTTAAGAATATGTAAGTAACAAAAATTAAAAATTATTTAAGTGTCTAAAAGTTTAAATGAGAGAATAAAATCAGATAGAGGACTATGAAACTAAAACAAAAAATGGATACAAGAACATTTTCTGAGTTCTATAGTAAGAAAAAGTTTCTAATGTCTAGTAAAAATCTATAAAAAGTCAGAGTAAGCCAAACGAAATAAATGAGTCTTAAGGTGTGATTTAAAAGCATCGAGGCTGTCTAACACTTTCAATTCACTGGGAAGATTGTTCCATAGGGTAGCACTTGCCATGTCAAATCTGCGCGAGCCATATGTTTTTGTTTTCACTCGTGGCGTCTGAATTCGGATAATACTTTCGGAACGTAAGGATCGAGTCGGCTTGTATACAGTCAGAAGTTCTTGAAGATATTTAGGAGCTGTTCCTTGGAGCGACTTAAACACGTACACAAGAAGTTTGAATTCACAGCGAAATTTTACTGGTAGCCAGTGAAGATCTATAAGAACTGGCGTTATATGGTCATATTTCCTGCGTCGAGCGATCATACGTGCCGCTGCATTCTGAACTCTCTGTAATTTATTTAGTAATATTGAACTGATTCCATACATAAGTGCGTTACCATAGTCCAGCCTTGATGTAATTAGCGAACATACGAGAGTTTTACAAGCACTGTCTGTTATGTAAGATCGAATTTTCCCAATATTTCTTAGTTGATTAAAACATGATCTCGAAACGGTTGATATATGTTGATCCATACTAAGAGTCTTATCTAAATGAACTCCAAGATTTTTTACGCATGTGGTGTCGGTCACTATTGTGCCTTCAAGAGTGAGTTGACAGTTTTGTAGATCTTTCACCCGATTTTTCGGACTAAATATGATCAGTTCGGTTTTATCTTCATTTAGCTTCAGGAAGTTGATTTTCATCCAAGAACTTATGTCACGTATGCAAGCTTCTAGACGATTAGAGATGACATTCCAGTTGTCTAATGGCTCGATGACTAAGTAGACCTGAGAATCGTCCGCATAACAGTGATAGAGCATATTGTGATTTTTACAAATTTCTCCGATGGGCTTAGAAAACATGCAATAAAGCCTCGGCCCCAAGACGGAACCTTGGGGGACACCGAAAGTCAACGCAATTGGATCAGAATGTGTGGAGTCTATTGCAACAGTTTGAGTTCGTCCTTCCAAATATGATCTGAACCACGAAAGGGCCGAGTCATGAATTCCAAATGTGTGTTCAAGTCGTTTAATAAGAATGGAGTGATCTATCGTGTCGAAGGCGGCGGATAGATCCAACATTAACAATATAGCACAACAGTTCTTATCAAGTGCAAGTGTCAGGTCATGGTGTACGCGTAATAACGCAGTCTCAGTTGAATGGCCAGTTCGGTAGGCTGATTGTACGTCATCATATAACGAGTTTGCTTGCAAGTGAGCTTCGAGACGAATTGCAACAGTTTTTTCTAATATTTTTGAGACAAACGACAAGTTCGATACTGGGCGATAGTTCTTAAGTATTTCCCGGTCCAATCCAGGCTTTTTAAGAAGTGGTCTAACGATAGCCTGTCTAAAAGGTTGGGGTACACTTGACTCTTTGAGCGAGGAGTTGATGATTTCTGTAATAACGGGTAGAATGTCGTCGATAGACTGCTTCAGAAGAAAAGTTGGAATCGGGTCCAACTCACAAGATGTAGACGAAGAGTTTATGATAAGTTTTCGAACTTCGGCCATAGACGCTGGTTGTAGCGTGGAAAGTGAAACACCTCTAAATTCTACATCTTCACGAAGGAAATCTGTTTCAACATTATTCGACAGAGACAATAAACTGAGTTCATTTCGAATTTTTTCAATCTTGGTGACGAAAAAGTTGTTGAATTCGTTTGCGATGTCGAGACTATTTTCGTAGGTTGGTAGAATGACTTCACTCGATTTGCCCATGAGATTGTTTGTAAGTTTTTGAAGCCTTTTTTGATCATTTTGTGACTCTCTAATTTTTCCAGAGTAGTATTCCTTTTTTGATTCAAACAAACATTTGGTGACAATTGAACATTTCTCTTTGTAAATTAATCTATAGATAAGTAATAATGCTTAGAACCAATTGATAGACAAACATGCTTAAGTGTAACCTAGTAGGACCAGAAACCTCTTTGGTTATAGTTGGTAAATAAATCATTTTAATCATCCAACATGTCTGGTCTGAGGAAGATCCTCTGTTACAGAGACTGATAGTATACTGGACATTGAGACATTGACACCCCACCATCTCAAGAAGTTCTATTTATAATTTGCTAGGTTTGGTAGGTAAAAATGCAGCATTTATTATTCCTATTTTTGCAGTTTTTCAGTTATCTAAATACTACCTGTATGACAATTAAAGGGAACACTATACCACATGGCAATTTAGGAGAACACTAGGGTAGCTATAACAGGTATACAACTTGAATATGTGAATACAAATTGCTACTTATGTTGGTCACATAAAGGGGTGATGAACTATGGTATATATGTATTCCAATACCAAAGACTGCTATTAAATTAATTTTGTTAGAATTTTCATTAAAAAATCACTTTTAGGTGGACTGTTACTAATACCTGGCACTGCATACTCGTTTTTTTAGCATCTGAGTGCACCCATGGTTTATATTGGGTAAGGGGGCCTCGGTGGCCAAGTGGTTAAGGTAGTTAGTCTACTATTGATCATGTGGTCTGCCAACACTGAGATTGCGGGTTGGATTCTCACTGCAGGCAGGATGTACTCGAATCTTAATTGACAATGCTTGCCAGTTTTCCTACCGCAGGTCAGGGGTTTTCTCTGGGTACTCCGGCTTCCTCCCCGAATAAAAACTGGACACCATGATATAGCTGAAAAATTGCTGAAAGTGGCATTAAGTGGCATCATTCAGACAAACATTCAAATAATATATTAGTTTAGCATTACTCACTTCATGTTTTTGTGTTGCCTTTTATGTTTGTCTATATCCAGAATTATAATTGTCCATTGAATTTTGGCTCTTGTTGTACAGTCGGTTTCCTTGCAAATGTTAGCTATGGATGTCTAATCATTTATCATCAAGAATGCTTAGTAATGGACGTTGGTTACAAATTGTTTCTCAAATCAATGAAAGTTGGTTGGAAAGTATTTCTCTAATTTTTACATAATAAAGGTGTGGACAAATTAGTTCTTGTCACAAGTGGAAATGTTGTTCTTATCTGTTGATTGGTTTAGAAATAGGTAACTGTGAGATGGTATACATCTCCGAGTCCAGGTGATAGAGGTCAAATTTCAAGGTAAAAAGTTATCCAACATGGAATGTGAAGCAACACCTTGATATTATCTACCCTCAAACCAAATATCAAAAGCCTACCACAAAAGATAATGCTACAGCCCAGACAAGAACAGCTTCTGAAGGACAGATGGACAGACAGATCACTTTTTTTTTAAATTAGAGAAACAGAATCTTGAATTAGAACCAGTGCTTTTGAACTATCATATTTCAATCTTGATGATCCATTTAAGATCTGGTATTTCATGTAATTGCCAGGATGAGACATTGACAACATGTTCCACTGAGAGTTTTCTACATGGCTTGTATGATGGCATTCAATACACACTCCAAGTCAATTGATAACAAATTTTACTATAAAATATATAAACAAACCAACAAAACTATCACAGTAAACACAAATGGTAACAGATCAACAAATTTGTACAGATAACAATAAACCTTATATAATATGAAACATGTACAATATCGAAAATATGCAGAAACAATGAATTTGATTAATTTTACCAAGAACTGAAAGTAGTATTGTGGTAGTCATTTGCTTTAATTTCATAATATTTACCAATAAATGTTAGGGATACCTCTTATATACAATAGAAAAAACATTCAATTACATTTAAAATGTATAATCAAATACACATCTATAAAATAAAATTTATCTGTTAGAAAAATGCTTTCCAAATAAAATTTATCTCTGGAAAATGTGATGTGTACACATAATTATGTGATAAATAACTGCATAAAAATGAAGAAAATTGCACAATTAGTCTTTATCATGGTAACTAGACAAAGTCGATCTAGCGATCACTGATACCCCCGCTTTTGTAACAATTTATAACGTTTTTCGTGGACTGTGACCTTGAAATTTGACGGATTTCCCCCAAAATCTATAGGCTTCTTACCAACCTGATATATAACAATATCCCAAAGTTTCATTCAAATCACATGCAAACTTGTTTGTACAAATTTCTAACGTTTTTCGTGGACTGCGACCTTGAAATTTGACGGATTTCCCCAAAAATCAATGGGCTTTTTACCAACCTGATATATGACAATATCCCAAAGTTTCATTCAAATCGGATGCAAGCTTTTTGAGTTATTGTCCGGAAACAACTTTTTTGTTAAAATTTCTAACGTTTTTCCTGGACTGTGACCTTGAAATTTGACAGATTTCCCCCAAAATTGATAGGCTTCTTACCAACCTGATATATGACAATATCCCAAAGTTTCATTCAAATCAGATGCAAACTTTTTGAGTTATTGTCCGGAAACAACTTTTTTGTTAAAATTTCTAATGTTTTTCGTGGACTGTGACCTTGAAATTTGATGGATTTCCCCCAAAATCGATAGGTTTCTTACCAACCTGATATATGACAATATCCCAAAGTTTCATTTAAATCGGATGTAAACTTTTTGAGTTATTGTCCGGAAACAACTTATTTGTTAAAATTTCTAACGTTTTTCATGGACTGTGACCGTGAAATTTGACGGATTTCCCCCAAAATCAATAGGATTCTTACCAACCTGATATATAACAATATCCCAAAGTTTCATTCAAATCGGATGTAAACTTTTTGAATTATCATCCGGAAACCAAATGTGGACGGACGTACGACGGACGGACAGACATGAGGACTACTATATACCCCCGACTCTGTCTAGCGGGGAGATAAAAATATCATTCTAGCAGAAAATTCTGAAGCTACTAATAGCACCATCAACAATATGTTCCTTTTTAAATTCATTAAAAATCCTGTGATTAAATTATACAGAATATAGATAGTCTGTTACGACAAAAAATGTTGAATCAAATTACTCCAAATATTTACCTGTTTGACTTGAAGTATTTTTAACTATAAGTACTAAATATGTTTACATCTGAATAAAATTCATGTACATGACCATTCCTGTCAATATTTTAAATAACATAAAGAGTGTTTATGAAAGATGGTATAAGTACTTGATTAAGAAACTAAACAGTAAACTGGTATCCTAAACTGTTACACAAAGCCTGACAAATATTGACTCATCTTTCATTAAGACATTATCAATTAACAAAGCCGGACACTAATAAATCATGCACAAACTGTGGATAGGCACATCTGATAACATGTAATATTATAGTGTTATTAAATGGATGTTTTCACATTGGACTTGTATTATGCCCAAGGGAAGCTGTATTGGGTACAAATAGCCAATTGAATTATGGCTATACTAGGTCCAATGCAGCTTCTCCTGGACATAATACAAGTTCAATATGAAAAACCCTCAGTGTGAAATGTCATTTTTTCTTGAAAATTCTGCTGTAACAGTATGTTGACCTTAAAATTGATGTTTATTCTTCCTTAAAATTGCCATAGTACGTACACTTTGAGCCCAATGCTATCTGGATTGTTAACTTCCAGTTTGCAACTTAAATCATCTGGTGAAGTTCAAATCATAAATTTATGTAATCTAAATGAATGTGTTTGTTTTTAAAATGAATATTTATATATGAATTACATACAAGTTTTCCTATATGGAGCCAGGTTTTTTCTGTATTTTCCATGTTTTTCTGCATTGGCACTGTTTTTTTTTTATTTGGGCTTGTCCACTAGATCCATATTTTATGGACAATTTCTCATGTATTTTACTCAACTGGTTAATAAAAAAATGGTACATGGTTATGACAACCGACTGTATTTGCTTTAATTGTAGTTTTAAACTAGGACAGAATGGATGATATGTCAAACAATAATGCAAGCACTTATAGGAGCATGATTTGCCCTGATGCCATCTACACAGCTGAAAACACTTTGAGGCAGCCATATGGAATGCAGTTACAAAGATTGTAATGGGCACAGGAACTTGATACAATACTGAACATTTTGGTGCACTTGCTTTTTGGCTTTACTAAACAGAATATTAATAATATACAATAATAGGCAAGATAATAAATACATAACAAATATTGCTGAATAACTCTATATGATTGTAGATTTCTGTCTGAGGTAGATTGCTGGGCAGATTAATGTCTATATCTTCATTCCAGGAAGCTCTGGAACTGACTGAAAAAGACAAATATATGGTTTTAAATCATTACAAAATGTATACAAAGTTCTTTTACTCTGAAGATACATGTTCAAATTATAAAACTTGTAATAGTTGTTAAGATTGTAAAGTATCAAATTATATGTGTTTTGTTTGTTTGAATAGTGTTTAACTCCAATTTCAGCAATTTTTCAGCTATATCATGGCGTCCAATTTTATTCAGGGAGGAAGCCAGAATTCTTTGAAAAATCCCTGACCATTGGTGGGAAAACTGGTAAACCTTGTCAATTAGAATTGGAGTCGTGTATACCTTACCCGCAGTGAGATTCGAACCCACAACCTCAGTATTGACAGACCATGTGATCAATCCTAGACGAACTACCTTAACAATTTGACCACAGAGCCCACCAAATTATATATGAATGGACTAATATAACTTTATGTACAGGTACTTGTCTGTTGTAACATTTTTCATAAATTGTCAGAAGTTTATGCCCTATATTTGTTCTTTGTTCTTTGTCATTTGGCTTTTTTAATAGGTGCCTCAGTGGCCAAATGGTTAAGTAAGTTTGCTATTGATCACAGGCATGTCAACACTGAGGTTGCAGGTTTCGAGCCTTACTGCAGGCAAATCATGCATAACATTAACTTGACCTTGCACGATTTGCCATTTTTTCCATGGAATTAAGAAGTTTCACCAGATACTCTGTCTTCTTTCCTCAATAAAAAATTGGACATGATATAACAGAAAATAATGTTGAACTCGATTTAAACAAACAAACAAAAACAAAAACAAATTCCTGGTAATTTGTTATTCTGTCTTTTAGTGGGGTTTGTGTTTGGTTTATCTGCTCTTATATATTTGAATATGAATTTTAACAAAATTACTGTGAGCTAATGCTCCCTTATGATCGCCTTGCTCAATAACTTCAGAGCTCTGTTACTGTGAGCTAATGCTCCCTTATGATCACCTTGCTCAATAACTTCAGAGCTCAATAACTCCCACAATATGGCATGATCATACAAAGCTACTGACAAAATATCAGTATTGTATCACATATCATAGCTGAAAAAAATGTGACAGAAATTGATGATGGAAGGCTGATATAAATGATTCAGTTTTAAACTGCTTCCTACCTTCTAGGCTTCTAATTTAAATACAATGAATCAAAATATTCTAAATCATTTGAAAGATTTATCAAATCTGACTTATGAATAATAATTGCTGTATTTCACACAAGGCCCTGGAAATTTTCCTGAGTCATGTCGGACATTTTACCGGTCATCATATAAAAATATTGTGTTTGCTTAAGCTGGGATGTGTATGTGCTTTTCCTTAAAGTCCAGAATAAAGGTCTTTAAAATTTTTTTCAAGACCGTAGTATATTAGTTGTTGTTTTGTATGGGTTCCTATGATATATGCACCGTGCAAGAAAGGAAATATACGTAGAAAAACATTCTGCTTCCTAAATTTTCTTTATTATAAGATGATATGTTGTCTATTCAACAAAGTAATAGCAAACAACGTTTTTTATGAGCATTCGTGAGACATTTTTATTAACCGGAAGTAGGAAGTTGTTTCAAAATTACAACAAGGTCGGAACAGAATTGAATTTTATACGATACTCTCTGATGGACCACGTTTTTCACAATTTATTATTTATTGAATTAAATATTTTTATTTTTGTTTTCATCATTTAAATAGAATTTAATTTGAATTGATTTTCCCAAGATTTATGTACGTCAGGTACATTGGCGCATGCGTGATGTACAATTTTGACCACACATGTTTTCCCATCAAGTCATATTTTCTAAGCAATATAACGTACAACCACTTCGTACCTATTGTTTCAAAATACTGTTGCCATAACATATTCTACAAATGGATGAAACAGATCTGTACTCATAATTAGGTTATCACCTGTTGTGTTAACCATTACGTAATTAACACTTGACTGGAGTGAATGGTTACTCAATAAACACATGTGTCAGTGACGGGAAATAGCCTTAGGGTTGATTTTTTAATAAAATATTTATATCTAGCGGAAATTAAAGGTATTGAAACCAACTAAAAGATATTTATATTATTGTCCAAGTTAAATATCACTTTTTTGGATGTCCGATTTGACTAAACCTTAGTCGGACATTTTAATGTAAATGTCGGACATGTCCGGCAAATATGACCGTTTCCAGACCCTTGATTTCACATTAAAGCTGTCCTTTATATAATTACCTTGATATCTAACATCTGATAAGGCACATGGTAACAGATATTTTTATTCTCGACAACCAGATGACCTTTCTGTGACGATGGTCCAACAACTCTGACCTCTGATCCTTTTGGCAGTATATTTTCTGGAGTATCTTTAGCTGAAAATGGCATTTTCCATCATCAATCAAACTAACAAAGTCAAAGTCCTAAGTAGAAAATTATTCTCCAACAAAAACCTTTACTGTTTCAACCATAACATAATTCATCTCTCCTAAGCTTAGGTTCCAATAAATTGCATGACACCCCAGTAAAGCACAAATGACTGCTATGGGGCAAGTAGTTGTCCAAAAACTGAGACATTGAAACTTAAAATTTCACAAATTGTGATGTACCTTTTAACGTTACTGTTATTTTGGGAGCCATATATGTTTGAATGAAATAGCCCTTTAAAATTGTTGGTAGAAACATATCAATAAAGTGTTCTAGTGATCTTTTGTGATGAAGACTTATGAAGAAAGCAATGTCAGTTAACTTGTAAACAAATCTGCCCCAAACCAGAAAATCTTTAAGGGCAGATTTCCATTATTCCTGTAGTGTCTTTGGTTGAAGTTACACATGTATAACCACAGAACAATCTTTTTTTTATTTGGTTGTTGTTGTTTTTTCTTGTGTGTTTCTATTTAATTAAACACTATTCGAGTTGTTAAGACAAAATCAATAATGTCAAATTCTCCTAATAGTTGTTTTCATCCTGTTATTGTTTAATACAATATATAAACATTTTTACCTTACTTCTGGTGCCAAGTAATTATCAACTAAGCTGACAGAACAGTGTTATAGATTTCAATGATAAAAAATCTACCAAACAAACTTCATGAAAACATTTTAACTCACCTGAGTAATCACTTTTCAATATTCTTATCTGTGGGTAACTCAATTTAACTTGACCATTGACACTGTATGTCCTTGAACCTGGAATGTCAGGGGCTGCCTCCTATAAAGGTAAAAATAAAAGGTGTTAAATTTCCTCAAATGAAGCCACAAGTAACAAGAAAATGTGTTTGAATAAAACATATAAAGTCTAATTCTGAAACGTTTCATTTATTGAAACAATACTTTTATCCATGCATAACAATAAGAACAAGTGTATCTTCAAGCTAATGCTCACTAGTGATACCCTTAAAATGTATTCAGTATACAGGAAGTAGATGACCAAGGATCATGCAATCTCTATACAACATATGGCACTATAGGATAAAGCAATATGCAAAATATCAGGCTTAAGACATGCTATAAAAAACTGAGACAGAAATTTTTGTTATGAATGGATGGAGGAAGGGACAAGGGTAAAACAGTATACCCCCTCTTATTCAAATTGGGGGTAAAATTTCGATATATGAACTGCTGTGAGCAAGCTCATTGTTTTCCACACTCTTTACTTGTATATTTTACTAATGCCAATCCCACATACTGGAGTTTTCATGGAGAAACCCCATTTTTTGCACTTATATAAATATCTGCACTAATTTCAGGTTATTTTTAGTAATTTTGTCCATGACTTTTGAAGAAACCATTTCTAAATCAATCAATATTATATGTGACAATATATGCATGTTTTGATGCCATACCATCACAGTTATTACCCAATATGTGTTTGTTCTATGACCTTGACCTGATTTCAATATTTTTCTTCCACTCATTTAATGTGATCATATATTTCAGTTTGGTTCCAATCCCATGTCAGGTTCTAGTTGTAATCTTGACATTAGATGTAGTGACACAAAAATCAACCAGTGGTAAAATCAGAATATATCATGCCCCAATGAATTATTTTTATTTCAATGTGATGCATTTGTACTGATTTTACCATGGGTAACATTACTAACTGGACAAATATATACAGATTTTACTAACGCTAAAATTGGTATGTACCAATATACACTCAATTTACACCTGTGGACTCGAAATGTTTTATGCAAGTCTGTATAAAAATATTTACCAAACTTATGTTGTAATATTTAGAAGCTTGATCCAATAGATAGGGTTCTTTCTTGATGACTCCGTGCTTTTTTGGTTCTTTTCTGAAAAGTATATAAATTAATATGATCCAAAATTTTTGTATTGGATAACAAAAATCTTTCTATATGTCTTAATTGTAAATTGTAAATAAATACTTTTCATAAAATTAAATATTTAACCTATTTGCAGCATTTGAAATGGAAACAATAACAAAATAAATATACCTTATGTGAACCCCCGACCATAATCAACATCATTGTATAATAAGAAAATAAATATCCCTTATGTGAACCCCTGACCATAATCAACATCATTGTATAATAAGAAAATAAATATCCCTTATGTGAACCCCGGACCATAATCAACATCATTGTATAATAAGAAAATAAATATCCCTTATGTGAACCCCCGACCATAATCAACATCATTGTATAATAAGAAAATAAATATCCCTTATGTGAACCCCGGACCATAATCAACATCATTGTATAATAAGAAAATAAATATCCCTTATGTGAACCCCCGACCATAATCAACATCATTGTAATATTTAGCTTGTTTGAAATATTTTGCCACTTTTACAGCTTTTTAATGGTGCACATATCCAGTTTGTAGTGGATAAGTCTGAAGTATCCTATGATAACCTTGACCTTCTGTAGGACAACTGCCAATACTTGGTAGGTACGGTTAAAGGCAAACACATCTTGCCCTTAGTTGGATTGTTTGTTTGTGTTATTGGTGTTTAATGCCACTTTCAGCACTTTCTGGTGCTCCAGCTTTCTCCCCCAATAAATACTGGACACCTTGATATAGCTGAGAAATTGCTGAAAGTGGTGTTAGACACCATTCAAACAAACAAACAAACAAACAATTAAAAAAATTCTAGTGAATTCTTCCCATGTAAATTACAATATCTTATGAAATTCACGCGTAAGTGATATATACTTATGTGTCTGAGGTTTAGGGGACTTTAACTGCTCCCTGTGTTTAACCAGCTTTGGTCGGACTGTGTCCCACTCCAGTCTACATTTCATTCCTTTCCAGTAAGCCTGTATTACTGATGCAGCACTATGTACTTTCTCCTGTCTCATGGCTTCTAACTGTTGTCTGGTACCCTCACTGTAACATTCATTGTAATTTATTTAGAACTATAGATCAACTACAGCAGTCACAGGTTTATACATTAATAATTTAATTTGCTTCGTAAGCTGAAATCTGATTGGTCAATTCAACCCATATTATAAGAAATAACTTACGTGACCTATGGCCTATTCTTACGCCGTTAAAATTCAAATAGTTCCATGACGTAATAAATGTTTTTACCAAACCATATTATATCATATAATCTGTTCAGAAATTTGAAGTATTCCTTAAATAAACTAAAAATGTTAGAAATATTTTCATACAATTTTAAATATATAAATGTAGGCCATACTCATAGGTGATACAAATTCTAGTAAAATATTTAAGGGAAAGATAATTCAATTGCATTTAAATATACAAGACATTTAAGTAAATTTGTACTTGCTTCCATGACCGAAAAAGTGGACATATGGTTGGTGTTCTACCTGTCTGTTTTATTGGGATTTGGAGGATTAGGAAACCAGTTCTTATGTGACTGTTACGTTTTGTATATGGAAACTGTGGGATTGGTGGTGGTGGGAATGTATCTGGAAGGGACAACATGTTTAAAGGGAGACAACTAGTATGTGTATTTCAGTGCATTAACATGTGTATTAGCATGATAATCATCTTATCCAGCACACCACTCTATCACACGCTGTAGACAATACCTGAAGAAGATGTGCTTCTTTCCTATCCTCCATTGAGTACTGACATACGGTAGCTTGCTTTCATCCATTGCTTTCAAAAATTTATCCAAAATAATCTGAAAATTATAAAAATTATATTTAATTTTAGTTTATTAATCCTGGAAATATCTAAAACACTGTAAACACCTTTAACTGAGAAAAAGAATATATATCCTGCAGATACTATCTCTAAAAATACTTTATACATCAGCTGATAATTATAGATAATTATTATTACGTATTTTGACACTCTATTCATTTCTCATCCATATCTCATCGAAGGGCAATAGCTCTGAGATGAGATGAAGAGAAAATGCACAGTTTCAAAAAACGTAAATCTGTTTATCGCTGTTTGTAACACAATGACATCACTTAACTGTAAAATATAGACTGTACAAATGTATTATCAAACTTTATAAAAATTAAAACAAACTAATTAATCAAAAGTGGAATTTACAATAAAATATATTTTTTTCCTAATAATTTAAATATTCTTATTTAGGTATGAATCTTTCAATGTTATACTAAAAACCTTCATCAACCACATGGCATGAATCACAGATTCTGCAAATTGATTAAGTGTTATGTAACTGTTATTGCAGTAAGTCATGATATTTGTTTCCATTATGCTTTGTGGAAAGATGAAAAGCTGGTCATACCTTACACTGGTCCTGAGGTGACGTCAGCTGATAAGGATTGTGTTTACCCATGAATACCCTGTATCTGTTGTTAAAAAGCTTAAATCTCATTCTGTGTGGAATCCCTGTAAAATAAAATGGGAAAACATGTACATTATTTTGTATTAATATATACATAGCCTTATAATTATTAATAGATTACCATGTGCATCCCACATTACTCAACACAAAAATAGGGTAGTTAATGGGATATATTTTTATATCCATGAATTACAAGCAGCCTATAGGAACAGTTGAGCATGATAACAGTCCATCTCAGAAAACCTTTTTACCTTGCCTTTGGACCTATAAAAGTAGTTTTAAATTGGCCTAACTCAAAGACTATAAATGGTATTGTGCTGATAACTCAAATTAATCCTGATTTTATAGTACTTGATAGATATGCAAAGATTTAACAAAATTGTTTTCAAGTAATCTTTTGAAACCCAAACCAAACGCATAATTTTGACAATTATTTTGTAATTGTCTTTACAATCAAACTACAAATGGGATTGTTTTTGAAAATTTAACTTTATCTATTTTATACTACTTAACAGCTGTGCAAGGTTAAAAACAAAATTTCTTGACATGTTTTCAGGTTATTATTTGGAAACTACTGGGACACTGACAGATGAATGAACACTCATATCTAAAGGGAGGGTATTACATAATATCCTGCCACTTTGTGTGGCACAATGTCAATATCTCAAAGGAAGGGTATTACATAATACCCTGCCACTTTGTGTGGCACAATGTCAATATCTCAAAGCAAGGGTATTACATAATACCCTGCCACTTTGTGTGGCACAATGTCAATATCTCAAAGGAAGGGTATCACATAATACCCTGCCACTTTGTGTGGCACAATGTCAATATCTCAAAGGAAGGGTATCACATAATACCCTGCCACTTTGTGTGGCACAATGTCAATATCTCAAAGGAAGGGTATCACATAATACCCTGCCACTTTGTGTGGCACAATGTCAATATCTCAAAGGAAGGGTATCACATAATACCCTGCCACTTTGTGTGGCACAATGTCAATATCTCAAAGGAAAGGACACACAATTTTCATCCAATAGACTTGGTTTAAATCACCTTCACTAAGTTACAATGAGTTATACACTGTGTCTGTAAGCTGATAATTGAAGACACAGCCCCTACTCACTTATCACAGCCCTAATCATACCTACCACCAGCCCCTAATCATACTTACCCCCAGCCATTAGATGTACTGTTTCTAATATCTGTAACGACCTTAGCTGTCTTATTACCACTTCCTTGTCAAACATGTCCATTTCTCCTCTGTCGTTTGACTAGTAAAATACAACAAGTAATAAAGGCTAAAACATTACTGTCACTGTTGGTAACTCAACAGATACGTAATTTCTAAGTAGGTAAGTAGGTGTGCAGTAAATAGTAGATACCGGGTATGTACCTGGTACATGCAGAAAAGTACTCTTATTGCAAATAATTACTGTTACTTTTTGCTTTTGTGTTTTCATTGGGTTGAGGAAGCCTGAGTACCCGGAGAGAAACCCCAACCTTTGGTAGGAAAACTGGCAATCCTTGTTAATTAAGATTGGAGTTGAGTTCACCATGCAAGCAGTTAGACTCGAACCGGCAACCTCAGTGTTGACAGACCACGTGATAAATAGTAGACGAACTACCTTAACCACTCAGCCACGGAGGCCCCTAAAGTATCTTTACTTCACCAGTGGAAAGACAAGACAGAAAAATCTCAGACAACCAAGTGAAAAGATTTCTGGCCTCCACCGAGGCTCTGTCAAAATGGAGACCAAAATAAAACTTTCATGTGGGTGTCTAAGATTTTTACATCTTGCCCTATCACTGGCGTTTGATTCTATTTCAAACTAATTCGTTAAAAAGATCCTGTGCTGTTCTGTTGGAAGATGACAACAAATAAGAGTTATCTACCCTGAAAGTAATCTCCAGCGTAAATATGTTTGTTTTGATGTGTATTGAGATCATATTGTGGCATAAATTTGATCGTGAAAGCTCAGATATGTTGTTTTCATGTTAATATTTAAAGAGGCAGAGTAAACAAACACAACTAAAGCATATATTTTATGATTTTTTTCGCAAAATCAATAGTTGATGTCACAATACATTTTTTCGGAAAAGAAGCACGAAGTTCTTGTCTCGCCCATGGGTTGAGACAAGGATATCTCAGCTGGCTATACATAAGTGTATGTTGTCTCATTAGTGTGAAGTAAGTATCTGTTTGTAGATGAGTACTACTTCGTCTTGTCTAGGTCTTATTCTCTGTTTCAGAAATTAACAATTTGTGGGTTTTGTATAGTAAATGGTCACTTCTGAACGTTTCACTTTTTGCATATTTATAACTGGAATAACTGTTTTTGTATTGTTTCTCAGTGCCAATGAGTTAACTCGTTTTAAACAAATTCAAATTAATTTTCTTTGTAGTTAATTTTACTTTTGACAAAATAAATCATGTTTAATATTTACAAACACACTATACCTTAAGACATTGGACAAAGTGAGACTTGGCATGTACCAGTGTCTTCAGTAATGTATTTATCTTAGCCTGGAAGTCTGTACACAAAGATCCTTTGCTTTCACTGTAACATATAATACTGTATGACGAAGGTAGCTGAGCTATCCACAGAAATATCGAAGAAGAACACAAGAATTAATTTTAAAAGAGTTAAAAATAATATCTGACATTGATCAAAATAAAGTGTTTAGTTTACAAATAACAACAAAATTTCAGAAAAAATTTCCGCAATCTCTGAAACGCCATTGATATTTATGTGATATTATTAGAGAAATGTGTCATGTCACAACTGGAATGCAGAGCCAATATTAGGGTGCTTGGAAGTGACATCATGAGCCATAAAATGTGTGATGTTTGCATTTAGGCTGCACCTATATTCATATCACAAATATTTATAGTATCTACACTGAGCATGTCAATCAGCTGAAAACATCATCTTGTAATGATGAACTGCTAAATGTTAAGGTATCCGACCCATAATTGAAGTTACAGTTTAATTTTCAGTTTAATTTTATTTTTCGACCAAAAAATACAGCTTTATTAAATTAACATATTGTTAATGAATGATAAATATTAAATATAGTTTTACTTTGAGTCAATGTTAACAGTTTTGATTAAAACAATTAGTTACTAAAATAGTATTTCTGATGTTTGCCAAACATTACCGAGGTCTGCTCAATTAAAAATCAATGGACATCTAGGACACCAGCTATGATCACATGGTCAATTGTGGTCTGGATACCTTACCTTATACATCAATCAAGTAACCAATGACAAAATGACAATTTTCACTTTCAATACAAATGATATACAGTCAAACCTTGATAAGTCGAAGTTTGTGGGACCATAAAAAATATATCGAGTTATAAGAAGTTCGAGTCAACCGAGTTTAGGGTGTGAGGTCATTTTCATTATGTGATTTTAAAAAAATCTAACGGTATTTATTTTCATGTATATTGGCATCGCTTGTTTTGTCACGGTATTTGTAGCATGCAATATATATAGTATTTTAGCCATTCACATAAATCGACAATAATTAATAAATAGTGTAATCATATTTTATAAACTTTATTACGAAATTATTGAAAAACATTTCAAGAAAACACTTATCAACTTACAGGTCAATGAACTAATAAAACAATACAAATTGTTTTTTTACGTAATTGACAACACACAAGTCAACAAAAATAACAGAATTTCTTTCAAGAAACAAAACTCGACAACATACATCATTGGTCAGATCAAAAGAAATTTTCAATAATTATCATTTTTAATAAAACATGACTAAATAAATCGGACAGTAATTAGCGGTTCATCAATTAACCTTAATAATGCATGTCCTGCGCTTGGATTACCAATTCGTTTTATTAAATTGCCAATACAAATTGTAATAGCCAATCAAAAATCGTGTTTGCTCTATGACAGGTGTTTAAAATAAACAGACGCGTATAAAGTAACAAAACAAAATACAAATGAAGTTGTTAGTTTTGACATCGATATCAAGAGCAAAATTAACTTCAAGACAACGAAGTTAAAATTACACTAATTAATATTGTCCGGACTACAAAAATCCATCGAGTTAAGCGAAAAATCGAAACAACCGAGATCGACACATCCGAGGAAGAAATGCATCGTTGATATGGGAAAAATGCCGGGACTTAAAAATTATATCGATATAACCGAGGTATCGAGTCAACCAAGTTCGAGACAACGAGGTTCGACTGTACAACAACTTACCTTTTAAGAGCCGTACTTCCTGGTAAGATTCTGTGCTTTAACCCTTTTGGTCCATTATCTGTGTATTTGAGAACAACATGAAAGTATACATCTTTAAGCAACAAATAATAATTTTTTATCTGGCAGGTAAAACTGATAAATTAAAAACTGAATTATTATAGACTTATAACTTATAATAAAAATATAACAGCATACTAAAAGTCTATTACATTAAAACATTAAAACTGTGGCTATTGAGTCTTCTGATGCAACAGATTCTAATATGCCTCTTTTTGCTAGTTATATTATTGTTGCCTATTATAAATTACAGGGAGGTTTACAAAAATAGGACTTTTACAGAAGACAGTCAATTTTATACATGTATTAGAAGTGACTGTAAAATAATAATTAATAAAATTGTTGCAAAATCTGGTTAACTATAAAAACATCTTTTCTACATTAGAAGATCAACTTACCACTAATTCTGACTAATAATCTGGGTTTACAGTATTTAATTTAGTTAAAATTTTAGTAAATAATCTTTTCAAAACTTAAAACATATTTGTGTGAGTGGAATTTTGGGGAGGCAAGGAGGGGGGGGGGGGGAGAGTCAAGAGAATATGTTGGGTTTGGAAAAATAACATTAAGTGACAATCCTTGTCAATTAATTATTTTTCTAAATTTGGTTTTATGCCACCTTCAAATATCACACCCAGTCATTGTTGGAGAAGTAAGCAATGAAAAAGAAATTTCAGCAGACAGTGTGACAATCCTTGTAAAGTTATGTTCGAGTTGATAGTACAAGACAGAATAAATGCTACATTTTATCTAAAACAATGTAAACAAACTGTACCTCTAGAAAGTTTGATTTCTTGATTAAAGAGGTGTGTGGCAAATCCAAAATTACAGTTCTGTTTGGACAGCACCCACATAATGTCATCAGGCAAGTAGTCTCTGTTACTGGGCAAGAAGTCATCGGCATCATATATAACTCTACCAGAGAAATGACGGATCCCAAACTGATAGTCTGACTTTGGTAGTGGTTCAAAAAAACTGAAAACAGGCAGAAAATATTCCTTCAAAAATCACTTTATTTTTCTTCTGTAACATACATGTTTTGTTACAAAATTTATCTTAAATAACATATAACATTTATATTGCTATCTTGCTTGAATAAAGAGGTAGTCGGCCATATTATTTATTGTATACAAACAAACTTAACCTCAATGTACTATACTATACATTATGTGTAGAATCATACCAACAATAAATGCTTCTTTTGTGTACTTTTTATGTCAGACATCTTTGTTGTCTATTAGTGTCATTATTAAACGGCAGTACAAAAATAACCAAATGGGTGAGACATCTACATTTTTTATTTAAAAAATCTTTCTTTCACTTAAAATTTCAATTTAATGGGGCATTACAAACATAAGGCTGAATTTCTAAAACCAATGAGGAAAAATATAGATGTTTACAAACTTTATGCAGGAATTTAACCTTAAAGTTTAAGAATGATTTTTCTACTTTCATTTCAATGTTGTTGTCACATTGTACCAAATTACACTCCTTAGGAAGTGCTTCCAATGTAAAACATTGACTGGGAAAAAATTATTCTTGTTCTACAGTAATGCCATACCTTTCAAAATATCCAACTCTTAAGCAACAGCAGTTATAATCAAAAGCAGAAACAAAAGTGAAAATTGGGACTATTTTTTTATGCTGCCATGTTTTAACAGAACCCGAAATTCATTCTACAAACAGGATAATGACCCCTGTAGGAACATAGCCGTAAAATACTCACTAGTTATTTATTCTGTGGTGAACTTTGACCTTAGAGACAAATGATTCTGATGAAGTCTTTGGTTGCGTACATTCTGTATCTAGGATGTTAAATATTCCACTTCTCTGAAACAAAAAAAAATACATATTACAAAATTTATGTTTAAAATGTTGTTATTTCCTGCAATTTATTTAGCCAAAAATTTGTCACATGACTTTCCTTGAATAGTCAATGAAGCATGATAAATATGGCTCTGCAGACAAAGTGTAGAAATGTACAGAAGTAAAAAAATATTCAACAAAATATAGTTATTAATGATAGCAATTTTTTTGGCAAAGCATTATCAGTTGTACTTTATTTATAGGATAAAATGAATAGAGATCTGAATGCCAGTGATAATCAAGTCTACTTCTAACATCTAATCTGAATGCCAGTGATAATCAAGTCTACTTCTAACATCTAATCTGAATGCCAGTGATAATCAAGTCTACTTCCAACATCTATTTATAGAGATCTGAATGCCAGTGATAATCAAGTCTACTTCTAACATCTAATCTGAATGCCAGTGATAATCAAGTCTACTTCTAACATCTAATCTGAATGCCAGTGATAATCAAGTCTACTTCCAACATCTATTTATAGAGATCTGAATGCCAGTGATAATCAAGTCTACTTCCAACATCTATTTATAGAGATCTGAATGCCAGTGATAATCAAGTCTACTTCTAACATCTAATCTGAATGCCAGTGATAATCAAGTCTACTTCCAACATCTATTTATAGAGATCTGAATGCCAGTGATAATCAAGTCTACTTCCAACATCTATTTATAGAGATCTGAATGCCAGTGATAATCAAGTCTACTTCCAACATCTAATCTGAATGCCAGTGATAATCAAGTCTACTTCCAACATCTATTTATAGAGATCTGAATGCCAGTGATAATCAAGTCTACTTCCAACATCTATTTATAGAGATCTGAATGCCAGTGATAATCAAGTCTTCTTCCAACATCTAATCTGAATGCCAGTGATAATCAAGTCTACTTCCAACATCTATTCTGAATGCCAGTGATAATCAAGTCTACTTCCAACATCTATTTATAGAGATCTGAATGCCAGTGATAATCAAGTCTACTTCCAACATCTATTTATAGAGATCTGAATGCCAGTGATAATCAAGTCTACTTCCAACATCTATTTATAGAGATCTGAATGCCAGTGATAATCAAGTCTACTTCCAACATCTAATCTGAATGCCAGTGATAATCAAGTCTACTTCCAACATCTATTTATAGAGATCTGAATGCCAGTGATAATCAAGTCTACTTCCAACATCTATTTATAGAGATCTGAATGCCAGTGATAATCAAGTCTACTTCCAACATCTAATCTGAATGCCAGTGATAATCAAGTCTACTTCCAACATCTATTTATAGAGATCTGAATGCCAGTGATAATCAAGTCTACTTCCAACATCTATTTATAGAGATCTGAATGCCAGTGATAATCAAGTCTACTTCCAACATCTATTTATAGAGATCTGAATGCCAGTGATAATCAAGTCTACTTCCAACATCTATTTATAGAGATCTGAATGCCAGTGATAATCAAGTCTACTTCCAACATCTATTTACTATTTATTATTTTCAGATAGAAATAAATTTTATTTATTTTCACCAAGATAAACAAAGCTGCTGTATGTTCCGACACCAGAATGTATTTTTTCCTATGATATTTGTTTTGTTTGTTTAAATGGTGTTTAATGCCACTTTCAGCAATTTTTCAGTTATATCATGGCGTACAATTTAATTGTAGTAGGAAGCCAGAGTACACAGAGAAAATCTCCAGACCTTCGGTAGAAAAACTGGGCATTCGTGTCAATTAAAATTGAAGTTGAGTGTACCTGGCCTGCAGTGAGACTCGAACCGGCAACTTCAATGTTGGCAGACCATGTGATCAATAGAAGACGAACTACCTTAACACTTGGCCACCAAGGCTCCCTTTCCTAAGATAGTAAAACTATTTACACAATAGCATTAGATCATGTCTACTGATATTAATTTCAATAATCAAATCAGGTGTGTTTGTGTCCATATCACCCCCTGACTTAATCAGACATATTTGTCTCAATATATACTGCTGACAAGAAACCATAAATACTTACTGGTGATGATAACAGTTCTAGAATAGGATCATTATCAAAGTAGGTCACCTCTACATCAGTCTGGACTTCCTCCTCTCTCAGTGACTCCATTGTACTTTTAAAGATGTGTGTGACGTAGAAATGCTGCATGGTTTCAGCACACAGGTTTATACATAACTGTTCTAGCCGATTTTTCTGTAAATAGTAAAAAAAAGTGAAAAAGATCATTTTCTGTCACAAAAGGATTATTTAGGCAATGTTATTCAAGAAATTTTTAATATAAGATATTCTCAACTCAAGTCTTGAATTTGAGCAACAATACACTTGTATGCATCATAGGACAAAAAACATTGGTTTTTTTACCAATCCAACAAGTGCCAAAGTGATTCAAAATATGCCTGTTAAAAATTTGCCATTTTTTTAATAAAAAATAAAGGGCTATAACTCTGAAATGGCTGAAGCAATTTGGCTGGTTATCAATCTTGGTGGATATATCATGACAATAAACATTTTCCCAAGATTCATGAAGATCAGAAAACAACTGTTTGAGTTAGAGAGCGGACAAGGCCTATTTGCCATTTTTATAAATAAAGGGTCATAACTCTGAAGTGATTAGGCTTGTTATCGAACTTGGCCAAGATATTATGCCCATAAACATTTTCCTTAAGTTTCATTCAAATTGAACAACTGTTTGAGTTAGAGAGCAGACATAGTTGTGAATACGCTCGCCTGCCTGCCGCCCACCTTACTTGTTCCCGTAATACGACCTGTCTTTGACGGGTGTATAAAAATGAATTTCTGAAATATCCTGGAGTTATGTTATAGAATGTAAAAAATACATACAAAAACAAAAAGAAACCATACCTCAGCTACCTCAAAGCCAAACATATCTACTATTGTGATAAATCCGTCATATCTTGTCTTTTCAAACTGACTAGAAGTACTACAGGTTAAGGAGGGCCTTCGACTGGATGAGGATTCTAAAGGCAGATCTGAAACAATCATAGTCCAAAATTATAGAAATGTTTTGCTGAATTTTAATAACCCCTTATCACTGTTACAAATTTTCAAAATTCATATTGAAAAAAAAACCCTGGTTTATATATCCATTATTTCAGCCCAAAACTTATCTTCCCAGCAATGAAACTAAAAAAAATGTAGATTCTACTTAAAATGAAAATAATTCATCAGTATATTAATTATAAATCATGGAAGACTAACATTCTGGACATCGTGGGGATCGACAAAATATTTATCTTAGCACTGAACAAAATATTAAGTCCTCTTTGCACCAACAGGAGTACATGATAACACTCATAAGGTAAGTATCTTATAAACATGGACTTTTGTCACAACATTGATAGCCATGTAATAACAAGAATCCTCAGTAAGACTTGGTGAACCTGCCAAACATTTAAGGTATCTGGACCATAACTGACCACGTGATCATATATGGTGTCCTGGATGTCCATTGTTTTTCAAAGGAACAGACATCGGTAAAGTTCGGCAAACATCGGAAATACTATTTGAGTAACTAACTTTTTTGCTCAAAACATGTTAACATTGACTCAAAGTAAAATAATATTTTTTATTTGTATCATTAATTAGAATTACATTTATTTAATAAAGCTGTATTTTTTAAAATAAAGTTAAACTGTAACTTAAATTATGGGTTGGATACCTTAAGTATATATATATATATCTACCTTGATGAATGTTGGATTCTGTGCTGTCTGATAACAATGAGTTGATGGATGGTCTCTTCAGACTGTTAGCTCGCTTCAATATGGCTGACACTGTTCTACAGTACAGAGCTTTAGCAAAGCAATCCCTGGTTGAATTAGCCTGAAAATTTCAGTTTTTAAACAAAAATATATATAACTAATTACCAATAAAATACATTTTTAACCCAAATAACACATTATATTTCAGTAGCCCTTGGCTACTTCGTGTTAATAATGAACCTTTTACACTTATCAAGGTCACACACTTATTTTACAGTTGACTGATTTTTCAATACCCAGACGGTATGGTATATAAGACACCATGACCAGTTCACTGGCCTCTTATACATTTAAGGCAGCACGCTCGGTACGTGTTTCACTTATCGACTCGATAGTATTTTTTATGTTATACAGAATCTGTATTAACATTTGGCAAAATGAAACAGTAGATAGATTCTATCACTGTTTAAATATTTAGTTACATTCGCCAGTCACTTTATATATTTTGACCTACGATACGAAAATTTTTATAAAATTGGACTGAATCAGTGTTCCATCTCCTAGAATTTTGTTTCTTGGATATATTATAGATTCTGTTTCATTTAAAGTTTATTTGACTAAAGATAAGATTGATAAGATTTTAAAAATCTCTGAAGACGTGTTGTCAAAAAAGAATGTAACTGCTAGAATTTTAGCCCAGTTGATAGGTTTATATGCATCTGGTCATTTCGCTATTTTATTAGCTCATTTAAACCTCAGATATTAAGATATAGACAAGACTATTGCTTTTAGGAAATCACACAAAGATTATAACTCTAAAGTGTTTTTGAGTGATGAAAATGGCTTTTGTGGTGCAGTAAAAAACAAATTGATCCCATTAAAGCACCTTTAGAAAAAGTTTTGAGTTATTTGTCTCTTCTTTTTAAGAATAATAGATCATACAGCTGTATTAATTCCCATAAAGCTTCTATATGCCAGACTCTGGCTATGTTTGGGAATGCAGACTTATCGGAAAACGTTTTAATGAAACGTTTTATGAAAGGTGTGTTTAATTTAAGACCACCTAAGTGTAAATATGTGTTTACATGGGATGTTGGACAAGTTTTGTCTTTTCTTATTAGTTTTTATCCTAATGAAAGTCTGTCATTAAAATGTGTAGCTCTCATAGCACTTGCTACAGCTCAAAGGAGTCAAACTTTAGTTGCTCTTGATTTACAGAATTTATTTGTAACTGAATCATCAATAATTTTTAAAATGGATAGTTTGATCAAAACATCTAAACCAGGACGTAATGACGTCCAAGTAGTTCTTAATGAGTATCGGAACAAGGCTATATGTCCTGTTGCCATGCTTAATTCATGTATTCAACATACTAAAAATTTAATGTAAAGTATTTATATCTTTTAAAACTTTTAAGGCAGTGTCTACTTGTACTTTATCTAGATGGTTAAAATTAATTCTTGAACTTTCTGGTATAGACATAAATTCAAAGCTCATTCATTTCGAGGGGCATCAGCTTCAGCAGCTTCTAGAGCTGGTGTTAGTTTAAAAGAGATTCTAAAAACTTCAGCTTCTACTTTTAAAAGGTTTTACCATAGAGATATTGATGTTGTAAATTCAACTTATACAAATGCAGTTTTTGACAATAATACATAATATTTGATTTTTTTCAGTCAGATCTTCGATTTAACTACTTAGAACTGGACTTGTTCTCCATTTAGGATAGGAAGATATTATTTTGTGCATTTCGGGAAATTCCTAGGATGAAGTACAGAAAGTGTTTACTGTGTTAAATGAACATTTTATGGACAGAATATTATTATGTGAACATTTATTATTTGTTATAATAAATTTGTCAATTTCATAGTTATTATTTTATTTACTAATTTATTTACTAATAATTCAATTTGCTTTGTAAGCTGAAATCTGATTGGTCAATTCAAATCGGGCAAACCATATTATAAGAAATAACTTGCGTGACCTATGACCTATTCTAATGCCGACATAGACGACATAGTGATGGCATAAGCTCACACGGCCTTCGGCCAGGTGAGCTAAAAAAAATGAAATGATGAACAGAATGGGTGCATCACTACCATACACATTTTAAGATTTTAAGAGAAAAATAATGAAACTTGGTATACATTTCTTCAACCTTGTTTGAAATTTCCCCATAAAAACTAAGTACATTTGTTGATATGAAAATTCCGTAGGCAGTATATCTTTGGATTTTTTGTTCTGAAATCTTGGAGTTTATTCTTCAAGTGGTTGTTGTTTGATTTTTTGAACATACATGTATATTTATATTCTTTTGTTTCCCAACATAAATTGGAGCTACAAAGAGTTCATTATTAACACTCAGTAGCCGAGGGCTACTGAAATATAATGGACCCTTTTTCAAGCATTCAAGGAATGTGATGAATAAGGGTCATTATATGAAGAAGCCTAAAGGCTTCGAGGGTTAATAACCCTCCCTATATTTATTTTCTTCCCTCCCTATTTTTTAACTTTGTCCAATTGATGTTGTGGGTCTTTTGCTAGACCTTTGATTTAAAAAGAGGCCAGTGAACTCGTCATGGTGTCTTATATACCGTCTGGGTATTGAAAAATCAGTCAACTGTAAATAAGGCGTGTGACCTTGATAAGTGTAAAAGGTTCATTATTAACCCTCGAAGCCTTTAGGCTTCTTCATATAATGACCCTTATTCATCACATTCCTTGAATGCTTGAATAAGGGTCCATTATTGTTTCAAAAAAAGGTGTCTGTGTAATGAAGAGCAGTATTTAATGTATTCAAATAAACAATTAAGGGAGTTCATGATTTCCAAAATTGAAATTATGGAGGAATTCCTCAAAGTTTTCATTTACAGTCAACCCTCTTTACAACGACCATGTTAGTTTCCGGCCAGCATTGACGTTAAACTGAATTTGCTGTTATAATGAATTAGTATTATTGTACTTTGATTATCTCCCTTTTTTTTGCGTCTATTGAAAATCTTTCAAGTCTGCTCAGTACCCAAGCTTAATAACAAAAAATAATAAAATGCTTGTTTTCTTGCCGATATTTAATTAAAAACCTTTTTTCTTTTTTTTTTAACAAAAAAAATTGTAAATTACGATTATTTTTATTAGACCGATTTTCGGTAATTAATCCCATTTCTGATGTGCCGCTTGAATCTTAACAAACTCGTAATTAAGCCAATAATTTTATGAAATATTTGAACATTTAAATATTAAATAGCCTTTGACACTTTTTAATGAAGCCATATTCCTGTCATCGACTAGTTTTGTAACGGAAATATCACGCATGGTTAATTACGCAATAGGAACAGGTGTTCACCCGTGCAATCAACCGTTAGAAAAATCAATTCTCTGACAAAGGTAAATCTAGATAATTTGTCGTTATAACGAATTATCTTAAGCTTGCTTTGGTATATTTGTTACCGACATACGCAGTCGGAGTCGGAAACCGAATATGTCGTTGTATCGAGCATAAACAACACGTGTACACGTTTGTTCCCACTGAAATCTGGTGGGATGTCGAATATTCCGTTGAATCGAATGTCGTTGTAACGAGGGTTCACTGTACATAATATATAATAAATAAATGTTCAAATATTACTATTTACTAAAACTCACAGTGTTAACATCAGCCAAAGATTTACAGACTTGTCCTCTTGTATTCCTCGTCTTTGTAGTAAATCCTCTGTATAAAGCCACACCTGACACCCCCAGCAGTGCAGCTACTGCCTTTATTTCTATAAATAAATAATGTTACAAACTTTCTTGGTATTGCTCATATATTAGTTTTATATTTGATTTACGAAGAATAGTAAAAAACAACATTCAACAAGAAACAATATTTTCCTTAAAAATATAGTTCTTTATTGTTGGTGTTGTAGTTTATTTGGTTAAATGTCAACTGCAAAACATGTACTAGAGCTGTCAAAATAACAAAATTTACAAAATGGTTTCTACATTTTATCAAATAAACCAAGCAAAAGGTAATTAATGGAAAATAGAAACTTGTTTTTAAATAAATTGCTTAAATTGAAAATTTGTCAGAAATGGTATCTCCCATGACTGCACTGCTTGCAGAATGGGAGACAACTCATTAATCAGCAATAGAATTGTCAGAAATGGTATCTCCCATGACTGCACTGCTCTCAGAATGTGAGATAACTCATTAATCAGCAATAGAATTGTCAGAAATGGTATCTCCCATGACTGCACTGCTTGCAGAATGGGAGATAACTCATTAATCAGCAATAAAATTGTTAGAAATGGTATCTCCCATGACTGCACTGCTCTCAGGATGGGTGATAGCTCATTAACCAGCAATAGAATTGTGGATGGGTGATAGCTCATTAACCAGCAATAGAATTGTCAAAAATGGTATCTCCCATGACTGCACTGTTCTCAGATTGGGAGATAACTCATTAATCAGCAATAGAATTGTCAGAAATGGTATCTCCCATGACTGCACTGCTTGCAAAATGGGAGATAGTTCAGAAACCAGCAAAAGAATTTCAGTCATTGTGTCTCCCATGACTGCACTGCTTGCAAAATGGGAGACAACTCATTTATCAGCAATAGAATTGTCAGAAATGGTATCTCCCATTACTGCACTGCTCTCAGAATGGGAGATAACTTAATAACCAGTCACATAATTGTCAGAAATGGTATCTCCCATGACTGCACTGCTCTCAGAAAAGGGCTCTGCAAATGTACTAATGACTGAGGGATAGGAAATTAGTTTTTAGTTTGAAATTTGACTGCGCTGAACTTTAGCATGGACAGTGGATTTATTATTCAATGGAATTTTGATATTATTTATATTTGTTAAATGTATTGGCTGTTTTTTTAGCTGATTGTGCAAAGCCCATTTCTGGACTATTTCATGGGTGTTTGTGAGTTTCCTTGAATACCCTTCTGGGTTTCTAAATTTGCAAAAAATTTTATCTGACATGACACCCCAAAAATTTAATGTGATATATATAGCTGGAATTACTCAATGAAACTTGGTGCCTAATTGAGAACTATAAAATGTTAATAGTTTCCCCTACACACAAATAATTAACAGGCAGTTGTCAAATGATATCTCACAATACCAACTTATTTTGCACAAAAAATATGAAATTGTCACTGGTATGTCTGCCATGTTCAAATCATTGGTTTCTTTCAACCATGAATCACTGTCACAAGTCTAATTTTTAAGTATACCTTAACTTACACTATTAGGTAGCCAGTTTTCCTGCTGCAGGTAAGGGGTTTTTCCAGGTACTCCGGCTTCCTCCCCCAATAAAAACTGGACCCCATGATATAGCTGAAAAACTGCTGAAAGTAGCTGATTAAACATCAAACAAACCAATAGGTAGCACTAATCTGTAACAGACATAAATCTTCACGTTTAGTGACCCTGACAGTCAGTCATTGCTTTCTCATACATAATTAGTCATATCTTACCATTATTGCCAACAACGTCAAGTTCTAATCCTGTCCCCTCCACAAACTCCACATTTCCCAGTAATAAAACAGCAGCAAATACTCGCATCACATCAGAGAAAGGTATACCAAGTATAGAGAGAGAATTCTGAAAAATAACATCAGAGAAAGGTATATCAAGTATGGAGAGAGAATTCTGAAAAATAACATCAGTGAAAGATATACCAAGTATAGAGAGAGAATTCTGAAAAATAACATCAGTGAAAGGTATACCAAGTATAGAGAAAGAATTCTGAAAAATAACATCAGTGAAAGATATACCAAGTATAGAGAGAGAATTCTGAAAAATAACATCAGTGAAAGGTAGTATGGAGAGAGAATTCTGAAAAATAACATCAGTGAAAGGTATACCAAGTATAGAGAGAGAATTCTGAAAAATAACATCAGCAAAAAGGTATACCAAGTATAGAGAGAGAATTCTGAAAAATAACATCAGTGAAAGATATACCAAGTATAGAGAGAGAATTCTGAAAAATAACATCAGTGAAAGGTAGTATGGAGAGAGAATTCTGAAAAATAACATCAGTGAAAGGTATACCAAGTATAGAGAGAGAATTCTGAAAAATAACATCAGCAAAAAGGTATACCAAGTATAGAGAAAGAATTCTGAAAAATAACATCAGAGAAAGGAAGTATGGAGAGAGAATTCTGAAAAATAACATCAGTGAAAGGTATACCAAGTATAGAGAGAGAATTCTGAAAAATAACATCAGAGAAAGGAAGTATGGAGAGAGAATTCTGAAAAATAACATCAGTGAAAGGTATACCAAGTATAGAGAGAGAATTCTGAAAAATAACATCAGCAAAAAGGTATACCAAGTATAGAGAAAGAATTCTGAAAAATAACATCAGTGAAAGGTATACCAAGTATAGAGAGAGAATTCTGAAAAATAACATCAGCAAAAAGGTATACCAAGTATAGAGAGAGAATTCTGAAAAATAACATCAGAGAAAGGTATACCAAGTATAGAGAGAGAATTCTGAAAAATAACATCAGTGAAAGATATACCAAGTATAGAGAAAGAATTCTGAAAAATAACATCAGAGAAAGGTATACCAAGTATAGAGAGAAAATTCTGAAAAATAACATCAGCAAAAAGGTATACCAAGTATAGAGAGGGAATTCTGAAAAATAACATCAGTGAAAGGTATACCAAGTATAGAGAAAGAATTCTGAAAAATAACATCAGTGAAAGGTATACCAAGTATAGAGAAAGAATTCTGAAAAATAACATCAGCAAAAAGGTATACCAAGTATAGAGAGAGAATTCTGAAAAATAACATCAGTGAAAGGTATACCAAGTATAGAGAAAGAATTCTGAAAAATAACATCAGAGAAAGGTATATCAAGTATGGAGAGAGAATTCTGAAAAATAACATCAGTGAAAGATATACGAAGTACAGAGACAGATTTCTGAAAAAATAACATCAGCAAAAAGGTATACCAAGTATAGAGAGAGAATTCTGAAAAATAACATCAGCAAAAAGGTATACCAAGTATAGAGAAAGAATTCTGAAAAATAACATCAGAGAAAGGTATACCAAGTATAGAGAAAGAATTCTGAAAAATAACATCAGAGAAAGGTATACCAAGTATAGAGAAAGAATTCTGAAAAATAACATCAGTGAAAGATATACCAAGTATAGAGAAAGAATTCTGAAAAATAACATCAGCAAAAAGGTATACCAAGTATAGAGAAAGAATTCTGAAAAATAACATCAGAGAAAGGTATACCAAGTATAGAGAAAGAATTCTGAAAAATAACATCAGTGAAAGGTATACCAAGTATAGAGAGAGAATTCTGAAAAATAACATCAGAGAAAGGTATATCAAGTATGGAGAGAGAATTCTGAAAAATAACATCAGAGAAAGGAAGTATGGAGAGAGAATTCTGAAAAATAACATCAGTGAAAGATATACCAAGTATAGAGAGAGAATTCTGAAAAATAACATCAGTGAAAGGTATACCAAGTATAGAGAGAGAATTCTGAAAAATAACATCAGAGAAAGGTATACCAAGTATAGAGAGAGAATTCTGAAAAATAACATCAGAGAAAGGTATACCAAGTATAGAGAGAGAATTCTGAAAAATAACATCAGAGAAAGATATACCAAGTATAGAGAGAGAATTCTGAAAAATAACATCAGTGAAAGGTATACCAAGTATAGAGAGAGAATTCTGAAAAATAACATCAGAGAAAGGTATACCAAGTATAGAGAGAGAATTCTGAAAAATAACATCAGAGAAAGGTATACCAAGTATAGAGAGAGAATTCTGAAAAATAACATCAGAGAAAGGAAGTATGGAGAGAGAATTCTGAAAAATAACATCAGTGAAAGATATACCAAGTATAGAGAGAGAATTCTGAAAAATAACATCAGAGAAAGGTATACCAAGTATAGAGAAAGAATTCTGAAAAATAACATCAGTGAAAGGTATACCAAGTATAGAGAGAGAATTCTGAAAAATAACATCAGAGAAAGGTATACCAAGTATAGAGAGAGAATTCTGAAAAATAACATCAGTGAAAGATATACCAAGTATAGAGAGAGAATTCTGAAAAATAACATCAGTGAAAGGTATACCAAGTATAGAGAGAGAATTCTGAAAAATAACATCAGAGAAAGGTATACCAAGTATAGAGAGAGAATTCTGAAAAATAACATCAGTGAAAGGTATACCAAGTATAGAGAGAGAATTCTGAAAAATAACATCAGAGAAAGGTATACCAAGTATAGAGAGAGAATTCTGAAAAATAACATCAGTGAAAGATATACCAAGTATAGAGAAAGAATTCTGAAAAATAACATCAGCAAAAAGGTATACCAAGTATAGAGAAAGAATTCTGAAAAATAACATCAGAGAAAGGTATACCAAGTATAGAGAAAGAATTCTGAAAAATAACATCAGTGAAAGGTATACCAAGTATAGAGAGAGAATTCTGAAAAATAACATCAGTGAAAGGTATACCAAGTATAGAGAGAGAATTCTGAAAAATAACATCAGAGAAAGGTATACCAAGTATAGAGAGAGAATTCTGAAAAATAACATCAGTGAAAGGTATACCAAGTATAGAGAGAGAATTCTGAAAAATAACATCAGAGAAAGGTATACCAAGTATAGAGAGAGAATTCTGAAAAATAACATCAGAGAAAGGTATACCAAGTATAGAGAGAGAATTCTGAAAAATAACATCAGAGAAAGGTATACCAAGTATAGAGAGAGAATTCTGAAAAATAACATCAGTGAAAGGTATACCAAGTATAGAGAGAGAATTCTGAAAAATAACATCAGTGAAAGGTATACCAAGTATAGAGAGAGAATTCTGAAAAATAACATCAGCAAAAAGGTATACCAAGTATAGAGAAAGAATTCTGAAAAATAACATCAGCAAAAAGGTATACCAAGTATAGAGAAAGAATTCTGAAAAATAACATCAGAGAAAGGTATACCAAGTATAGAGAGAAAATTCTGAAAAATAACATCAGCAAAAAGGTATACCAAGTATAGAGAAAGAATTCTGAAAAATAACATCAGAGAAAGGTATACCAAGTATAGAGAGAAAATTCTGAAAAATAACATCAGCAAAAAGGTATACCAAGTATAGAGAGAGAATTCTGAAAAATAACATCAGCAAAAAGGTATACCAAGTATAGAGAGAGAATTCTGAAAAATAACATCAGTGAAAGATATACCAAGTATAGAAAGAGAATTCTGAAAAATAACATCAGTGAAAGATATACCAAGTATAGAGAGAGAATTCTGAAAAATAACATCAGTGAAAGGTATACCAAGTATAGAGAGAGAATTCTGAAAAATAACATCAGCAAAAAGGTATACCAAGTATAGAGAGAGAATTCTGAAAAATAACATCAGCAAAAAGGTATACCAAGTATAGAGAGAGAATTCTGAAAAATAACATCAGCAAAAAGGTATACCAAGTATAGAGAGAGAATTCTGAAAAATAACATCAGCAAAAAGGTATACCAAGTATAGAGAAAGAATTCTGAAAAATAACATCAGAGAAAGGTATACCAAGTATAGAGAGAAAATTCTGAAAAATAACATCAGCAAAAAGGTATACCAAGTATAGAGAAAGAATTCTGAAAAATAACATCAGAGAAAGGTATACCAAGTATAGAGAAAGAATTCTGAAAAGAAACATCAGAAAAAGGTATACCAAGTATAGAGAGAGAATTCTGAAAAATAACATCAGAGAAAGGTATACCAAGTACAGAGACAGATATCTGAAAAAATATATGTCATAGCTTTGTGTACTGAAATTAGATTGTATGAGTTTGCATTGGTTTACCATTGGCATAAACCAACCCAAAGTCATCTATATCGAATAATTTAACCAACAATTGAATACACTCCTCAAATAGGTAGAGAGCAACCTCCAGCAAATCCTCTCAAGATTTACCAAAAGTTTAGTATGTTTAAAGCGCAAACTGTTCACGCTAAATTAACCCATTTAAACCATTAAATCACAAAATGATGCAGGCACATTTTCAAATACATGCTATGAAATAATGTATTGTCCAATCAGGTGTCACATCTAGTGTGGCATTAGAAGAACAAATGACATGTATCATAAAATAAAACTTAATTAAACTAAATATGTATACCTTCCAAGCGTCAAATCTTGACTTGTCCTCCGCATCGTTATATTCTGTGCTTCCACCACTCAGGTACCTTAAGTTGTGTATGGAATGTCCCGTTAGATGGAGTTTAGCTGCAATGTAATCACTTACAAAATATATCATGATGTAACAGATACAGTTTAAAATTTAATGTACAATTCAGGATTACTTTACGTCAAATCTTTAAATAAACTTCAGCTCAAATTGAAAAAAAATTACATACTATAATGTACTATACAATATCCTAAATATTGTACAATGTAATGTCTGAATTTATATGTTGGATAGTTACTAAGATATAGATATACAGTTCATAAGACAAATTAAGTAAAAACCATTGCCATCTTTATTAAAGACATATTCTCACAGCTGTTCAGTCTAACTTTCATCTGTAAAACATTTTAGTAACTGTTTGGAGATTTAAATTAGAAAATGTTTCAATTTCATGGCATTTCACACATCATCCATTAGAACAAAAACAGTTAATAAATTCATTCCAGTTTCCATTTTTGATTAAAAAAGCAATGAAAAAATTGGGTTCAATTGAAATCATTTCCTAATTTGACAAGCCTTGTTATAGACAAGAAATCTGACCATTGATTATTTGAGATTTGTGTACTTTCTCTGATATTTGATTCCATGTATATCTGGTAAAGGGTTATAACTCTATATGTATACTTTATTCATATTCTATAGCAATATTTATTATTATCACATGGTAATAGCATATCTCTAATTGTTTCCATAGTAATGGTATGTCTCAATGTTTTTTTAGATTTGTATATACCTCAAAGCTAGAAATCTTGTTTGTCTTTTCACGATAATAAAATAGATTAAATACAACAACAATATAAACAAACTGTTTTCTATTCCACCTATGGGAGATAACTCCAACTTCATTATTTTAAAACATACTATGAAATAAACTAATGGTTAAAGTTTGTTATCAATGTTAGTTTATGTCAGAAACAAAATTTTAGCAGAACTTAACAAACAAATACCATACCCTTTTCTTCTGTTGACAAACCAGACAGCATGTGATAAAATATATGATAGTTCTTCTCGTATCTCTGGATATTGCACACTCTTGACTGAAACAAAAATTTCTGATGTAAACAAACAAATGATAGAAATAACTCAAAAGAAAAACTTTAAAATTGTTAGATAATTTTATTGTATTTGCAGATTTACAAGCATCAATTTGTAATTTGACGGCAGCAAATTGAGTTTATCATTGATGTATGGTTATCTTCATTTCTAATGAAAATTAGAATGAACTTACAAAACTGGGACATTTTTATTTACCAGAAATAACAACTGCCTTGTATTAATATTTGACAGTATCAATTGTGGAATTGATGCCATGAAATTAATAACATTGTCCAATCAAAATTGATGTTACATCAGATGCTGCATCAGATTGAAGTTGAAAGTAAGGTAATTTGTTTGATATTGTTTTAGTGTACATATAAAACAGCATAAAGAAGAAACAAATAATCCAACTGTGGTCTGTAGTAGCTTTATCTACAAAAGTATATAAATAGCATGCTCAATAGTAGAAGATCAGTCTAATTAAAGTAAGCCCATGTGTGAGTACTATTTATATTGTAGTAAACATGTATAGGCTACTTTTAATTAGACTGAGTAGAAGATTTAACTCAATCTATGTTGTACTATCAATACGATATAAATTATATGTTGTAACAATGTTAACTTTTCAGTTAATATCCAGTCTGCTCTTAGCTTACAGAAGCTATGCATGTAGGTTTGGAGTGTCATCAAAAACCAATAGAAACAGCAGTTAATATGCAGATTTTAAAACTTTTTACAAGCTATTACTGGCACTGTTCTTTACTACTGCTCAATATCAATATCTAGTCAACCTACATCTTATCTGAAACAAATAAACCATGATTAGCTAAAATACTGCATTTCCATATTTAGAATGCAGAGATCACAAGAACTAGAATGTGTATTGGCATGCTATAAACCTTACCCTGTCCAGCAAGTACGCATGAACTTTAGTTCTGTAGATGGCAGCATCAGTCAGGAAATTTTCTACAAACATTCCCTACAAAATAATGAAGGTGTTTACAAAATAATCATGTGCTTTATATAAGCTGTAACTAATTAACTTAAAAGTTAAATGATAAATGTAGAAAGTATTGTTATTGAGAAATAATATTATTAAATTTATACTGCTTTAAAATAATAGGACCAAAAATCCTTTTAAGAATGCTTAAACCTAATAACAACCTCACCAAAGGAATACATTTTTTGTTGAAAATTATACACCCACAATACAATATGATTGAAAACATAGGGTAAATATACTGCCTGGGTTTTATAATAAACATTTCACACAAATAATTTGATGACAATTATTAAATGAAAGGAGATATATAAATAACTGTGCTTGTTTCCAATGACAATGATACAAAACCTACCACTCGACTACAATCAGGGTTGGTAATGGTGGCAGCACAAGTCAGTGATCGTAACACAGTTAGTGTCGCTGACAGATGTTTGAAGGCATCAGTTTCTGGTCCACCACCAGCTATATCAAACAGTTGCCGTAGTAACTGCATTGCACAATGTGTTTTTCCACTTCCACTTTCCCCACTGAAAAAAAAAATTCTACATGTTGTAGTCAGCTTGTATAAATTAATATTATTATATCTGCTTATCATACGGTAAATAACACAGCTTTGTGCTGCCAAGGAAACACATCTTGTAACATGAATGTAGTTTTTCACTTATTTTATTAATAAACAAAATAAGTGTATGCTTTTAACTTTAACACTTAACTTGGACAATATTGCATGAGAGGTCACGTGTGCCCATTAAACTCAAGGGAAAAACAGCCCTGTAGTAACCAAATACTATCAGAACCAAGATTACATAAAGAAAGCTCTACCTTGATAAAGTCAAATTTTAAAATAAATTTTATTTTGTTTTTTCTGGCAAAACCTTTAATATCAACTTCTTATGATTGGTCAAATATTAGATACACCATTATTGGTACTGCCCTTTATTAATGGTTGGAATCACAATTCATTTATAGCACGCATTTTGCATCATACAAATAAAATATGCTTCTTGTTCAAAAGTTTATTTGTTATAAGACTGTGCTATCAATGTAACATACACTGTAATTAGACAAACGACTCAAAAATAATGCCACTTTTAGCAATTTTTCAGCTATATTATGGCATCTAGTCTTTATTCAGGAAAGAAGCCAGAGTAACGTGAGAAAACCCTGACATAATGTAGAAAAACTGTCAATCCTTGTCATTAATATTGCAAGCTCACCCTTCCCACACTGAGACTCAAATCTGCAATCTGCAATCACAATGTTGACAGACTACATGATCAATAGTAGATGAACTACCATAACCACTCGGCCTGCCACCAAGGCCCCTATAAAAAAACAAATTTTAATTGCTCCTAGTCCAACCAATCTTTACCGTACCTAACAATTATTGCCTGTGAGTGTCCCGTTGCTGAATGCTGTGATACTGCTTCATTTACCATACCCACCATCATCGGTGATGGCTGACTGTCAGGGTCCACCAGGACTTTATGTGAAGGTTTATGTCGGTTACAGTTTACTGATACTATGACTGGGCCTATTCTATTCTGCAATAAAAATCAAAATACTGTTACAAACTTTTCCAATTTTTTTTTTCATTATATGACTATGGTAGTCTTCCGTATTCTTTTTTGTGTGTTTTAAGCAAGGTTGTGAGTTCAAGTTCGACTGAGGGCAAAGCATGCTCGACTGTTACCATAATTAATTTTTAGTGTTCTGACTTCTCCTTCTTCACTCCTGCCCTACAGGAAGCTTAATGCAATGATATAGCTGAACAATATCTGAAACTGGTCTAGAACTCTTGCCAACAAAAATATGGAACTTTTATCCAAACCAAATTCCTTACTTTTGTTCCTAGTATTTCAGTACTTAAATGATTATAATTTCAATGTAAAGCAAACTAAAAGATTGTTATTAAGAAAGGGGCATTTTATAATTTCTTAAAGAGACACTTTTGTATTACAAAATATCTTCATCAGATGGTGTAACATACCGATTTTGTAACAGCACACAACTAAAATAATTGTTTGATCAAGAATTATCAGAAGCTGACTCTTAAGGTTGCTGGCTTGCAATTTAAATTAATTTTCAAACATAAAGATCTAAAATATGCCAAACTGTTACTAAATTTATGCTACTCAGCTATTTCAAGCTTTATTGCCACTTTCAGCCATGAAAGCTATGTTATGGAAACTAGAATTTTGATGGAGTAATGCAATTAGCCGAAGTAAAGAAAATCTTGAGAGTATGTGAACAAACCCACACATAAGACAAGATAATTTGTTTAAAAATCTGTTGTGATCAAAGCACATAACTACCTCCAAAATCCTGTTAAAGATCTACAATCTCACTGTCTGTTACCATGGGCCTGAATCTATTGATACTAGGGGTCAATATACACAAAACAAGTAGAAATAATTGACTGCTCCCTGTTACAATGGGTTATAAATCTATTGATACCAGTGGTCACTACACTCTAAACAAGTAGAGATAATTGACTGCTCCCTGTTACAATGGGTTATGAATCTATTGATACCAGTGGTCACAACACTCTAAACAAGTAGAGATAATTGACTGCTCCCTGTTACAATGGGTTATGAATCTATTGATACCAGTGGTCACTACACTCTAAACAAGTAGAGATAATTGACTGCTCCCTGTTACAATGGGTCTGAATCTATTGCAACCAGTGGTCACTACACTCTAAACAAGTAGAGATAATTGACTGCTCCCTGTTACAATGGGTTATGAATCTATTGATACCAGTGGTCACTACACTCTAAACAAGTAGAGATAATTGACTTCTCCCTGTTACAATGGGTCTGAATCTATTGATACCAGTGGTCACTACACTCTAAACAAGTAGAGATAATTGACTACTCCCTGTTACAATGGTTCTGAATCTATTGACACCAGTGGTCACTACACTCTAAACAAGTAGAGATAATTGACTGCTCCCTGTTACAATGGGTCTGAATCTATTGATACCAGTGGTCACTATACTCTAAACAAGTAGAGATATTTAACTACTCCATGGGCAACAAAAGGGGAGATTTAAGATGAATCCTAGTAAAACTTGAAATATGATCCTTTTCATTTATAAGTTTAATAATGCTAGTTTCCTCACCAAAATAAAAAGTGGTGGTTGGGGAGGGGGGAGTGTTTTACATTCAGTTTCATTAGTTTACATTCTAAGAAATCATATTATAGAGGGAATGCAAGGTGTAAAGGTCAAGATTAATCTGTGAAAATAGAGATGTTATTATTCAATAAGAAATATATATATTTCATTACAAAGGTCCCAGGCTTTATTAGGAATACAAAAAATCCATACCCATTGATATGGTTTATACAATCAATTATAAATAGTTTCCCACCACTTTCTAACACTCTTAAAGTAATATAATTCAAACTATTGCAAAAAACATTGAAAAATAAGAATATCTTCAAATCTCAACATAATTTCAAATCGTGTTATTTAAAACCATTTATAAAAATGTACAGTCAGGGAGACACTAGAGAGAAGTGAGGGAGACAATAAACATACTAAATTTTACATGAACAATGTTACTTATTTTAGATACAGTCTTATCATAAAGAAGTCTGGAAAAATTAAAATTAATACCATTTTGTTTTTATCATTTATTTTTTATTCATAAATACACTCCATGTTGCATACCAATAGTCAAAATAGTTACTATATACTCATCTGAAACCTACCCTGTAGAGTATAATTAATTATTGTCTAATTCCTAGTTTTTATTTTGTTTGTCCTTTATGAATTGGGGGCCTCTGTGGCTGAGTGGTCAAGGTAGTTTGTCTACTATTGATCATGTGGTTTGTCAACAATCGGGGGTTCAAGTCTAACTGCAGGAAAGGTGTGCTCGACTTAATTGACAAGGATTGCCAGTTTTCCTGCAGAAGGTTGGATTTTCTCTGGGTACTCAACTTCCTCCCCCAATAAAAACTGGGTGCCATGATATAGCTGAAAAAATTGCTAAAAAGTGGCATTCAAACAGACAAAAATCCTTTATGAATTTAAATAAGTTTTTTGCTGTTGAAAACCCATTTGTTGACTATATACCCATTATTGTAATAGTCCAATTGTATCGTAAAATGTATATGTTATTCAAGATCAAATAATGTTTACACTAACAGATAATAGAATAATACATTAAGTATAAGGGTATAAGGACATCAAATTAAAACCCGTAATTATTCTTTTGGTAGAGTTCATCCATTTACAAGGAATTTATAACTGGTTTATTGTAAACTTTGGTAATGAGTATCTAACCAAGACCTTGTAAAGTTCTCTGTCAAATAAAATTCATTAACTAGTTTTCAGTAACTTTTAAAGTCAATTTAAGTTCTTTGTAAAGTAAGTATATCTGTCTGTGTTTGTTGTATAGATATGTTAACTGTTTATAATCTACCGACATTATATAAACATGCCATTAAAATTGTTACCAAACAAACTTAAAATTGGTCATAAAATCAGAATAACACATATTTATAAAGCATTTACATTTATCATTGAAGATCTATGTCTACTATACTGAACAGCCTAATAACTCCCATCATCTTGATAAAATAACAAAAAAATAATTGACATAAGATAGCATCAAAGAATCAAATGCACCAATAATAACATTTCTACAAATCGTTTTTGATAAATGATTCAATGCATCCCTTGATGTTGTATTTAATCAAAATTACTTAACAGCTGAGTCCCTGAAGATCAACTGAGAGAATCTGGTCTACATCTTAATGATTCGCTGTCAACTGAGAGATTCTGGTTTACATCTGGACTGATTCTCTGTCAACTGAGAGAATCTGTTTTACATCTGGACTGATTCTCTGTCAACTAAGAGAATCTGGTATACAACTGGATTGATTCCCTGTCAACTAAGAGAATCTGGTATACATCTGGATTGATTCCCTGTCAACTGAGAGAATCTGGACTACATATGGACCGATTCTCTGTCAACTAAGAGAATCTGGTATACATCTAGATTGATTCCCTGTCAACTGAGAGAATCTGGTCTACATCTGGCTTGATTCCCTGTCAACTGAGAGAATCTGGTCTACATTGGACTGATTCCCTGTCAACTAAGAGAATTTGATCTACATCTGGATTAATTTCCTGTCAACTGATAGAGTCTGATCTACATCTGGATTGATTCCCTGTCAAGTGAGAGAATCTGGTTTACATCTAGATTGATTACCTGTCAACTGAGAGAATCTGGTCTACATCTGTACTGATTCTCTGTCAACTGATAGAATCCGGTCTACATTTGAACTGATTCCCTGTCAACTGAGAGAATCTGGCCTGATTCACTGTCCAAAGGTGAACTGAGAGTATATGGTCTACATCTAGACTGATTCTTTGTCAACCCAGAGAGTCTGGTCTATACATCGGGTTTGATTCTCTGTCCAAAGGGCTACTGAGAGAATCTGGTCTACATCTGACCTGATTCTCTGTCCAAAGGTCTACTGAGAAAATCTGGTCTACATCTGACCTGATTCTCTGTCCAAAGGGAAACTAAGAGAATCTGGTCTACATCTGGCTTGATTCTCTGTCCAAAGGGCTACTGAGAGAATCTGGTCTACATCTGACCTGATTCTCTATCCAAAGGTCTACTGAGAAATTCTTGTCTACATCTGGCCTGATTCTCTGTCCAAAGGTCTACTGAGAGAATCTGGTCTACATCTGGACAGACTCTTTATCAATTGAGATAATCTGGTCTACATCTGGCCTGATTCTGTCGGAAAGTCAACTGAGAGAAACTGGTCAAAGTCTGGCCTGATTCTCTGTCTGAAGGTCAACTGAGAGACTCTGGTCTAAACTGGACTGATTCCTTTTCAACTGAGAGTCTGGTCTACATCTGGACTGATTTAGTGTCAACTGAGAATATGGTCTACATTTGGACTGATTCCCTGTCAACTGAGAGAATCTGTCTACATTTGGACTGATTCCCTGTAAACTGAGAGTCTGGTGATTGGTTGATTATATAATGAATTCAAAATGGCTTAAAGAATATAAGTCTAGTACTGTTTCCTCACAGCAAAAAAATTAATTGTAATTTTTTAATTTCCAAGAATTGTCTTTAAGCATGTGTTTGGTTTCTGTTAGTTACATGTAGGTTGGGTTTTCACAAACTATCTTTTGATTTCTTGGTTTGAATGGAAATTAATGCTATTGCCAGTAATTTTTCAGCTATATCAAGGCAACTAGTTCATTTTTGGTTTGTTTGTTTGTTTTAATGGTGTTTAATGCTACTTGTAGCAATTTTCCAACTTTATCATGGCTTTCAGTTTGTGTTGGAAGAGGATGCCTGAAAACCTGAAGAAAACTCACAACCTTAGGTAGAAGGTAAGCTCAAGTACCCCAAGAAAATCCCAACCTTGAGCAGGAAAACTGTTATTCCTCCTCAATAAGGGTAAGAGTTATGTATGCCCTTTCCACTCACAATCTTTTGATGAGTATTAAATACATTCCTTTTTCATAGCTTATTTTTTTAATCAAGCCTTGAAAGACAATTCTAGAAAGATCTGGTTTAAATTTTCAAATCCATTTCAAGATTTTTCCAGCCAGATAAAAATCCACCTTTGCTGACCCCCATCCCTTCCCCCCTGCATTTCTGAACTCAGACCAATGTTGTTTCTGGATACAGAATAGGCAAAAACAAGGCTAATGGATTATTGCTTTAAGGATATTGGACTTAAAAGAAGGACCAGTTCTCTATTTAATATTTGTTTGTTCCCAGGACAGACATGTACTAGTACCAGTACTACAAATAATACATTTCTTCTAATTTCACTATTATTTAACAATAAAGTCACAAAAACAATGTGTAAACTGTACCATTTTTTTGAAGTAAAATATTTCAAACCAAAACAAGTGTGGACTGTGAGCACGCTCACAAAGGGATACCCCTGCTTCGCTCTAAAGTCCAATTATCTACCCTGAATGATATCCGAGGTCAATAAAAATCCTTCATGCACATCTATATATACTGTACTTCCTTTATGCTAAGTTTCATTAAATTACATATAGCGCTTTAGGAGGAGTTGCGGGTGGATGGACAGATGGGCGGGCAGGTGGACAGGCAGACGGATGGACGTACGGACAGACAGACAGGGTATTCCTATGTACGCCCCCAAACAAGTTTGCGAGGGGTATAATAAATTAACTTTTACTGCAGACTTATGTAAAAGACTGAGAGTCACAGAAATGCAAAATAAAAAAAATCAGAAAATAGTTAAGTTATTGATGACTTATTAATGTAGGATATATTTATAGATTGCCACCAGTACATTTGTATAAGTTTCCTTATTATACATCTATATAAACATTAGCCAAATCATACCACTAATAAAGACATTATTGATTATAGATCAATATAGGTATGTTTCCTGACATCTTTGTGTGAATGTATATCATAATATATCAACTCCTATGTAATACAAAACATCGCCCTCTATGACACGGCACAAATGTTATTAAAACACTATACAGGATAGAAATGGATTTTTGTGTGTGTGGTAGTAAGGTACGATTGCAGATGAATTGTGAAAAAAAATTGAATATTAATTATTCTATATGTATACCAATGTATAAAGGTACTATAATGTCTGAAATAGAGGGGATGAAAAAATGATACACTGGGGTTTTGATTACAGATGTTGATTACAGATGTTGAAGGAAAGTGATCTGTGATAACTTTTAACCTGTTTATTTAGATAAACATTTTATAAATGTCTATTTTTTTCACACAAGCGTTAATCACAGTGACTAAAACTGACAAGCAAAATGTGTGATACTAACAATCACCCCTGATTGGAACAAACATTAGCCAGTACCTCGTTTACCTGAAAATAGTAAGGTTAGAATAGTAATAAAAAACAATGACACCATGACAAAAATTGTGTCATAAATGACATTTTCTTTCCTACAATTATATCATAACAATTGGGTAGAGTGGGTATAACAAATAGTATTACTAATCAGAGGTATATGTTCTGTGGAGGAGTTTAAATCTGATACATTTATCGACACTTTTAATATTCACTCTGCCCCATTAATTATGATATTTTTGTTATGAAGATCAAAATCTTTTTTGTCCAATTTTTATGGTTAATCCTAAATTTGATGAATGGCGGGAAAGAACCCATTAAAATGAAAACAAACGATTATTTTTACATGTGATTTACAGGAATTTCTTTAATGAGGAAAATTCAATGTTTGATCCCCATCTATTAAATGTAATTTAAAGAAACTACTATAAAATGTTTGACTTTTGGTGGTATTAGAAATATTTAAGTCACAGCATTCCCCTACATAAAAATGCAAGCTATAAAATAATTACATTAAAATCAACTTTTAGAGACAAACAACTGTATCAACATAACATTTCTGTAACAATAATACTTTAACACTACCAATCCATATTAAGGCTTTGCCTGTACAGTAAATCACCGTTGACTTTGATCTCTGACCCACAAATTAAATTACCACATCAATTATTGTAAATTTACCAATTACAGCATTTAATTTGAAACAAAAACAAAGAATAAAAGGAATTCGGGGCATACACACTGAAGATATTTACATGACATAACCATTTAAAGACATTTATGGCATTCTTTTTAAGAATTAAACAAAAAATAACATTCAAGTGTGTTGCAGAATTATTTGGTTTGTTTTCTTTCCATTTGTATACAAGTAAGACTCAATTTAAGGGACCTACAACATCGAGCAGAGAAGTTTCTACGCCAGTGATTATGAATTTAAATTCCTGCCTATAAATGATGGTCATTTTAGCTGACAGATCATAATTATCCATTTAAAAGAGATTAGCATTCAAATTACTACAATAAATGAATTTTAAATCTATTTTTTGTAGGAAAATGAATATATCAAATTCTAATGTCAGGAAATTTATTTCATTAACAACAATCTGATTAGTTTTGTATTATGTTTAAATTTCATGAAAATATTTTATTTGTAAAAATTACTAGTATTTATCTGTGTGTAGCCAACTCCTGCAAAATAACTCAGATCAATTTATTTATTTTTAAGAGATCAATAACAAATCTGGATGCTTATTACAGTGGGCCGAGCAACCATGTTTGTTCCCATTCCATACTAACGTTAAACTGAATTTGCTGTTCATATGCTATGCACTTTACACCTTTGTTTCAAACCTTATGAATGTCATTAAAAGTGGTTTTATTGTATTTTGTATTTTCATCATTGAAAATACATTAAATAGTAATACTATGTCATAAGAAATATATATTGCAACCTAATCAGTTTTAATTAGCAAAAAGGAATTCTAGTAAGTCTTAACTATAAAGGAATCTTAAAAGTCTTAAATAGTACAAAAAATTTTATCTTATAATTTTTGTACTATTTAAGACTTTTATGATTCCTTTTATAGTTAAGGCTTACTAGAATTCCTTTTGCTAATTAAAAAAAAATCCTAAAAAGTCTTAATTACCAAAGGAATCCTAAAAAATCCTAATTACCAAACTAGAGTAAAAACACCTGTGGGCAATGCTCACCATTGATACCCCCCGCTTCACAATTACTTTGAAAATTCAGGTGTTCTTAATTATGAAATTGAAACTTTATCTAGTTAAACGTGAAGGCGAAATTGCAGATAATACATGTAACCCTCCCCAATCCCCCAAAGAATGGCATCCCCTATGTCAATGACAAAGTCCATGTTTTTCTATGGCAAACCTCCAATAATATTCTGATCAAAATATTTAATATCCAATGCACAATGGCAATATGTGACCAAGATTCTGTATAAGTTTCAACAAATTCCATTCAGTGGTGTAGGAGGAATTGCAAATAAAAGCTGGGTATCCCATTATGTCCATTACAAACTCCATCTTTTTCTATGGGAAACCCCAAATATCATTCCGATCAAAATGTTAAATATCTCCTGCACAATGGCACTATGTGACATGGATTCTGTGTAAGTTTCAACAAATTCCATTCAGTGGTGTAGGAATGAGTTGCACATAAGAGATGGGTATCCCTTATGTCCATGACAAAGTCCATGTTTTTCTATGGGAAACCCCAAATATCATTCCAATCGAAATGTTATATATCTAGTGCACAATGGCAATATGTGACAACATTCTGTGTAAGTTTCATCATATTCCATTTAGTGGTGTAGGAGGAGTCGCACATAAGAAATGGGTATCCCCTTATGTCAATGACAGTCCGTGTTGTTCTATGGGAAACCCCAAATATCATTCCGATCAAAATAATAAATATCTCCTGCACAATGGCACTATGTGACAAGCATTCTGTGTAAGTTTCAACAAATTCCATTCAGTGGTGTAGGAGGAGTTGCACATAAGACATGAGGACCCCCTTAGGTCAATGACAATGTCCATGTTTTTCTATGGGAAACCCCAAATATCGATCCGATCAAAATGTTTAATATCTCCTGCACAATGGCACTATGTGACAAGGATGCTGTGTAAGTTTCTTTAAATTCCATTCAGTGGTGTAGGAGGAGTTGCACATAAGAGATGAGGACCCCCTTAGGTCAATGACAATGTCCATGTTTTTCTATGGGAAACCCCAAATATCGATCCGATCAAAATGTTTAATATCTCCTGCACAATGGCACTATGTGACAAGCATTCTGTGTAAGTTTCATTAAATTCCATTCAGTGGTGTAGGAGGAGTTGCACATAAGAGATAGGGACCCCCTTAGGTCAATGACAAAGTCCATGTTTTTCTATGGGAAACCCCAAATATCATTCCGATCAAAATGTTAAATATCTCCTGCACAATGGCACTATGAGACAAAGATTCTGTGTAAGTTTCATCAAATTCCTTTCAGTGGTGTAGGAGGAGTTGCAAATAATAGAAAGTGTAACGGACCGACGGACAAATGAACACTATATACCCCCCGCTTTTCAAGCGGGGGGTATAATGAGTCTAAAACAGTCAGATTTACCAAGGGAATTCAAACAGGTCTTAATTACAAAGGGAATCCTAAATAGTCTTATTTACCATGGGAATTTAAATAAGTCTTAATTCGAAAATGTCTTAATTATAAATAAATCCCAAAATGTCTTATTTATAAAGGAAAAAAAATCCTAAAAAGTCTAAATTACTAAGGGAATCCTGCATGTAAAATATCATAATTAGCATGGGAAAAGTAGGTACCAAGGGCATTAATAAAGTCTGAATTACAAAGGGAATCCTAAAAAGTCTTCATTGTGTAGGGAGTCCTAAAAAGTCTTCATTGTGTAGGGAATCCTAAAAAGGCTAAATTACCAAGGGAATCTTAAGAAGACTTAATTACAAAGGGAATTCTAAATTCTTCATTACCAAGAGAATTCTTATACTTTTAGGGAATTACAAAATGTGTCTATAAACAACAAGTAAATTCAAATGTCTTAATTACTATGGGAATCCTAAAACGTCTTATTTATCGGGGGTTTCAAACATTTCATAATGACCAATGGAATCCTAACAGTTCTTAACTTCCAAAATAATGATAATAAGTCCTAATTACTTACTGGTTATTCACTTTTATTATGAAATCCATATCAAAACTATAGGGTATATAATGAGACATTACATAATACCCCACCATGGTGTGTTGTATTTAATATCTATGAACACAATTCTTTAAAATTTACTCAAAAACTGCAAATTTTAAAGCATTTTCAAGTTGTCATTTGGAAACTGTCAACTGTTAACAAACAAAAAATTATAACTGGGGGATGGACAGACACACTGATGGTGCAACAGACGGATAGACAGACTAATGGAAGGACAGACACACACCCAAAAGGAAGGTATGATATAATACCTTACCACTTTGTGGGGAATAAAAACCACCACTTTATGGTCATTTACAAATGTATGTCAGCCAATCACTTTCTTCATTAGATTAATTGCGTGCCTGAAATTGTACATGTTTTAACCATGGGACTAGTATCTTTGATAACATTTTTTGTCATCTTTTCTTTGCTAGCTGACCTGGGCTACCAAACAGATGATATTGTACATGTTTTAACCATGGGACTAGTATCTTTGATAACATTTTTTGTCATCTTTTCTTTGCTAGCTGACCTGGGCTACCAAACAGATGATATTGTACATGTTTTAACCATGGGACTAGTATCTTTGATAACATTTTTTGTCATCTTTTCTTTGCTAGCTGACCTGGGCTACCAAACAGGTGATATTGTAGACAAGACATTTTATTTAAATCATTGTCTCAAAGAAGATAAGATTGTAGGGTATTTTTGTATAATGTATCTTCTTTTCCCACAATTAAATTTCTACCTGGTATAAGTGAGAGTAAAATCTGGCCTGGAGACATCGGACAACTGTATCTTCTGTCATTGGCCCAACTAAATGTGTCAAGTCTTCTATACATGAATAAACACTCATGTCTACAGCACTACTCTGGTCTGCAAAATAAAAGGTCACATGACTGTTATACATAAGAATAGAGTGCACTTCACAGATATGGAAAACAGAAGTACTGGTACCCTATATACAAGATTACACATCTATATCTACAAAACAAAATTGCAGTTAAAGTCTTAATATGAGCATACACTGAAAAAACCATACATGTTATGTGAACTAAAAAACATATACACATTAAATCCTTCTACATTTGGCACATAAGATAAGACTTCACCACCGAACTTTATACTCATCATTTTGATATGAAAAATAAAAATTTGAAAAACAAATTAATATTTAATTACTGGTAAGCTACAGGTATTTAAAACTGAAATAGACACCTCGAAACTGTTCTGTTTTTTGCTCTAATTACAGAAAGAACATGGCAATTTAACTGGATTAAAACTAAGACAAGGAACCAGGATTTTTCATTTTTTCCATTGATTTACTTTTTTGAAATGCCAAAAAAAAAATTTTTTAAATGAAAAGACGATACAATTATGACAAATATAGCATCTGTTGAAAATAATGTTACAATATTTTATGATAAATTATAATCATTTAAAATAATAAATTTCAACTTACACTGTGTGAAATATTGTACAATTCAGAAATGATTGATGCTTGATTTAATATTAATATGAAGCTGTTACTGGCTTAACTGGTATACTGATCAAAAATGAATTATCCTAACCTGTTAACTGTAAGCAAGGTCATATATAGATATATAGATATGGAAAGTGGTATTGGAGACAAATGTTTTTATAATGGAAGTATAGCTGTATATCTTGCCAAATATCATGTTATCTGAATGGACACGGACTTGCATTATACCGAAAATAAATGTGTGGGAGACATCTTTTGAGCCATTATATGTGGGAGACCTCTTTTTAACACATTTAAGCATTTTCAGAAACCTTCTATACTTAAGCCTAAGAATAAGATACAATAACCTGCTTTAATACTGTGTTACAAATGACAAATATTTTATACTTTTATACTTTAGGAAAAAAGTATATTTTTTTACCGGTGATTTTTTTCATCAACAGTGACTGACCAGAAACTGACATGACAGGTCATGGCAACTTAACCTGTCCAATATACATGTGTTTTTTCACTTTTTGTCATCTGCCTACATGTACATGTAGCAGTACAATAAATGACAATATATTGTATACAAATAGAAAGAAGATGAATATTTAATATACGACATTTTACAGAGATAGGAAACTGAAACTACATGTATGTAAGACCATTTCAATATAACCAAAATGTCTGATGCAGAAGTTATGGCCCCTGAAAATTTTCAAGATTAATATGCATACAGTTCAAAAACATTCTATGACTGTATATTATAACTGACTGTTTGCATTAGATGTTTTTTTTTCATTTTGCAGTTGACAAGAGAAAATGATAACCCAGTTTTGCCAAATAACTGATTCATTTACTAATACTGCTACTAGTAGTGTGTATTAAGTTATATATTATATATCTAAATAAAAGTTCATTTTAAATCACATTATTAACTACCAAATCACCTACTAGTATGTCGGAAAACGATTGTAATAAAAAGCAGATTCAACATTTTTATGGCAATTTTCATAATTTTCTACTAAGATGTATTTTTTAATTGAAATTTTGTTCGATATAAATTTATACAATGTAACAATTGTACAATGTACATAGTCGTCAGATTCTACATTGATTAAAAGTGGTTGCTGTGTACATACAAAGTAATGCAGTTTACAGTATAAAATACTAAAAAATAGAAAAAAAAACTACTTAAACTCTGAACCACAAAAGAAAGATCTTGAAAATCATAATACAAATAATATTTCTAAATTACATGTTTGTCCTTCTTCTATTGAAGTACAAGACAATGGTTTACCAAATAATGCAAAGCAATCAAGATCGTCGATTTCCAATAACGTTACTAGATGAGAAATAAACATGCTGCATTCTACAAATAAAGTCTTTCAGTAGAATGTAATGTTATTGGTGAATTAGAAGCCCATATTTCCTGAAGTGGTTGACATGTGCTTTATTTCATTTATTAAATAAAACGAAGCTTTATTCCTTTTTGTAAAGTAACATGATACAACAGCACAATAAAAGAAATGACAACAGGTTTTTCCTACCAAATTTTTGGAAGGCAGTAAACTTTGCCTTCCCATAAAATTTATTATTGTCATTGACATTAAAAATAATTCAATTTTACATGTTGCATCCCATTAAAAAAATCTGGTCAGTCCCAGTTATGGTCCAGAAAAGGAAACCAGCTTTTATGCTGGCAGACATATAGCTTGTTTCTGATTTAGTTTTATTGTCCAAAATCATACATCCAGTGTGTTCATGCATCACTTACCCACAGAGCTGCCCATGCTCTCTCATTGGGCCGTGGGGGTGATCAGGTAACATGTTTGGAGAGTACAACATTTATTGCACACTAAAGACCCCATTTGTAGATGTGGATAAGAGCTAAGGATCGTCGTAGTTGCTATAAAAGGCTTAGTTTTCCACCCCTACCCAAACCCCATACTTTTTGGTCCATCTTCCTCAAGTTGATTAGTTTTTTGTCAACTTGTTCTCATCCTGAATATGGCTGAACAACTGCTTGCTGGATGTAAAACAAACATCCAATCAATCAAAGTCAAGATTTCTAGAGTTATGGTAAATAAAATGTTAATTTTTCATTTTAATTTAAAATTAAAATAATTTTTAAAATATATTTGCTACTGACACGGGCAACTAAATCTTCATAGACCTTAAAACTACAAGCTTATTATCTACGATGCAAAAATTTCCCAAGAATAGGAAAATTAAATTGATTAATTACTGACTTACTTCTAGATGCCATTATCTTCAAGAAATCTCCCAGGTTTTAGGTAATAATATCCAGGTAAAATGTTGACTGATAGCTATCACTCCAACCCAATACACATCCAAAAACAAACACCAAGAAATTTATCATAAATCTTCTCCAAATATTACTGACCAACTGAAGCTGTGTCTTATCTACCAATTTTCACAGTCCAAAAATAAATCCCATGGATAAGCATGTTCTTGATCATTGTATTTTCCTTACAATATTTTTATTGAATTCATCATTAAATTATAATTGTAATTATATCATAAATTTTTGTCTGTTTGTCGGAAACAACAAAATCATGATATAATCAGATAATTTTGCTCATATTAAGTATAAATCTTTAAGAAATACCGTGCTCTGTCATTATTGTGTTAAGTGTTCCTCAGTCCCATGTTCTAGATGTCAATTGTCAACTATTTTATTATCGGAACATCTCCTTTAACATGTTATAGATTTTTTATGACAATATAATAGCTCTCCGATTGTATCTTTATGAAACAACTTTCTCACCAAACAATTGTTTGTTGGTCCACAACTGCTATTTGAAGAAAATCAAACTTTTGCTTAAGTATTTATCCTCTCAAATCTTATCACACTTAATGACATTATGATCTTCACAGAATGTTTATTTTAGCTCATTAAATGATACTTAAGACTCCATCCAAATCTGGGCACAATGTTAATGTTTCACTTGAACACATTTTTGTGACCAGGTAAATTTAAGGTAAAGGAGCCTGCATGTCATTTTATGGTCGTAAAATGGACATTGGTTAATTCCATCTCTGCCCTTCAGTGAACACTGAATATGTCACCTACCTTTCAGTCTCCTGTGATTTACCCGTGATATCATGAATTAATTAATCTCCATTCTTTGTAATAATCCTAGTGTTTTATCTGATGAATTGGAAAACATTTATAAGATCAACTGATGTGAGTTTTTAAACTGATATCAAACTAAATACCAACATTATTATATTTTGGGTTCACTCCAGTCAAACAGAATATATGTAAAACAATATGTTCCTTTATTCAACAAACAATCGATCGGGCTCACGACCTTTTGAACGACTCCATAACAATTCAGAAGTATATACCAAATTGTGATCAACAGTGATAATTATTTTTGATTGTTATACGATAATCGTAATAAAACTATAAACTCTCTTAGTATCAGTTTGATCACCATAAATATTTATGTCTTGTTCTACGTAATACCAGTCCTATTATGATAGACCTGGCCCTCATCTTGTTACGATAACACAAGACAAATTTGACAGTTCCCTCAAAAGATGAATTCATCCATAGTAATGTTTTTGTTAAAATATCCTATAGTATATATACAGTTGATAATGCCGTAAGATTATTAAATACAGAGTGAACACCACATGCAAACAACATCAGATTTAGCCATAATCTCCATAAAACAGGTTTACAAAAGTCTAAAATAAGTGAAAATTTGATATAACCATAGCATGCCATAGAGTTCACACGGGCTTTGCTTTGGTTGGATTTAGTGATACAATAACTGCTGGCTAACTGAACTAAGCTGATAATCCTATCTGTTCTTATAACAAGTTAAATAACTACAATAAGTCACAACGTACCTCCAGGGTATTGTTCATTAAATCCTTATGCAAAATCTGTACAAATACTTATTAACTTTTTTATGACCTGTTTGACTCTACATACTATTAGGTTTAAACTGCAAATCAGTGTTACAAATTAATTCAAAAATATTTATTTAACTTAGCTTTTCATAAGCGTGTAGCAGAAATAATTATAGTGGAAACTACCTAATTATTAATGCAAAATTATGCAATTAAACATCAAAGTTGAAATTCTTGTTTGATTTTTTATTGTTCCATTTAAACAAAATTATTCTCAATGTGTTTTTAATAAATATTAAACACACTAAATAAAACTGTAATACTTGAATGTATATTAAAAATTATTTCATTTTTTGTATAATCACTCAGAAAGACTTTTATTTTATTTTTTTATTTTTGCTGTTTTTGTTTTTTGTTTTCTTTAATTTTTATATTTGAATTTATGTCCTATATAGTACTTCCAAGAATCCCTATAAATTCCCTCAAATTTATTACCATAAAAAGTTTAGAATATTTTAAATCTCATGGTCTTGAATAATTTGTATCCATGTTACAAAGTAGATGACTCACAATGACACTTGAATCCAAATGTATTTACATGTACATGTACTTGTTTAGAAAACAGATCTATGCAAGTGAGATAGAGTAACAAGTGAGATACAGTAACAAGTGAGATAGAGTAACAAGTGAGATAGAGTAACAAGTGAGATAGAGTAACAAGTGAGATAGAGTAACAGAATAATAATACAGTTCAAGGCTGCATGTACTAGAGAATGTAAAAGTTATTTCAGAAACTGTAGAAAGTGAAAACTTTAATTCTGAAATTCTACTGCAGTTAGGTTTGTTTGCCACATTCTGTAATTATTCAGCTATATCATGGTGTCCAGTTTTTATAGGGAGAAAAAGGTAGAGTACCCAGAGAAAACTCCTGACCTGTGGTAGGAAAACTGGCAATCCTTGTCAAGTAAAACTGCATGAAGTCGAGTACTGTGACCTGCTCGCAGTGAGACCCAAACTGAATACCTCAGTCAGTGTTGACAGACCCCGTGATCAATAGTAAATGACTAACAACCTCAACAACTCTGCCATAGAGGACCCCACAGTTAAGAATTACAAATGTTGATTAACATGAAAGATTAGATACATGGCCAAAGATTGTCATTTTCTACAATTTAATGCAGATATAATTGTTAGTCCCCTACGGTCATCACTCAAGTGGACATTAGGTTTGCACTCCGTTTGATCTCTATAACAATACCAATGACCAAATAATTTGACAAAACAAGTCCCAAAAATTTGAAGAACTTAATACTGTACACTGCAACCAAACAAAATGACAATAAAGGTTTTATTTCTTATAGTTTGCAAAATATATAAACTTTAAATAATAAGTAAATATAAAACATTGTGTACCAATGATGTGAAATTAAATAAATGAGAAAATAAAAAAAAAACAGGATACAGTACACCAATGTTTGGCATACATGCACATGTATCAAGGAAGTTTAAGCTGAATGAAAAGAAAAGGTCCATGATCTGTGACAATTGTTAGAAAAGTATCTATTACCTTCTGCAGATTAAACATTTCCTAGTGGAGGCTAAGACATGACATTGCAAAACTGAATTCATTTATTAAATCTTTACCTACCAAATTAGTTAAAGGAAAACAAATCAGGACCACATTATCAAAATATTCAGGACAACGGTCATTATCCCTACTTTGTTAAAAATACTCTTTTGATTGGCTACAGTTTGTCTTTGACGATTTATGTATCCTGCCTTAGTGAAATCATGAGATTTTCTATCAACACTTTCTCGTACTAGTATCTAGTCTCCATGTGGCTTGCGCCCCCCTCCTTAGAATAATGTTATTCAGCAACTGAATGTGTAAGAGAAACAATATGGTTGCCACCATATTTGCTTTCATTTAAAAATTTAATGGAATAAAACAATTTTCGCCAGGTTTAATTTTTTGTACAGTCAGTTACAAGGGATGTGGAAATATATGGAGTGCATGAAAAATTCTTGTGACTTACGCTTCTCCTGATTCAAGTTTTTGTATGAACTCAATATATTTTAGTTTCCACCTGTAAATATGGAAGAATATGAAGTGCATTAAAAAATTCTTGAATTGGAACTAGGCTAATGCCTTGATCACCTTGTACACATTTTTTTCGTTCATTCTAAATATTTCTGTATCCCCCATGTACTAGTAACTGACTGGATAACTAATAGTTCCATACATGTCTTAAATAAATAAATAGAAAAAAAGTTAAATAGCAACTGACTGAAGTAATTCAACATATGATATAATACAGTACTAAACGTTTTAGGAGAATCGTACCATACATCCCATATACTGTCCACAGGCAGAATAAGAAATCATTAGAACCAGTGCGAGTCAATCAATATAAAATGACTTCCTTTAAAAACAAATATACATGTATATGTGATAATTACCTATTTATTTTATATTAATGATTTCTGAACATATATAACCTATATGATTCATTCTCTTGAACTTAGAGTAAATAATTATCATAAATAACAGCTCTTTTAGAATATTACTTGTTTACTACTAGTATTTTATATGCTGGGTTAATGTACTAAGACAAACTGTAAGAACAACAACATCTTTGATCACCTGTCCAGGTAAACAACAAGTTTATCACCATTACCATTATAAATCATGTTCAAATCACTTCCAATCTCTCAAACAATGTCAAACCTTGTCATATCTTCTTGTTTTTATGTTTGTATCAAAGCATTTGTTTATGCTTTCTTTCTTTATATCATATTGTCAAAAAAACCTCATATACATATACCATGTTTTCTTGTTTTAACTGTTTATCCAAACCATTAATTTATTTTCTTAATATTTGTTTGTGGTAAAACAAATAATTTTATTTCTTTTACTTCAATGCAAACTAAATATAGTCCTATATAGAATTCTCTGTTTTTATGTTTGTCTTTGTACCTTTCATCTTCAAAAAATTTTCATACACAAAGGGGAGATAATTCTGTTCTACATAAAAGGCCACTATTTTTATCATTATCACATTTTGAAAAATCACAACCAAATATAATTTTGATACAACACTACAAATAATGACCTTTGCTTCTCTTTGTCCATAAATAAACTTTCCATTTCTCTGCATATTTTTGCCCATGCTATTTATTTTGGGGTAATCTTGGACTTATTCTTAAGAAGAGTCTCGGAAACAAACTGTAAAACTACACATTTGATGATATATGGTGGATTAGGAGTAATTTGGTCCAGTGAAAATGGACAAATTATTTGTTGTCAGAATCTCTCTGACTTCATCACCTCTTTTATAAGTATGGATGGTTTTAGACCATTCAAAAAATTTCTGAAGGATTTCTTCTAGTTTTATGATAGCTGCTACTTGGCCCAAGGAATGCCATTCCAAATGCAATGGCACAGTTTTTTTAAACTGACTTTTTGTTACACTAAACTAATAGGCAAAAACAATTGTGGTCTGGGTTTATATATAAGATATATTATACAGTACAGAAAACATTTACTAAAGTTTGAATATTAGAAAACTTTAATTTGTATTGAAAAATGCCCCCATTATAAATCTTGTTCCCCTGGTAAAAAGATTACAATGCAGAAAAAACATGAAACATGTGCCATCACCAAAACGATTAAAAAAAACCATGCAAATTCACAAAATTGAGTCTTTATGTAAATATACACATCATGTCGTACTTACTTTTTAAACTTAATACAATGCTGAAAGCAAGCATACATTATAACAATAAGCTAACCTGTTTAAGGCATGAAGAACAAAAATTGATTGATTGATTGATTGATTGACAGCAAGCAGTAATTAAACTATATTCAGGATAAAAACAAGTTAGGAAGTAATATAAATCAATTAGAAACATAGAATGAACCAAAGGGCAGAGAATTTTAACTGCCACTGGGCAATTTAGACTTATTTGGTGGCTACTATGTATACCTATTCTTTTAAAAGAATCTGTATAATGCTAAGATATCAAACTAGAGGCTCCCAGGAGCCTGTAATCGCTCACCTGGAATCCAAATGACTTAAACTATAAGTCATTTTTTGAAATTAACAGTTTCAGTCTAGTTGTTATAGTTTTTAAGTTACTGTGCAAAAACTAAACATTTCTTCAAAAAATTTGTTAAATACAATAACTCCTATAAGGTGCCATGGACAATTTCTGAAAATTAAATGGTTTTTAGGCATTGTCCTTTAGGGTACTTAAGAAATTTACAGTTTTACTCTACCATGTCTACTAATAGGTGTGTTATAGACTAATGTATAATTAAAAAACTGTTCATTTGTTCAAATTCATAATGAAAGGGCAATAACTCTATAAAGAGTCATCTTGCAATTTTGGACTAAGCAATCATTTGTAGGGCTTCTATTGCTGATCATTTGTGCAATTTACAGTTTTAATCTAGCTACTATAGTTTCCAAGTTACAGGACAAAAATGGAAAATTTCATAACAAAATTGTCATTTAAGGGCAATAACCCCTATAAGTAGTCATCTGACAATTTCAGACCAAATTAAATGAATTGTAGGGCTTTTTTTGCTGATCATTTTTGCAATTTATTATTTTACTCTAGCTGTTATAGTTTTTAAGTTACAGGACAAAATTGGAAAATTTCATAAAAAATTGCAATTTAAGGGCAATAACTCCTATAAGGAGTCATCTGACAATTTCAGACTTCAATAGTAATTTTTAGGGCTTGTATTGCTGATCATTTTTGCTATTAACAGTTTCACTCTAGCTGTTACAGTTTTTAAGTTACAGGACACAAACGGAAAATTTGATAAAAAATTGTCATTTATGGGCAATAACTTCTGACAATTTCAGACCAATCAAGTGAATTGTAGGGTCTTTATTGCTGATCATTTAAGCAAATTTACAGTTTCAATCTAGCTGCTATAGTTTTCAAGTTACAGGACAAAAACGAAAAATTTCATAAAAAATTACCATTTAAGGGCAATAACTCATATAAGGAGTCATCTGACAATTTCAAACCAATCAAGTGAATTGTAGGGCTTTTATTGCTGATCATTTTTGCCATTTACAGTTTCACTCTACCTCGTATAGTTTTCAGGTTATATTGTAAATACCAAAATTTTTGTCAAAAATCGTCAAAAAAGGGCAATAACTCCTACAAGACGCCAATACACAACTTCGCACTAATAGCAACTATTGTAGACCTTAATGTGCTAATCAATTTGAAGTAACGGTTTTCTCTCTAGCTATTATAGTTTTTTTAGATAATGATCAAAAACCTGTGTTGACCCCCATATTCTGTTTTTAGTAACAGCGGCCATATTTGTCTGTTGATCAACACCCTGGGTACAAACTTGAAACTAGGAACCCTAAGGATGATTGTGGCCAAGTTTGAAAAAAAATTGGCCCAGTGGTTTCAGAGGAGAAGATTTTTGAAAAAGTTTACGACGGACGACGGACGCCAAGTGATAGCAAAAGCTCACCTGGACCTTTGGTCCAGGTGAGCTAAAAAGTCAGGCTTTCCATATAACCTGACATTGTCACAACAAGGAGGCATCCTCTATGTGTCACCTGGGGATAAACTAAGCAACTCTGTAGGTCGAGCACTTAAAAACTTTCCCAGTACCAGCAAACTAGGTATTCCTTACATAGAACCTTTTCTGCATATATTGATCATGGATAGGGCTTGTGGTAAATAATACATAAAAATTCAACAAAGTTAGATCAAATTTAAAAAAAAAAGATTATTCATATTAAACAACAAAATTCATATTAAACAACAAAAAGGGATAGTTTTTTCAATAAAATAGGATAAACATAAAAAAAGCCCAGCACACTAAATCAACATAGCCCAGAAACTCAACAATCAATACGCCTTACATGGACCCTTTTACAACATAGCCCAGAAACTCAACAATCAATACGCCTTACATGGACCCTTTTACAACATAGCCCAGAAACTCAACAATCAATACACCTTACATGGACCCTTTTACAATATAGCCCAGAAACTCAACAATCAATACGCCTTACAAGGACCCTTTTACAACAGGGCCCAGAAACTCAACAATCAATACACCTTACATGGACCCTTTTACAACATAGCCCAGACACTCAACAATTAATATGCCTTACATGGACCCTTTTACTCAACAATCAATAGACAAAACTGATGAATGCAACATTTTGGGGTCATATAGACAAATGAAAGATGAGAACAAAAAAACCATACACAGATTGTAGATCAAACACCATTCCTGTATTCCCTGTATACATAGCCACTGTATGACTACATGGAATGGACCCTTATACTCCTTACATGGACCCAGAGAACCTTATACTACTTGCCCTTACATGGACCCTTTTATTCCTTACATGGACCCTTATACTCCTTACATGTACCCTTATACTCCTTACATGGAGTCTTATACTCCTTACATGGACCCATATACTCCTTACATGGAGTCTTATACTCCTAACATGGACACTTATACTTCTTAAATGGACCCTCATACTCCTTACATGGAGTCTTATATTCCTTACATGGACCCTTAAAGTCCTTACATGGACCCTTATACTACTTACATGGACCCTTATACTCCTTACATGGACCCTTATACTCCTTACATGGACCCTTTTACTCCTTACATGGACCCTTATGCTCCTTACATGGAGTCTTATGCTTCTTACATGGACCCTTATACTCCTTACATGGACCCTTGTACTCCTTTCATGGAGTCTTATACTCCTTACATGGACCCTTATACTCCTTACATGGACCCTTATACTCCTTACATGGAGTCTTATACACGTACTCCTTACATGGACCCTTATACTACTTACATGGACCCTTATACTACTTACATGGAGTCTTATACTCCTAACATGGAAACTTATACTCCTTAAATGGACCATCATACTCCTTACATGGAGTCTTATACTCCTTACATGGACCCTTATACTCCTTACATGGACCCTTATACTCCATACATGGACCCTTATACTCCTTACATGGACCCTTATACTCCTTACATGAACCCTTATACTCCTAACATGGACCCTTATACTCCTAACATGGACCCTTATACTCCTTACATGGACCCTTATACTCCTTGCATGGACCCTTTTACTCCTTGCATGGACCCTTTTACTCCTTGCATGGACCTTGCATGGACCCTTATACTCCTTGCATGGACACTTTTACTCCTTGCATGGACCCTTTTACACCTTGCATGGACCCTTTTATTCCTTACATGGACCCGTATACTCCTTACATGGACCCTTATACTCCTTGCATGGACCCTTTTACTCCTTGCATGGACCCTTTTACTCCTTGCATGGACCCTTTTACTCCTTGCATGGACCCTTATACTCCTTACATGGACCCTTATACTCCTTGCATGGACCCTTATACTCCTTGCATGGAGTCTTATACTCCTAACATGGACACTTATACTTCTTAAATGGACCCTCATACTCCTTACATGGAGTCTTATATTCCTTACATGGACCCTTAAAGTCCTTACATGGACCTTATACTACTTACATGGAGTCTTATACTCCTTACATGGACCCTTATACTCCTTACATGGACCCTTTTACTCCTTACATGGACCCTTATGCTCCTTACATGGAGTCTTATGCTTCTTACATGGACCCTTATACTCCTTACATGGACCCTTGTACTCCTTTCATGGAGTCTTATACTCCTTACATGGACCCTTATACTCCTTACATGGACCCTTATACTCCTTACATGGAGTCTTATACACGTACTCATTACATGGACCCTTATACTACTTACATGGACCCTTATACTACTTACATGGAGTCTTATACTCCTAACATGGAAACTTATACTCCTTAAATGGACCATCATACTCCTTACATGGAGTCTTATACTCCTTACATGGACCCTTATACTCCTTACATGGACCCTTATACTCCATACATGGACCCTTATACTCCTTACATGGACCCTTATACTCCTTACATGAACCCTTATACTCCTAACATGGACCCTTATACTCCTAACATGGACCCTTATACTCCTTACATGGACCCTTATACTCCTTGCATGGACCCTTTTACTCCTTGCATGGACCCTTTTACTCCTTGCATGGACCCTTTTACTCCTTGCATGGACCCTTATACTCCTTGCATGGACCCTTATACTCCTTGCATGGACACTTTTACTCCTTGCATGGACCCTTTTACACCTTGCATGGACCCTTTTATTCCTTACATGGACCCGTATACTCCTTACATGGACCCTTATACTCCTTGCATGGACCCTTTTACTCCTTGCATGGACCCTTTTACTCCTTGCATGGACCCTTTTACTCCTTACATGGACCCTTATACTCCTTGCATGGACCCTTATACTCCTTGCATGGACACTTTTACTCCTTGCATGGACCCTTTTACACCTTGCATGGACCCTTTTATTCCTTACATGAACCCTTATACTCCTTACATGGAGTCTTAAACTCCTTACATGGACCCTTATACTCCTTACATGGTCCCTTTTACTCCTTACATGGACCCTTATGCTCCTTACATGGATCCTTATACGAATTAATGGACCGTTACTCCTTGCATGGACCCTTTTACACCTTGCATGGACCCTTTTATTCCTTACATGGACCCGTATACTCCTTACATGGACCCTTATACTCCTTGCATGGACCCTTTTACTCCTTGCATGGACCCTTTTACTCCTTGCATGGACCCTTTTACTCCTTGCATGGACCCTTATACTCCTTACATGGACCCTTATACTCCTTGCATGGACCCTTATACTCCTTGCATGGACACTTTTACTCCTTGCATGGACCCTTTTACACCTTGCATGGACCCTTTTATTCCTTACATGGACCCTTATACTCCTGACATGGAGTCTTAAACTCCTTACATGGACCCTTATACTCCTTACATGGTCCCTTTTACTCCTTACATGGACCCTTATGCTCCTTACATGGATCCTTATACGAATTAATGGACCGTTACATACTCCTTACATGGACCCTTTTACTCCATTCTGTACTGTAAAAACAACATAGGCTTACATAAATATTTAACTGGTTTCATACAAAAAATAAAAGGAGTACTACCTCTTAACTTCTGCACATCTGATATATTTTTGTCTGTAGAACTTCCACTGGTCAAACAATTAATATGCCTTACATGGACCCTTTTACTCAACAATCAATAGACAAAACTGATGAATGCAACATTTTGGGGTCATATAGACAAATGAAAGATGAGAACAAAAAAACCATACACAGATTGTAGATCAAAGACCATTCCTGTATTCCCTGTATACATAGCCACTGTATGACTACATGGAATGGACCCTTATACTCCTTACATGGACCCAGAGAACCTTATACTACTTGCCCTTACATGGACCCTTTTATTCCTTACATGGACCCTTATACTCCTTACATGTACCCTTATACTCCTTACATGGAGTCTTATACTCCTTACATGGACCCATATACTCCTTACATGGAGTCTTATACTCCTAACATGGACACTTATACTTCTTAAATGGACCCTCATACTCCTTACATGGAGTCTTATATTCCTTACATGGACCCTTAAAGTCCTTACATGGACCCTTATACTACTTACATGGAGTCTTATACTCCTTACATGGACCCTTATACTCCTTACATGGACCCTTTTACTCCTTACATGGACCCTTATGCTCCTTACATGGAGTCTTATGCTTCTTACATGGACCCTTATACTCCTTACATGGACCCTTGTACTCCTTTCATGGAGTCATATACTCCTTACATGGACCCTTATACTCCTTACATGGACCCTTATACTCCTTACATGGAGTCTTATACACGTACTCCTTACATGGACCCTTATACTACTTACATGGACCCTTATACTACTTACATGGAGTCTTATACTCCTAACATGGAAACTTATACTCCTTAAATGGACCATCATACTCCTTACATGGAGTCTTATACTCCTTACATGGACCCTTATACTCCTTACATGGACCCTTATACTCCATACATGGACCCTTATACTCCTTACATGGACCCTTATACTCCTTACATGAACCCTTATACTCCTAACATGGACCCTTATACTCCTAACATGGACCCTTATACTCCTTACATGGACCCTTATACTCCTTGCATGGACCCTTTTACTCCTTGCATGGACCCTTTTACTCCTTGCATGGACCCTTTTACTCCTTGCATGGACCCTTATACTCCTTGCATGGACCCTTATACTCCTTGCATGGACACTTTTACTCCTTGCATGGACCCTTTTACACCTTGCATGGACCCTTTTATTCCTTACATGGACCCGTATACTCCTTACATGGACCCTTATACTCCTTGCATGGACCCTTTTACTCCTTGCATGGACCCTTTTACTCCTTGCATGGACCCTTTTACTCCTTGCATGGACCCTTATACTCCTTACATGGACCCTTATACTCCTTGCATGGACCCTTATACTCCTTGCATGGAGTCTTATACTCCTAACATGGACACTTATACTTCTTAAATGGACCCTCATACTCCTTACATGGAGTCTTATATTCCTTACATGGACCCTTAAAGTCCTTACATGGACCCTTATACTACTTACATGGAGTCTTATACTCCTTACATGGACCCTTATACTCCTTACATGGACCCTTTTACTCCTTACATGGACCCTTATGCTCCTTACATGGAGTCTTATGCTTCTTACATGGACCCTTATACTCCTTACATGGACCCTTGTACTCCTTTCATGGAGTCTTATACTCCTTACATGGACCCTTATACTCCTTACATGGACCCTTATACTCCTTACATGGAGTCTTATACACGTACTCCTTACATGGACCCTTATACTACTTACATGGACCCTTATACTACTTACATGGAGTCTTATACTCCTAACATGGAAACTTATACTCCTTAAATGGACCATCATACTCCTTACATGGAGTCTTATACTCCTTACATGGACCCTTATACTCCTTACATGGACCCTTATACTCCATACATGGACCCTTATACTCCTTACATGGACCCTTATACTCCTTACATGAACCCTTATACTCCTAACATGGACCCTTATACTCCTAGCATGGACCCTTATACTCCTTGCATGGACCCTTATACTCCTTGCATGGACACTTTTACTACTTGCATGGACCCTTTTACACCTTGCATGGACCCTTTTATTCCTTACATGGACCCGTATACTCCTTACATGGACCCTTATACTCCTTGCATGGACCCTTTTACTCCTTGCATGGACCCTTTTACTCCTTGCATGGACCCTTTTACTCCTTGCATGGACCCTTATACTCCTTACATGGACCCTTATACTCCTTGCATGGACCCTTATACTCCTTGCATGGACACTTTTACTCCTTGCATGGACCCTTTTACACCTTGCATGGACCCTTTTATTCCTTACATGGACCCTTATACTCCTTACATGGAGTCTTAAACTCCTTACATGGACCCTTATACTCCTTACATGGTCCCTTTTACTCCTTACATGGACCCTTATGCTCCTTACATGGATCCTTATACGAATTAATGGACCGTTACATACTCCTTACATGGACCCTTTTACTCCATTCTGTACTGTAAAAACAACATAGGCTTACATAAATATTTAACTGGTTTCATACAAAAAATAAAAGGAGTACTACCTCTTAACTTCTGCACATCTGATATATTTTTGTCTGTAGAACTTCCACTGGTCAAAGTAGAGTAACATGAAGAACTGTCACCCCAAGACCAAGTCTCTGTAGAACTTGATATACCGGTAACATCGTTATCATCAAATGGAAACTGCCTAGAGTTATCTCCCATAGACCATACTGATGTCTGGGTAGAAGAAATGGAGTCACTGTCATAGTGTAGGCCATTTTCACTAATTATGGTATCAGCATCGATCATCATAATGGATTAATAGGTTGTATCTGTTGTAATTGTTATTTAAATCTCAAAAAATCTTTTACAGTTGTGCAGCTAGTCTGTGATTTCTATATCCTCTGCAAAAAATAAAAATGGAACATAAGGATTGACCCAAGACTTGGCACTCTTAAGCCACTAAAGAGAGTCTTAAGGTATGAGAAAAAGTTACTTACCTTCTACTATCAAACATGTCATCTTCTTCTCTCTATACGGAAAACATTCAACAAATTGAATATAATGAAGATGAAATAGAAAAGGTTTTAAAATCACTTGACCCTTCTAAAGCCATCAGCCCGGATAAATTAAATCCAAGAATACATAAAGAAGGAGCATCGATATTAAGATATCCTCTCTGCTTGTTATTAAATTTATCTCTAAACGTGAGCACATTTCCAATCCATTAGATTGGAAGTCTGCCAATGTCACTCCAGTATTCAAATCAGGGTCAAAAAATGAAGTAAAAAATTATAGACCAATATCGCAAATTATGTCCTTGGAAAAGCAATGGAAAGATGTGTCTTTCAACATGTTCATGACTATTTGAACAACAATGATATTATAACAAGCCATCAGTCCGGATTTACACCTGGCGATTCAGCAATTAACCAACTTATTAGTATATCAAACGAATACGGCAGAGCGTTGGATCAGGGAAAGGAAGTAAGGGTTATATTTTGTGATATAAGTGAAGCGTTTGATAAAGTTTGGCACAAAGGACTTATATTTAAGTTAAAGGCAATTGGCATAAAAGGGAAGCTTCTAGCATGGTTTACGGATTATCTCCTTGGTAGAAAACAACGCGTTGTTATCAATGATAACTGATCTACATGGTTACCCATAAGGGCGGCGTTCCCCAGGGTTCAATTCTTGGTCCTCTTCTGTTTCTCATTTTCATCAATGATATTGTAAATGAAATAAATTCAGTTATTAAACTATTAGCTGATGATACAAGCTTATATCTTATTGTTAATGATCCAAATGATACGGCATTAACTCTAAATCAAGATCTGGCCATAATCCATGAATGGTCAAAGAAATGGCTCCTAACATTTAATTCACGTAAAATGGAAACAATGACCATAACAAGACGAACAAAACAAACTATTCATCCCGATTTACATTTTGATAACTCAGATTGATTGTGTTAAAGATCATAAACACTTAGGCCTTACCCTTTCTGAAGATGGAAGCTGGAAAAGTCACATCGATAATATTGTTAATAAAGCCTAATATAAGAATTAATATCCTATGTAAATTCAAATTTATATTAGATAGACGCACTCTTGAGAAAATATATTTCACATTCATTCGCCCTATCTTGGAGTATGCTGATGTCATTTGGGATAATCAAATTGCTATTCTGAAGCATAAAGTTGAGAATGTTCAGATTGAAGCAGCCAGAATTGTGACAGGGGACAAGGCCAACTTCACTTAACAACTTATATACAGAAACTGGCTGGGAAAAATTGTGCGATAGTAGAGAAACCCATCGTCTTGTTTACTTTTATCAGATGATAAACTCACTTACCCCTTCATACTTATCAAACTTAATCCCAAATAGGTTTAACGAAATTTACAATTATAACACCCGAAACTCTTCCCTGATCCAACCCATTTGAGCCAGAACCTGCTTATACTCAAACTACTTTCTGCCATCAACAGTCAGATCCTGGAATTCCCTTCCTTTGGAGGTACAATCATTGCCTACACTACTATCATGGCAATCGTAAAAGCCAAATACTACACGCTGGTCTTCCTATGAAATGCAGAAATCTTAATGAACATTTGTATATAAAAAAATTGGTCCCCTCCGCACTTTGTGAGTGTGGATCTGTCGAAACTACATCCCATTTCTTGCTACATTGTCCTAAGTATACAGAATTGAAAACTCGTTATACACAATCACTACGTCTGCCTGTTAATATCACGACAGATTTGCTTCTTTACGGTTCTATTGATCTTCCTTCAGATACGAATCTATACATTTTTACGTCAATTCAGCGTTACATCCTTGAAAGTAAGCGATTCTGAGAATACATGTATATATATTATACTTCTTTACATATTTTGTTCTTCTTTCACTTTTCACACATCACTTTTCCCTATTAAATTTAACTTTAAATTATTCTTAACCACTCTCGTCTTACTCTCTCTCTCTTCTCATATTGTTCTCATGTGTTAACATTTATTATTTGCATTTGATAATGAATTGATTTATTTGTTTCACCTTCGAGTTATGTTATGGTAATTTAATTTGGTATCCATGAGACGGATTAACATAAGACTTGAAGTCTTGTTTCCGAATCCTATTAATTAATTGTATTATTGATTATTGTAACTGCAAATTGTATAGCTTTAGAGACACCTCGTCCATAATATGACTTCGGCCATGGACACTTCGTCCATAGACAACTCGGCCCTAGTTCAGATCGGCCATACTGTAATAGGACATATCAGCCATGGATTTAATATACGATATATTTTTAAATAAAGTTATTTAAAAAAACCAAGGTTGATTGAAATAAATGATATTACCAATGAAACATTAGATATTAATCATAAAATAAAATCATTATATTAATTAATATGTTACTATTTTAATCATAAATCATTGTCAATCTTTGATTTATCAATTAATAATTAAAATGAATGATTAAAAAATAATTATAAGAAATTAAACACCAATTAGACAAAGAAAAAAACTCTTTAATGTCAATTAACCAAAACAACATTTTTAAATATCAAAGGATGAACCATGCTACAGAACAAGCCAACTAGATACGAGTTTGGAGAAAATATAAGGGAATATCCAAGCACATTGAGTAATCTTTGTAGAACCGACTAAATTACATAAAAAGGGAGCAAAGGAGAGACTTTCTCTCACAAATGTTTTGGTCACCATGGTGTTTCTACTTTCTTCGTGCGATCAGCCTGTGCGTCCTTGGCAGCATGCCTTACAATGTGAAACAATAGATACGATTTTTATGAAAATGCAATAGTGTCTTAAACAATCGAAACTATATCTACATGTTCTATTATATGTTGATATATAATGCTGTTAAATCTGTTTGCAAAACATGTGAATTGTGGATCTTTAGGAATTTCCGCAGTCATTTACTGTGAGCGAGTGCATATATAAATTTAATTAGGTCAAATTAAAATCATCAAAATACATGTATTCAATTGAATATTTAAATGAAAGGTTTTGTACGAGAAGGTGTATACTAAATAATTATAGTACCATGTCTAAAATAAATATATTTAATATATGATTGCATGACGTTAGAGCGGTTGAATGTGTATGATGCTCTTTTATAATCTTATTTGTTACTGCTTATTTCTTAAATAAAATAATAAAGCCTTATTTGTTATTTGTTATATTCAATATTAAAATTGGTAGAAATAACCTTTTCAATTACATACATCAATAAAAAGACCATATATAAACCCAGGATATAAACATGTCTTGTAAAATACGTTATTAATCTCCGGGATTAAACTGATTATTATCATCAGAAACGGCATTTACTTTGATTATTATACCACGCAAAAACGAATCATCTTTGAAATATTAAAAGATAACTTCATTTTAATTCCTGTACATACTGAATAAATCAACAATATACAACATAAATAGTATGGCCGAAATGGAATGGATGAAATGTCCGGGGCCGATGTCTACTGTGGACGAGATTTACTATGGACGAAAAAAAGTATGGCCGACAAGTCCAAGTACCAATTGTATATACATGTATTTAATGGTTAGTTAATAAATATGTTTACACTTAAATTGAATATAACTTTCCGGTGCATGCCCTAAGCCACTACGTCGTAAGAAAAAAAAAAACAAAAAAACTTTATTACTATTTTTAAGCTATATTATTTTAATTTTTGCAGTTTTTAGTATTAAACATATTTTTTCACTGTTTTTTTTTATTTTTAGATTATAAGATAAAAACAGAGCATATAGATTTGATGCTGTAGGTGTTACACAGGAACACATGAGTAAGTTTCTCTTTGAACTGTTCAATATTGTTGGATGATGCTATATGTTCAGGTAGTAAGTTCCAATCTTTTATGGTTCTGTTGAAGAAAGAATATTTAAGGCTATTTTTGTTGCACTGGAGTTGTCGGTACGTGCCCTGGTAGATGATTGCTTTGGTGTTAGGATGTCTGAGGGCGATGAGGTTGTTTGTTGATGTGATTTTTATATCTTCTGCAAAAAACGAGTAAGTAAACACTGTGGACAGTGTTTACTTGTTGTTTTTCTAAGGAGGAAAGAAAACAATATTCATGTGATCACTACCTATAGTTGTTGAATTGTTCCATTGAAATTTGATGTAAATTCTAACCAAATGTAACAGACATTTTTCTTTGCTGCACCGTTTTTTTTTCGGAATTTAGTTACGGTTTGTTTACTTCCGTTGCTAAAAAAAGCTATTGCACAATTTCGAGGAGTCCTGTTCAAGGCTCAAGCATATGAATTGTTTTAGACTAAGGTTGGTTTCTTACAGTGGTAATTCCAATACCTTAGTCTACCAAATGTTTATAAATGAAATATATCGCAGCCTAAATGCGAGCCTGACGTTACTTCAGTTCATCCATTGGTGACGTGACGTCTTCTCTGGTAGCAGGTCGTTCCGTCCTCCGTCGATTCCTCCCCAGACGATCCGTCCCCTATAAAAAAAAATAGTCGATTCGTCCCCTATTTCTTGGTCGATCCGTCCCCAGTAAATAATTATAAGAATATTACTATATTTAAATATTTTAAATATAGTAATATTAAATATTTAATTGTTTGTGTTTTAAAGGTTTAAATTGATAAAGGTTTAATTAAATTGTTTAATAATTAAATAAACAAAATATTGTTTTAATTTTTTAAATTATTATTACAGTTATGATTAGTGCATAAATAGGTAATTGACGACTTTCCAATTTAAAAACGCCACCTAGGTTGTCCTGTTGAAACCTTTTGAAAAGGACAATTGTCTTTGATAAATTTTCACGGCACACTTAATTGAATGACAGGTGTCAATATCTCATTGAAAAAGGTTATTAAAACAACCTGCTGTGTAAACATGATCATTTATAAATTAACCAATCTTCATTACCCTATTTACTTGATGCTAATTGGAGGTAGAATCACATAATTAAGTATTGTTGTTTTTAAAAAGAGGTTCAACAAGGGGTGTTGATTATTCTTCTATAATTGAAATGGGTATATAATCATACAAATGTGCAGTTATTGCAACAGAAAAAAAATGAAAAGGCTGAATTTTTTCAGGAATTTAAAATAACGTGTATTTAAAACTTATTACTATGTTAAATAAATACTTAGTAAATAAATTTTCCGCGTAAAAACTACCCGTGGTGAAGGAACTTAATAGAAGTGTACTATACCAGCATACCCAGCCACTATCAACACTAAGAACGACTATTAATGGACTAGGACAGCACCAACAAAGTCGGGTGCATTCCAGTTTGCAGATTCCCAGATTGCCGCGTTCAATTTGCCGATTCCCTACAGTCACCCTGCAGACATCCAGCTCGATGTCAAGTGGACTACAACCAGAGACCGATTCCTACTATTCCACAACAGCACACAAGGACAATGCATCATCGCCTTTGCATCGACAGAAAACCAGACTTTTCTGCATCGAACTCATGGACTATGTGGATGCCGTGTCACAGCTGCTCCATCTGGGATAAAAACTGTATAGACTTTACTTGAACTGAATTATTTGTACCATGTTTATAATTTTAATGTGAAAACTAGTGTTCTATTTTGCTATAAATGAATGTATTTATAATGATAAAATAAAATAATAAAAAATATATTGAACAAAAAATAGAAGAACCTCATTTCTCCTTGAAAATATACAAATATCTATTTATTATTTATAGTATTTTTATACCAAATATTCTTAAAATCTGTTTTAACATTTGTAATTTTGTTAAGTATTTACTGACTGAAAGACATAATTTTAAAATTCACAATACACATACGATCACTCAATATAATTCATTACCGCAGTACAATATTACACAATTTTACCTTTACAGTAAATTACCCTGTATGGTGGACCCCTTAATCCCCACTAATGAGAGCCTACAATGTTCTTTGATATTTCAAAATGTTGGCATTCCGGCACACAGCCGCTTTAATAAACATATTTACCAGTGACATCCGTGTTGTATACAAACTCACCTGTTGCCTATGGCTATAGTAACATCTACTAAATAAGGTTAATTAGATGAAAATTTAATTGGCATAGACAAACATATGAAAACAATCCAAAATCTTTATTTCAATATCATAGTCTTTTATTAATGACAGCCATATTTTTTTTAACAGGAAGTAAAAGGGGAGATAAATCATGTAAAACTGGAAATGGTTCAATTACCCTTGGATTATTTTAAAATTGTTTGCCTAACAACTGTAGACTATGCATTGTGGGATTTATTCTGCATTCAAACTTTTAATTGTTGGTTACAGATTACAGGTGTCAAACAGTGTAATACTAATTAACAATTACAATTTAATAACATGTACACATGAAACCATACCGTATTTGAGGGTCGGTAGGACCTTTTACGGGACAGTGGGAAAGGCTGATTTATTCGCAGGGAATTCGGGATTTAACAAATAAAACTTCGGGAATTCGGAATTTTTACATAGCGGGATTAGAGAATGATCGTTTTATTTCAACGGGAATACGGGATTTCTACTTGGCAGGATATGGCAAAGTCAATATATTTTATCAGGAAATCGGGTAACTCATGTATCTACAACCCTTCACATTGGTAAGTCTTCGGTTAAGTCTAAAATCAATAACAGATCATGACGAACATAAAACATGCATGCGTATGTATGTATTACATGGTCTTAATTAATTATCCGAAATGCGATATACATGCTATAAAGTCACAATACGTTGCAATTTACAGCATCATCCATGTTCATCCACAGATCTGTGGTAAGTCGTCTGATTTTTGAACGTGAAAACGGGATTGATCAATTATATAACCGGGAAAACGCCCCTCCCCCCCACCGTAGTTAAAGAAGTAACAAAAGGAAAAAGTAACAAATTCTTATACATATAAAATATTTCTAATATGACAGAGGTCCTTCAAATGCTTTGGAAACAATTGTTAAACCACTATTTAAATATTCAACAAAATATGGCTGTTCCAGCCATTTCAAGATGGTCAACAAAGCAAATTTTATTCTACCCCAGACGAAATGCGCAAAAATTACACGTAATTATTGTTTATCAGTTCTGATTGGCATTCTTTTCGCATAAAAATAGTTATCTAAAGTTTAATTACGACTACCAATTGTTTAAGTCTGCTGGAATAATAGTTGGGAAATGCAAATAAGAATGTTTTTCAGAGTATACTATAGTAGATTGTTCGAACGCAGAATATTTTACTATGTTTGTCCAATCAGAATGCAAGCTTGTCTTCAGTAATAGTATGTTACCATGGGTAAGCGTCTTTGAGTTCAAAGGTCACAATTCGAAAATATACCGACTGCGTCGGAAAAATACCAATAATGAATGTCTTTTTTCAAATTTTACCTACCTTCTTTATTTATTTTACTTACCTTTGGTTTTACTGGGGCTGGAGAGACCTGGGGACAGAATGACATTCTTGTAGTAATGTAAATAATAAACAATTTAATTCTATTGCTGTCAAAATTATTATTTTCTACTTTTATATTAATTTTAGTGCTTGTTTACAATATTTTACAACGTTATTACTTACATGTATGATTATGCTAATGATTTCCTTACACAAATACAATAAAATATTGTTAATGTTGGATCTCCTGTACTTAGCGATCACATTAATAGATGCATCACACAAGTATTGTCAACAATACTTTTATATAAAGTTTGTACAAGTATACCTCTATAATATATTATTTGTATTTTACCTGTATATAAGTAGTGATAATAACTATTGAATGTATTGTAATTAAGGAATACTTCAAATTTCAGGACAGGTTATACGATATAATATGGTTTGGGTCTGTTTACGCCTAATAAACCGTGAAGCGGTTTATGAATGGTGTAAACAGACCCAAACCATATTATATCGTATAACCTGTTCAGAAATTTGAAATATTCCTTATAATTTAATTTTAACTTTAAATTTTAACAATTTTTATAGTAAACGAGTTGATGACGTCATGGAACTATTTGAATTTTAACGGCGTAAGAATAGGTCAAAGGTCACACAAGTTATTTCTTATAATATGGGTTGCTCGATTTGAATTAACCAATCAGATTTCAGCTAACAAAGCAAATTAAATTATTTAATGATAATATGTATTGACTGTTGAATGTAATGTAAGCATGCATATTTGTTTATAATTTAGTTGTATATTCATGTGCAAACTATATGGCTGTATTTAGTGTAGGGAAACAGTCTGTTTCAGTAGCCAAAACAAAATGGTATGAAAATTTTTCACATGCATTTATGAAAATAGAGCTCATTGGATATCTAAAATTTTACATTTTTGTTGGTTATATCAGGAGGAAGAGAATGGCTCACAAAGCAGTGACACACAGTAAAGCTAATAACCCAAACAACACAGAACAGTGGGTATCCAGAGTGATCAGCTATTCCTCTCAGTACGATTCAAATAGGTGAGTGAGTAAAGTGTGATTCAAAACAAAACAAGTCATTGTATGTAATCTGGCTAAGATTAAAAAAAAAAATCTTAGTTCAGTTTGAGTTTAAATGTCTGATTTAGCCAATTAAAACTTTAGAATTTGGATATATAAGGAATAATCTTAAACATAGGTCGTAGATGGACTTAAGTTCCTATTGAGAAATCCAGGTCTGGAATATGGAGCTCAATATGTGGTTCACAAAATGTTTACATGAAATATTTCTTAACAGTAAAAATTATTCAATGTGGTTGAAATGTTAATAATGCTCAGAGTCTAGAAATTGCTCCAAATTAGAATAGCATTGTGACTATGTCAAAAATGATGAGCGTTAAAAGAACAATAGTTGTATTTCTGTAAAGTAAATCTAGTGTTCCGAAACATGTTATACGTAAAAAGGATTTTACATAGTTTAAAGCACATGTAGTTTTATAGAAATTGTCACATGCTAGTTAAGTCAGTGTTTGAAATTAAATAGGCTGTACATATATTGTTGATATATTATACATGCAAAATAAAATACAATTTGCGGTTACACAGTAGTCCAAATTATCTACCTTTAGTTGGCCTGCATCTTGTGTGGAAGGACCACCTAGAGTTTATCCAAAGTATGGCGACATAGCAGGAGCATGGGCACAACAAACAAAAAATGCTAATGAATTCATCGAGGTATTTTTTGATTTTACTGAAATTCTGAGAACAATTGTTTTGGCATAAAAGATGAAGAATGTAAATTAATTCATTACAGTATTATTATAATGGTATTGTAATTGTGAATACTCCAGCAATAGAAAATATAAATCCAACACGTACATATGATATACAATTTCTGATCTATTGTCAGTTTACTATGATAAAATTTGCCAATAGATTATGAGTTCTTTTGCCAGTTTCATAACTGTTTAATCTTTAAATTCTTAACTAGGTCAACTATCATAGGCTACCAGTATATTTCAGATTTATAAATAAGTCTAGTCCAATTAATCTATCCTTAAGGATTAATAGTTATACTTATATTGTAGGTTGAGTTTGAAGACAAAGTTTACATAGAAAAGATTGAAATATATGAAACCCTCAATGCTGGAGCAGTTAAGAGAATTAAAGCAAAGCATCCAAATGGGACATGGGTTATAGTCTGGGAAACACCTCAAGTTTGTTTAATACAAAACAGTAGAATATTCTCACCAGATTTTCAGGTAGGACATAAATATAATGTATGAACTGATTGACTTAAGTTAGGCACCACATGACTGTTTCATAAATATATTTTTGAGATATATATAAATATATAGAAGTAATTTTATTTTTGAATTCCTTTGTCATGTTTCAATACTAACCTCTCATACTTTAATGCAAAATTACTTCATGGTTTGTGTCCTGACCATTCTGTAAAAAGTTTTCAATACATATTTCCAAGTGTCTAATGCATGCGCAACACTTGTGGATTAAAATTGGTGAAAATTTATTCTATGGAAAAAGATGGAAAATATGGCATGCAGTTGATAAGAACATAAGCAGCTTACTTTATATTTACTTACTCATAGTCACTGTCACTTTATGCAAGATTTGTATAAAAATAGCTCAGGATTACTTATGGTAGGCCACCACATGTGAAAAGTACTTTCTGGCTAGGAGACATTCATTCTCTACAGCTAGTAATGTTAATACAGGCAGTACCTTTGTTTTTGGTCGTCATGTAATTACTAGCACTGGTCAATTTAATGATCAGTATTAGATAGAAATGTGATTTACCAAACAGCAAGAACAGACAATTGTCTTCTGCATTGAACTAGTCATATGACAGGCAGACCTTATTTACCAAACAGCACAAACAGCAAGAACAGACAATTGTCTTCTGCATTGAACTAGTCATATGACAGGCAGACCTTATTTACCAAACAGCACAAACAGCAAGAACAGACAATTGTCTTCTGCATTGAACTAGTCAGATGACAGGCAGACCTTATTTACCAAACAGCAAGAACAGACAATTGTCTTCTGCATTGAACTAGTCAGATGACAGGCAGACCTTATTTACCAAACAGCACAAACAGCAAGAACAGACAATTGTCTTCTGCATTGAACTAGTCATATGACAGGCAGACCTTATTTACCAAACAGCACAAACAGCAAGAACAGACAATTGTCTTCTGCATTGAACTAGTCATATGACAGGCAGACCTTATTTACCAAACAGCACAAACAGCAAGAACAGACAATTGTCTTCTGCATTGAACTAGTCAGATGACAGGCAGACCTTATTTACCAAACAGCACAAACAGCAAGAACAGACAATTGTCTTCTGCATTGAACTAGTCAGATGACAGGCAGACCTTATTTACCAAACAGCAAGAACAGACAATTGTCTTCTGCATTGAACTAGTCAGATGACAGGCAGACCTTATTTACCATAATCAAAGATCTTGTGTTATGATAGGTAGAGGGTGTACTTCAATTTTGACTGACTAATATGCCAATCGTACTATGGTACTGCAAGAACCAACCAAGCTCAAATCGAAAGACAGATGTTCTGCAACAAGAACCCATTCATATTTAAAATGTGAAAAGTGCATTCCATCTCACTTTAATGAACTTTGTTTGGTCACATAAAACCACATAGGAAAGGTTATAAATTAGGACTTTTTTATATTATTTTTAATAGAAATTGGGCTTCCGGTGTAATGTATTGAGAATAGAAGTAGATTGTACAGTAGCCAACAGTTGGGCAGAAATTGATGCTGTCAAAATTATTGGATCTAAATATAATTATGGTAAGTTCCATTTGCTTTGGTTAGAGTCTAAATGGTCAACATAATTTCCATGTTTGAGAAACAGAAAACGTTCCCTTACTTACTAATGTGTCATATTTTAGTCTGTGTCCAAAAAATAATCAGCCAAGGTGTAATTAGGAAATAATTGTATGCATTTTTGAACTAAAAGGCATCATGTTACATTTATTTAACTGTATGTGGCAAAATTATTATATCTGAACATTCCAGAATGGTATGATGTACTGAATTGTTAAATAAGTTTTTATTGAAATGATATTTTCAATCTAGTTTGCTGAAATACTTTGTCTTTGTATCATTCTTTTTCAATATTCACAAATGAAAAACACAAAGTTAAAATAGAAGTAGTCGCCATGATTGGTTGACATGACTTGAATAAATTTGTTGTAGATTTGCCACCATCTCCAGCAGATATAACAGATGACTTTGCTAAACTTGTTGACAATGCACAATACAGCGATGTTAAATTTGATGTAAATGGGAAAATATTTCATGGACACAAAGCTATTTTATCTGTTCGCTCAGATTATTTCAGAGCTATGTTTCATTTTGATAGTGCTTGTGAAAAGGTAAGCCTTCTTAAACACTTGACATTTTGCTTTATATCTTTGTAAGCTAAACCCCAAGGTCCATCAAATTTGGTCCAGTGGTAGCTTATGACGAGTACTTGCCTGTCTGTCACCTGTCACCTGACTTTGTCCTAAGTTTAGGACAGTTCCTCTGTAACCATGCATGGTATATTTGGTATATACATGTAAGTTGCTGATAAATAGTACAGGATTGTCTGACCTTGACTCAATTTCACTGTTCAGCGACAACATTAAAGTTTTTGGAGTAAGCCCGTTTTACTGTACCATAACCATGCATTGTATATTTTAAATCTTAACAATTTAATGCTATTTACATGATGATCATGACATAATTTTTTTTCATTACTGAAGTGGAATGCAGGTAAGACATTTTTCAGTGTCCACACCTGTCTGATTGTTATGTGGACCACGAGGCATGATGGCATAATATACATAGACTTTTTTTATTTATTTTACTGCATACAAAAACTTAAATGTGTTACAAATATAATATTATAGTATGTTGCATTTAAAAAAAAACAAACAAACAAAAACCCAATACCTTCAAGCTTAGATTTTATTTACCACACAGAACATAATATTTCAATAGATTCCTTTCTGTTTGTTCAGGATTTATATGATCAGCCTCCCTTGTATGAAAGTGCTTTAACAGACCAAAACAGTTCTGTAAGTAATTATAAAAGTACTTGTATTCGGATTGTATGTAAACTCCAGTAATTTTATAGTATTATAACAAAATTACTGTGGTTGTTTAAAGCTTGATTCCAGCTAACTTGTCTGTTTTTTAACCATTCCAGTGGTTGTTTAAAGCTTGATTCCAGCTAACTTGTCTGTTTTTTAACCATTCCAGTGAATCAAGAAATTTAGTAATGTCGCAGAACAGTTATCTATATTTACCTATTACCAAGATAGTTTATAGGATGTTCATGGTATAACAGATGTCATTGCTGGTCTTAGCTTACAGTTACTGGTGTATGAAGGTCATTAAGGATTATTTTCAGATATCGTTGTAAACACAGTAAATTAAAGGTGTAATCAAAGTTCAAGGACAATTTGAGCAGTTATTATTATAAACTGCCTACTACAGTTATAATTAGGCCGAAATTTTACTGCCGTTATAATCCAATGTTAGTTTTGTGACTTGTACCTCACCAAAAAAACCCAGGGTACGATTATTTGTTCTACAGTTATAATGTCTTGGTAACCTACAGACCTAATCATGATCTACCACATTTTTGCTATAGTTATTACCTTTCATCATTGTAGGTACCAGTCACATTTTTGCTATAGTTATTACCTTTCATCATTGTAGGTACCAGTCACATTTTTGCTATAGTTATTACCTTTCATCATTGTAGGTACCAGTACAGTTGAAGGACGTTGATGACAAAGCGTTTGCTGTTATTCTGCACTTCATATATACTAACAAGTTGCCACCATTTTGTCAGAGTGAAATACTGCCAACAGTATGGCGAAGTAAGTACAAGTATATGATTTACGTGTATTAAGATGTAATATTTTCTACATCATAAGTACTATAACAAGAAGATTCATTGTTTTTGTTGGAAAAAACAGACCAGTAAGTTGCTCTTATTAATATTTTTGATATTTCTATGCTACGTGAAATTGTGTAACATTTTAAAGAGATAAATCAGATATAATGTTTTGCTTTCTCTGTCAGTAAAAATTGGATGGATAGCTGAAAATATTGCTGAAATTTGGTTAAACCACATTCAAACAAACAAAAAGGCATACAGAAATAATAGGCCTTTTTACATTTCTCTATCATTATACCCCCACAAACTTGTTTGGGGGGTATATACCTGTCTGTCCGTCCGTTCGTCCATCCGTCTAAAGGATTTTTATTCACCTCGGATATCATTAAGGGGAGATAATTAGACTTGAAAGCGAAAGGGATGGGGGGTTTGGTTGTGGACGTCAGTCCACACTTGTTTGTGGCAGTTTGAAAAAATATTCCCACTTATCTCATCTGGTTGCTTGTTTAATATATGATGATTGGTTGCTTGTTTAATATATGATGATTTTTCAGCTGCAGACAGGTTTTCATTGGATGGATTGAAGTCTTTAGCCATTTTTGAGCTCAGTTCTGTACTGACCATAGACAATGTTGTAGATGTTTACCTGGATGTTGTGTCAGCTTTACCAATCATAGGTAGGTTTATTTTGTGTGTTGAGCTGTCTGTCATTAACACAAACCTTTATATAAATTTATATTTACACATTTTTGTCCAAACAATTGCTTGCAATTATAATTAATCTTGTAATTTAATGTTCTCTCAACCATCAAGAGATCTTTCTTGACTTGTTTTACAAACTAAATGTATTCCAAATTTATAAAACATTATTCTATATTTTGGGCAGAGGGATAGGGATGTATCTTGTATTAATGCCTTAAATGTGTTTTATTTGTAATATTTCTATAAATCAAGCAAAATCTAAGTAAAATTATTTAATTGCAAGAAAATAAATGTTGTTTGTTTGTTTCAGAAAGTATCAAAACTATATGTGAGAGTTTTATGCAAGAGAATATGGCAGAGATTGTCAGACATCGGTCGTTTAAATCCCTGTCTCAGGATATAATGGTAGAACTCATACAGAAAATGACTGAAAAGATGAATATAAAGTAGTTTTATCAGGGTGCTGTTACCACGACGATATTTTTGTCAACACCTTCAGACACCCTAACTGTTAACTGATAATAAAGAAACATTTAAATTGATCATCCAATAATACTGTTCCTACAAAATATATTATTTAAAACACACTTAGTTAATGTATATTGTAACAAAACATCTACACTGGAAGTCGTGGTTGAATGACAATCATGTAGGTAAATTATATTTATTGTTACAGATATTACAGTAGTCATAACTGTATTTCCTGTATGCTTTTATCAACTGTTGTTAGGTTTCAAATTTGTGGTTAAAACACACACAAAGTAATGAATATACACCCAAATTAATGAAATAAATTTTCTATTACAAACTGTGTTAACAAAACATCACTTGACTCATAATAAACAAATTCTAAAGTGTGCTCCAGTTAGAGCTATAACTTAATGAGAAACATTAATTTTAGATGCACAGTTTGTTTTTTCTAACATATAATGTTTTGTTAATTTGTGACACATCAGGAAAATTCCTTGAAATTATTTTTTATTTGTAACTAGAAAGTTTTAGTTATAGATATATACAGATACCAGTTTAATGGTCGTGTGTGTTGCTGTACATTTATGTACCCGATCTTGTTAATTTACGGGTAATTTATATTATATAGGTCTAAGATTGTACAGAACCAATTATTGTTTTATCTGGTTGGGGCTTGTGACAAGTTTTAGTTTATGGTCTAACAAAATAAATATTCCTACTGCTCTTGTATCATTGTTTTGTTTCTCTGTATACCTTATGAATTATGTCGACTTGGAGGTAAATAAAATATGTTTGTACTACAAATTGCAGGCCTCATCAGATAAGTAAATTGTTTCTATGACAATTTATCTCCCTTTGTTTATGTTTTTTTTAAAGTTTTTACATTGTTTAGAACATGTTGTTGTTAGTTACAGTATTACATGTACCTTTAATGTACAGTATAAATTCTTTTATAATAAAAGTTACATTTTTATAATAAGTTTCTGTTTATTTGAAAATTTTATATATATAAGTCAATCATCTTAATTCAACCGAACATTGTTGATTTGTTGATTTGTTTATATCTTGTTTTGTTTTGTACACAAATTACTTCTGTTATACTAAATAAGTTTAATTGTCTTTATAAATGAAGGTATTAACAAAATAACGAACACGGAGGAAACTGTCAAAAGACAATCCACAAATCAAACGAAGAAAACGTCAAACTTTAGAACCAACAACAAATAATATTGCAATAATATATAAAATATATAACTACAGCAATGGCCCTAACTTGGTAGGGGCAGTTCTAAAGAAATGTTGGGTTAGGCCAGTTTTAATGGCATGCCAAACCTCCCTCTTCCATTACTGTAGTATGTGAGTTGGTTAGTTGATTAAAATGTAGTTTAAATCCAGTTGACTGATGATTGCCAAATTGTGTAAATCCTCACAAACTTTTTATGCTCTTTGCCACGCAGTAATAAGAACCAAACCCTACAAAAATTTTAATCTATTTCCTTTTATCATATAACAGATATATCTGAATGCAAGATTTTAAGGGTATAACGATGGTGTAAATAACACATTACCTAATATACCTGGCCTAACAAGGGGCAGGTAACTCTTATAATTTGAAAAAACAAATGACCTATCTAATTGCTGTGATTAAAATGGTAATCAAACATTTATTTGCTCATGTGTCAAATGTAATTGATCAAATGTTTTCCCTACCATTTTTTATTTTTATCAATAATATATTTTTTTCTTTCTGTGAAATTGTTTTTTATTAAATATTTGATATTTTCCACACTGTCTGACTACAGACAGCTTGTACTGTGATAGGTAACTTTTATGACAGTTATATTTATATCATATTTTATTTTTGTGATATGGTTTTAACCTTTCTACATTGTAATTTGTCATATATTTTATTTGATACTAGCATGTGTTATCTTTCTGTTATTTTTAAAATTAATATGTTAATATTTATATGTAATTTAGCACCAATAAAACAATGTTATCAAATTTAATAGGTTCTTTATATATCCATATCCAAAGCACCACAAGTTGATCACAGATTAAAATCTATAGACATATCCATAAACAGATTACATTGGTGTACAAGACATCATTATTTGTTTTATACAGCTTGTGGTGGGCAGGATTACGTTAGAGCCCCAGTATCTTCAGCTATGTCTCAGAGTTCTGAAACTTCTTTGGTTTCTGGGTTTAAGGAGGCCATAGCTGATTTTAAAAAATCTATGTTGGAGGAATTAGGTGCAATTTCTTGTAGAGTCTCAGCTTTAGAGCTTAAGAGGGCAATGATGCCTCCACTCTTCTCCTCAGGTAAGAGTCTGACATTATCTCCATGGCCGCAGGTAGCCAGAAAGCTGACTTCCTTGGGGAAGATGTGGAAAATGAAGAGACTCCTGTTGGCCGCATCCCAGTTAGAGCAGTTCCTTCTCTTAGGTCTTCCCTGTCTTCACAGGTTTGTTCCCCTAGGGAATCCGAGGTAGAGGACTGTTGTGTCTTCTAAAGATCAACTCTGAGCTAGGGTTTATTCTTTTTTAAGAGATGTTGCCATGCTCATTGTCCATCTCCTCCTAGACCTAAGAAAACTGTGTCTACTTTTGAGACCTCATGTGGATTAGTCCAGGAAGAACTTGCCACTTACAAGTCTTTTCCAGAATCTAATCACACTACTGCAGCTATTCAGTTTGTAAACGACTGTCTCGATAACAAATTGTTTGATAAGTCTGCTCAGGGGTCTTCTGTTGCAGGTTTTGATGCTACTTCTTTTCCAGGTAGATTCAGGAGTAAGGACTTTGAAGTTCATGACTCCTCCATCGGGAAAACAGCCCCAGTCTGTGACAAATCCTTGGCACAGCTACTAGAGTCTAAATCTGTAGATGGTCTTAGACTCTCCCAGTCTTTTTGGGCAGTCAGAAAATCTACTGCGTAGGATTTCTCTTGTTCTGGGTTTTTCTTATCAGCAGTAGTAGCTTTGCTTCAAGATAATCTGGAGATGATTTGTCTGAAGTCAAAACAATCCTTTTAAAGGTTGACCAGGCCATAGGTTCGTCTCAGTTCCTTCTCATGGGCGCTCTTGCGAATTTCACCCTTTCTAAAAGGCGGGAAATTCGAGAGAAATCTTCTGTAAGTGAAAGTCTTAATGACTCCTTACTGAGGTCACCCACCTCTCTCGGACAAGATTTTTGGCTTGCCTATTCAGAGGTTGCAGATTGTCAAGACCCCACAACCAGGTCAATGTTCAATTGACTAATGGTAAGAGGTCTGCTACTGTCTCCTCGTCTAACCAGTCAGCTCTGTTAAAAGAAGAAAGGTGACCAATGTCACCAAATCTTCTGACCTTCTAAAGGTTTAAAAGGAAACAAGACGATAGTAAATAGGTTGTTGCCCCCTCGTTTTTTACTGACTTCTCCCGAAGCCGAGGACATTTTCATGTTCCCCTTCCTTTAATACTAGTACCAGTGGGAGGAAGATTGTCCCAGGTTCTACATCAGTGGGAAAAGATCACAACAGATGTTTGGGTACTGTCAGTAATTTGAGGGGATTTGATCTAGAGTTTCTGGAACTTCCTCCTTTGTCAGCAAGTCCGATTCCTATGTCTCAGACTTGAGACAAGGAGAAATTCCTTCTTCTGTCAGAATAAGTTCAGACTCTATTACTGAAAGGAGTAATAGAAGAACTTCCTTCTCATCAGTTGACTACAGCTTTTTATTCTCGTCTTTCCTTGGTTCCCAAGAAAACGGGGGATGAGACCTGTTACAGACTTATCTATTCTGAATACTTACCTTTCTGTTCCCCATTTCAAAATGGAGACGAACAGATCAATCAGGTCATGTATTCTTCCAGGTATGTGGACTACCAGTCTCGATCTCTCAGAGGCGTACTTCCACATTTCCATAGCTTTTGCTTTCAGGAAATACCTACGTTTCGTTTGGAATGGCAAGGTTTCCAATTTCTGACGCTTCTTTTGACCTGGCAATAGCTCCTCAGGTCTTCGCCAGAGTGTTTCGACAGTTGTAGCTCATCTACATACCCTGTCTATTCAGATTCACTCATATCTGGACGATTCTCTGCTGAAAGAAGTCAACACAGAATGTCTGTCTCGTCACACTCACCTCTTCATCTCACTTCTACTGGATCTGGGTTTTCTCATATCTTGGAAGAAGTCAGAGATTCTTCCTGCTAAGAGTTTTCTGTTCTTGGGGGAACATTACAGGACGGACCTCGGACTGATTTTTCCTCCAGAGGAAAACTTTTTGTCCCTGTGTCAGAGAATTCAGATGTCCCACAACTGTTCGTCAGTTAATGCACGACATTTCTCCCAACTTCTGGGTTTTCTTAATTCTCTGTCCGATGTGGTCCCCTTGGGACGTCTTCACATTCGGCCCCTCCAGTTCTATCTCCAAGAACATTGGGAAGTAACCTCGGAAGATTGGGAAGCAGCAGTTCCTATTCTTCCAGTGGTTCTTCCTCACCTAGATTGGTGGACTCGCAGGAAAAAAGTTTCAAAGGGTGTGGCACTGGCTCAACCAATACCCTCCATACCCCTGTACACAGACTCTTCTATCCTAGGTTGGGGAGCCTTTCTAGAATGGAAGTCAGTTTCAGCAGTCCAGTCTTTCTAGTCTTAAAGACATTAGTACTAGCAACGGACAATACTACCGTAGTGGCCTACCTGAGAAATCAGGGAGGAACTCGCTGCCATGCTCTTTTTCTTGTATATAAGATATTTTGCTTCTTTTTTGACTAGTGGAACATAGTTCTAATAGTCAGGCATATTCCAGGGACATTCAATGTCCTAGCGGATTCTCTGTGTCGGTCTCTTGCTCCGGTGAACACGGAATGTGAATTATTCAAAGTAGTCTTCGATTCCATTGTTCTCCATTGCGACCGTCCTCTTCTGGACCTCTTTGCTACCAGTCCAAAGCTGGAAACTTTCGTTTCTCTAGTTTCAGACCCCCTGGCATTTGCAGTGGACGCTATGTCCTTGTCTTGGAAAGGAATGTTCGCCTATGCATTCCCTCCATTCAGATTTCTACCAGGTTCTAGCAAAGATCAGAGTCGAGGGCTGCAAGATCATTTTTATTGCGCCAGCTTGGCCAAAACAAGGGTGGTACACAGATCTGCTGCATCTGTCTTGTGCCAGACCTCTTCGTCTTCCTCTGAGAAGATATCTACTATCTCAATTCACAGGAAAAGCGGTACATCCCAACCCAGAGTCTCTGCACCTTCACGCCTGGTTACTATCAGAGAGGGTCTCAGACAGAAAGGCTTTTCTGAAAGAGCAGCCTCACACATCTCTAGATCTGTTAGAGAGTCCACAGGCATCGTTTATGATGCCAAGTGGTCCATCTTCTGTGATTGGTGTAGTGAACAGGAAATTGATCCTGTCCGTGTCAATGTTCAGCAATTAGCAGACTTCCTAGTTTTCCTCTTTGAGGTTAAAAATTGGTACCTTCGACTATCAAAGATTACGGGTCTGCTATAGGTAGGACTATTTCTCTTCTTAGTGGCTCTTAGGAACTTTAGTTTAGAAAGACCTAAACAAAATAAGTTAGTTCCACAGTGGGATTTAGGTTTAGTCCTAGCTGCCCTAAATTCTGCCCATTTTGAGCCAGCAGAGAAAGTTGACCTACGTTTTGTTGCTTACAAATGTTGCTTTTTGCTGGCTTTAGCTTCCGGTAGAAGAAGAAGCGATATTCATGTCTTATCTGTCTCGGATTCTTGTCTTCGTTGTTCTAGAAACAAGTCTTCTGTTACTCTTTTAACAGATCATTCTTTCTTGGGTAAGAATCAGATCCAGATAGAGGGGCAGAACCCATCTGTATTCCAGCTCTGCCGGACGATGCTTAGAAGCTTCTTTGTCCAGTCAGAATCCTTAGTATTTATTTGGACAGAACTAGGAATGTCCTGTCAAGAATACTAGACTTTTTCTTTCCTTAAAAAGGGGTATTTCTGACATCTCATTTACATTTAATGGATATAGCACTAAGTCATTACATCAATTACCGGTATCTATCTATCTTTTGATTTCCGCAAATGACTATTCCTTTGCATGCGTATAGCTTTACAAAAGAAAAGAAAACAAACAAAACAAAACAAACAAAAGAAAACATTTAGAATATAATTATTTTTAAAAAAATACGTTGATTATGGGCTACAAGTTGCTAATAGATACAAATGGTAGCTCTTTGTGTGTCCTAAAAAAGGTTCCTTCAATGGTGTGGGGGTGTCTATTAACTGGTTAACATTTTTTTTATTTTTCCCAAACTGAACAGATAACAGTAAATTTAAAAAAAATAATAACAGATAACAATATATCAATTTACAAATTTACATGAGAAAACAGAAAACTGCGAGTTCAAAAATCGGAAAAAAACAGATAACAGCAGAATCTCATCGAAGGGCGATACTATATTAACAGCAAACATGGGTTTTATTTTTATTTTAACAGTTAAAAAAAAAACAGATAAGGTCTAACGGTTGAAAAACAGTAGCTAACAGTTGCTTTATTTTTAAAATAACAGTTAACACACCTGAAAAAAGGCAAAAAAACATTTCAGAAAAGATGGTCCCACCCTTTTTCAAATGGACCATATGTATTTGTTTCAGCTCTGATCAGATATTAGCTCTAACGTCATTGTTTTAATATCTGTCCATTGTTTGGAAGACATCACATGCATGTATACTATGTATATATATATTGATTTTCCAATAAAATAACTGTATCTGTTTGTAAAAACTTTGAACTTTGAACTGGGGTATGTTGAATACAAACAAACAAATATTAACATATAAAACGAGAGTTCTTTTGTGTGCTGGTTCCTAACTTACTGACACTTTTTAAAAGAGTGTAGCGCAAAAAATTCATTTGACAACAGGATACCAGTTTAGCGTGCTTGGCAATAATGAACTGTTATGTTCTGTTGATTGTGTTGACCAGTGAAAATAAGCCCGTTTAATAATATATGCAGTCATTTTCACCGGTAAATGGGGAACGCAATTGAAAGGTAAACTGAATCAGTATGCCTATTTATTACGTATATTGTTGTAAATTACACTCTAAAATTGTTGAGGTGTGTGTGTGTGTGTGTGGTTTTTTTTTTTTTGGGGGGGGGGGAGGGGGGGTTCTTAATTATGGGTGTCTTTCCGTCTATCACCGTTCAGATCATCACAGAAATATTATAAAAGTTGTGTTGTTTTCCCCGTATAAATTCACAGTTAATTTGTGACAAATTTTACATTTTCAGCATTTAAAATAAACAAAAAGACTGTGTAGTAAAAAGAGCCGTATGTTGGTAAACAATTTATAAAATAGTAATAAAGGTCATATATGCCACAAGGTTAAAAGGTAAATTGAAACGAAAAATAAAATTAAAATTGAAATTAAAATTAAAACTAAAAATAAAAATAAAAATCCAACAACAATAACAAGGGGCCCGAGCTTTCGGTCCAAAGACTTTCTTCAGGGTGAGAAAGAGGGATACAAAGAAAAACACAACCGTATAGGACAAGGAAAGCTAGTAAACTAAATGACAAATGGCAGATAGCTGTGATCTGTCGCACACATAGACATAACCAGAAAAATTTCTTTTGTGTTGTACTAAACCTAACAAAAAATGATTGGTCTTGAACTTTCTCTATTACAGTAATAAGTAATTTGAAAACAATAGTGGACACATAAAAAAAGTGTTTTTTACATTCATCCCCAAGCGATGGCTGGATCCCAGGAACTTAATAATCCTCTGTTCCAAAGATTGTCATTGTTTTTAGCCCATACTAGTTTCCATAAGTGGTGACATGCATATCCAAAATATTATGGTCTAGCTGTCTAAAGTGGCGAACCCACCGGACAGTCTCCACCCTTCCGGACGCTCCTAATGTGTTCAGCTAAATGATCACCCAGTCTACGGTAGGTTTCCTTTAGGAAGGGGATAGATTTGAGTCAGGACCTTGTCACCAGCTCCTTGAAAAGCTCTGCTGGTTGCCAAATAGCCAACTATTTTGGCACCAAGAAGTGTGAGCGACCTAGGTGTTCCACCTGTCAATTTACTTGGGAGACTGACGAAGTTAAGGTCCCAAGTAACACGTTTACCCTTAGGAGTGGATTTACCTGCATATCCGAAAATTTAATTTATGCCATTCATTGCAAAAGATGTTCGATGCTGTATATCGGTGAGACCCACCGTAGACTGGGTGACTGTTTTGCTGAACACATTAGGAGTATTTTTATTTTTCGTTTCGATTTTACCTTTTAACCTTGTGGCTTACATGACCTTTATTACTAATCTTATTATTTATTTCGCCACCACACAACTTTCATTATTAATTTATAAAATAATTAAATTTGTCATATTTAATCAGAACTATATAAATCTTAATGACATTTATTCTAATGTAATTGAATAATTATGTTAATTATAAGTATTTTGTTTAAAATGCATTTTTCAACACCTTTTAAAGTTAGTTCAGTTCAATAACGGATTTAATGTACAATCTTTGGTAAGTTACTATATTATTTGTATATATTGGTGCAACCCTTGGGCTGCAGCACACAGATGCAGCATCATAGACTCAAAAGTCCTTAAAATCTCGTATCTCTTTTTTTCACAAATGATATATGATATAGAAAATTATCAATTTCAATACATAAAATATTTTGAACCATATTATTGGAGGAACAGCATTTTGGTTACTGGTATTAGAAAACTTGAGAGAATAAAATAATTTGATAATGATTGAAACTAAAAAAAAAAAATAATGTGTAATATTAATATTTGCACTTTTCATGACTATACAGGGATATATCAGTGGCATGGACACCAGGTGTACAGCAGACAAGTATGATCCAACAATCAGGGGGACCAGGTGGGCAACAACAGTCGGCTCTGATCGAACAGTGGGTTTCCAGAGTGATCAGCTTCTCTTCACAGTTTGATGATACGAAGTAAATTTTTTTTTGCTGTTTCTATATATATGCTCTTATTTACAAATTTCGTCACATTCAAAATATCTTAACTAATAAAGTCTTTACAATGTAGTTCACTGTTTCATTAGTTAGGTGACAAGTTAAGAAATACAACTTGAAAAGTGTCAATACTTTTTGCAAAACAAAATTAATTTCTGTTTATTATCAAAAATAAAAACCAAACATTTTCATATTGATCACTTTTTAACTTTTAGTTGGTCGGCATTTTGTGTAATAGGACCGCCAAGAGTTTACCCACTGTATGGGGATCTTTCTGGAGCATGGGCACAAAAACAAAAAGATGCAAATCAGTTTATTGAGGTATGACATGGAACATTAGAAAAGATGCTTATTATTATTTGCAGGCTTTCAAGAGGGCCCTTATTTTCCTTATTTTTTACAAACAGCTCTAAAATTCCTAATTAAAGCTGTAAAATCCTAAAAAGCCCTACTTTTTTGGTTAAAATCCTAATTTTTTTAATTTTCACAATTTCAAAAATAAAAATAAAAAATAAACATAAAATAGAGTTAAATGAAGCTAGCTTTAGTATACTTTCAGAAATATGCATTTGCCATCCAGGAGACTACAAATGTATTTGATGGTCATCCAAATGGTCTTCTGAATTGGTAATTAACATTTGTAATATTGTTCTGTGCCCAAAATGGTGAGTAAATCTAATTTTTTATTCTTAAATCATTAGAAAATAGCACATTTTATCCATTTTTATTTTTTTTTTTTAAAACCCCTAAAAATTCCTAAAATTAGCCCTAATTTTGCAAAAAGTAGCTTGAAAGCCTGCATTTGCTATTTCTGAAGCATGGCCACTAATTAGAAAAAATGCAAATCAAATTATTGCAATAATTATGTTATTTCTGAAGCATTGGCAGACAATTAAAAAGAAACAATGCATTAAGATTATTGAGCTATACATGATATTCCTGGATCATGGCAATAATAGAGAAAAGCTGCAAATCAGTTTTAAAACTATTTCAAAAAGGTACAACATATGATGTGTTCTATACAATCGCAACTTTTATTAAGCCTGACATACATAAATTTCACTTTAATTTTGCAGTACCACATTACTTTTCTCATAGTCCACTGTTGAAGTGACTGGTTGTCTGGACAATCAGGGTTCTGGTTAAGACGCGTATACGCGTCCTGGACGCGTCAAAGTTTTGTAGGACACGCCATTTCTAGATTCCGTGCATCCTCGGGACGCATCGCAGTCAAATCATTTGCGTCCCTAAAATCAACAGCACGTCATTTACCTAAAGCATACCAATGACACTTTTACAACCTGATGTAATTCTATTTTTAGCTGTGATGCACAGCAGGTGAAATATATTTGATCTCTGACAGTGACCGATGACCGATAATAAGTGGCTGAATTAACAAAATCTAAACAATCTTAACATGATTTAAATAATTTTTTAAGAAATTTATTATGTATTTAAAAAAAACAAACAAGTTTTTATATTAACCATAATGATAATATCTTTCTTGTACATCGCGTCGAAAGTAAACAAACACGTTTTCGATGTTCGTGGTTTTTAAACGGTAATTAACTGAAACACCTGGCTTGCAACTTGATTTAAAAAGTTTTCTATTTGAATAATAAATTAATTATTTCCATTAACTATTAGTGACTAGCTAGAGCTTGGAATCTTTGCGGGTTTACCTAACCTATAATTTAATACAAAATATTTGCAGCAGAAAGATCGTTGTCGATGTTTTTAAAATATGACTATTTGCAGCAGAAAGATCGTTTTCAATGTTTTTAAAATGTGACTAAGTGAAACACTTGGCTTGTGACCTGATTGCAATGATTAAAAAATATTATTGTAATGATTAAATGTCGAATGAACTTTTGTTATTTCAAATGAGGTTAAGCAGAAATATTGTCAAGTTTTGGATTGGTAAATTTAAACAAAATTTATAAAATTTATTGAAAAACTTGATAACTACTTAGTGCTTTGAAATTTAAGTATTATACAATTAGTCAAATTTTTTAAACTGAGGTGTTGCCGCTTATCACACTGAACCCATATTTTCTCCCAGATGGAGCCATGCAGACTTCAAATTGTTATTGGAACTAAGCAAAAGCTTGTTACACAAAATAAAAATTTCAATCTCTGTCTAAAATCAATACCATTGGAGATTTCAAATTGTGAAAAAATTTTGGGAATTAAAATTGACTCTAATCTAACCTGGACTGAACAAGTCGACAGTGTATGTTCAAAAATTTCAAGTCGAATCTATTTGTTGTCAAAGATTAAAAGGTATCTAACTCTTGATTCAAGGAAACTGTTTTATAATGGTTATATTTTGCCTTTAATTGAATATTGTATCACTATTTGGGGAAATTGTAGTGCAGTAAACTTGAATCGTATTGCAAAACTCCAAAAAAGAGTTGTCAGACTTATTTTAGATGCTGACTTTTTAGCCCCATCTGCTCCTCTTTTCAAAAAATTAGAATTTCTGACAGTTGAAAATAGAATTCTGTATCATAAATGTATTTTAGTTCATAAATGCATTAATAATGAAGCCCCACAATATCTTACAAGAAAGATAAATTACATCTCTAATGAAAATCCTTATCAATTACGAAATGCAACAAATGGAGATTTGTGTATTCCAAAACCAAAAACAGAACTTTTTAAACAATCCTTTTTCTATTCTGGACCTTTTCTCTGGAATAGACTTCCAATCACTGTACGTTCCTCTAAATCTCTAGATACTTTTAAGATTAAATTAAAATCATTTTTATTGAATACACAAAATCAAGAGATAAGTTAGACAATTTATTGTCTCGCCTGCGACGAAAGTCGCTGGAGGCGAGACATATGGGAATCCGGCGGCGGCGGCGGCGGCGGCGTAAACACTTGACATCTTGCTTCATATTTTTGTAAGCCCAAGCCCTAGGTCCATCAAATTTGGTCCAGAGGTAGCTTATGATGAGTACTTGCCAGTCAGTCACCTGTCACCTGACCTTGACCTCAATTTCACGGTCCAGCGACTACGTTAAAGTTTTTGGGTTACGACAGTTCCTTTGTAACTACGCATGGTAGGATGACAATATTTGGTGTATAGGTTGCTGATGACTAGTACATGACTGTCTGGTAGGTGTCACCTGACCTTGACCTCAATTTCACGGTCCAGCGACTACGTTAAAGTTTTTGGGTTACGACAGTTCCTCTGTAACTACGCATGGTAGGATGACAATATTTGGTGTATAGGTTGCTGATGACTAGTACATGACTGTCTGGTAGGTGCCATTTGACCTTGACCTCAATTTCACGGTCCAGTGACTACGTTAAAGTTTTTAGGTTACTGCTGTTCCCCTGTAACCAAGCATGGTAGGATGACAATATTTGGTATATAGGTTGCTGATGAATAGTAAATGATTGACTGGTAGGTGTCACCTGACCTTGACCTCAATTTAACGGTTCAGCGACTACGTTAAAGTTTTTGGGTTACGACAGTTCCTCTGTAACTACACATGGTAGGATGACAATATTTGGTATATAGGTTGCTGATAAATAGTACATGACTGTCTGGTAGGTGCCATTTGACCTTGACCTCAATTTCACGGTCCAGTGACTACGTTAAAGTTTTTAGGTTACTGCTGTTCCCCTGTAACCAAGCATGGTAGGATGACAATATTTGGTATATAGGTTGCTGATGAATAGTAAATGATTGACTGGTAGGTGTCACCTGACCTTGACCTCAATTTAACGGTTCAGCGACTTCGTTAAAGTTTTTGTATTAGGACAGTTCCTCTGTAACTATGCATAGTATGGTGACAATAATTGGTATACAGGCCGCTGCTCATAATTAATGCTATTTACGTAATGCTTATGACGAAATTTATTTTCGTTACTGATGCGGAATTCAGGCGAGACGTTTTTCTGTGTCCACACTTGTAATGTTATATTTTGTATACAATATGGACCTTAACATTTACATGTTTAATGTTTCTTGTTCATCTGTTTTAATGATATGTGTATGTATGCTTCATTATTTTAAATGTATTGTGAACTTTCATTTTATATTTTTTTCCTTGTATTCATGTAACATTGTATGATGAACTTTATGAGGGCCTCATGGAAGATTAGTTTTTAACTAACTGAGTTACCCTCTTTAAATAAAGCATTTATTATTATTATTATTATTATTATTATTAAATAACCAACAGAAATGAATGGTGTTAATTCATAATTCCCTTCCATAAACATGATAAAATGATACTAAAATCTTGGGAAACATGTAGATTAAGCTGTCATGTAGTAATGAATGGGTTTCAACAGGGTTTTTAGTATCAAATAAAACATGAAGATGTTCATAATGTTACAAAACAAAACTTAATGTATTACTCATGGTAACGTCATGCAGTACCGGTAGTTTGGTTCGAGTCAACTTTATGGACTCACCAAGACAGATTGGGACTCATCATTCCAAAAAGTGATGAGTCCGAGGACTCACCATAAAAAAATCCTAGTGAGAACCCTGACAATATATTTTATCCATATGGAGTTTTCTATCCTCATGATTTGTCTGTATCTTAGCCACTAATTCTGCTGGGGTCTTGGTTGCAGAGTGGTTTTTATAAGGGTAGTTGGTCATCTACGTATACTATTGATCACGTGTCTATCGACAATGTTTGTTTGTTTGTTTGTTTGTTTGATGTTGCTTTATGCCACTTTCAGCAATTGTTCAGCTATATCATGGCGTCCAGTTTTTATTTGGGGAGGAAGCCGGAGTACCCTGAGAAAACCCCCGACCTGCGGTAGGAAAACTGGCAATCCTTGTCAATTAAGATTCGAGTCGAGTACACCCTGCCTGCAGTGAGAATCGAACCCAAAATCTCAGTGTTGACAGACCACGTGATCAATAGTAGACGAACTACCTTGACCACTCGACCACAGAGGCCCCCTATCGACAATGAGGGTACAGGTTTGAGTCTCACTGTGTGTTCAACTCCAATCTTAATTGATTGTCAGTTTCCTTACAAAGGCCGGGGGATTTCTGCTGGTACTCTGTCTTCCTCCCCAGTAAAAAATGGACACAACATTATAGCTGAAAAGTTGCTGAAAGTGGCGTTAAAACTAATTCAATCATATACAGCTTGTTCAAGGTAGCTGTAGTACCTGAATTTAATGAATATAATAAAAGTCTGATATACTGATAAGTAGATGTTAAGTAAACATTTACTGATCAATCAATTAGATCATACCTACCCAAGGTCTGGGGTTTTCTCCTGGTACTCCAGCTTCCTCCTCTAATAAAAACTAGACGCCATGATATAGCTGAAAAATTGCTGAATTAGACACCATTTAAAGAAACAAACAATAAAAAATGAAAATGAAAGTTTCTCCTTGTTAGATTTAAGTTCTCAACACATTTGGAGTAGTAGGAAAGGCAATAATAGTTAGTTGAAAAAATAAAGACTGATATTCCTAAAAAAAAATAATTTGCCTTAAAAGTATAGAAATGATCAATACTGGTCCTGCTAATACAATATACATGTAACAAGAGTTTCTCTTAATTTTATTCAGGTACTCCATTTTATAAATATTATGAATGTTTGTCTCTTCAGGTTGAATTTCCACAAAAGATCTTTATAGAAAAAATAGACATATTTGAGACATACCATGCAGGAGCAGTGAAGCGAATCCTTGCTAAACATCCTGATCAATCATGGTTCACAGTGTGGAGTACACCTGTAGTCTTGGATATTAATTCCAGCAGAATATTTTCACCAGATTTTCAGGTTTGTCTAGTAATGATTATATGGTAAAGGTATTCAAACAGGAGAGATTGACTACCTGATAAAGCTGTTATTGATGATTTTGAAATCCCAAACTCTCGCGCACAAGATTAGCTGAGAACGAGATATTTCTGTTATGTTATTATTATTGTAATTGTATATTAGATATGCCTAGTGTATTTGTTAACACCTAATTTGTTACCTGATACTGAACTTTGATGAATGCTAAAAAAAAAGGACCAATAACAGACCGAAATAATAATCAGAGAAAATGTTAATTTAGATTATGATTTCTGTGTTAGATCTTATAAATAGATATGTTGTAAATAACAATGTCTAAAGCAGTTAAAAAATGCAATAGGAAATAGAAAGAAAAATAAATCTGTTTATAATAAAAGAAGGACCAAAAATATGGATTTTAAGAATTGCTGTCTTAATCTCAATTATCCAATTAATGTATCTGATACGCGATTGTAACACAAAAATGTGGTTGCTGCTAATAGATTTGCTATGATAGGCGAGAATATATTGGTAATATTCATGTAATAAAACAGTGATAAGTGATCACTATCAGGATTTCACTACCCTCAAAAAATGTATTTTCAAAGAGCCTTTATTTTCTCTGGTTGAGAAATCCCGATAGTGAGTCATATCAAAGTCAGTAATTGTATATTATTACATGAATAGAATTTAGCGTGTTTTTGATTAGTCTAAAAACAACTTTTGGGTCACGATAAATCGCAACAGTAATAGAATTACATGAAATGTTTGTACGCTGCACAATTCCGCTGCATAGTAGTCAAGCGGAATCCGATATCTACCTGGTTTTTATGTTTTATCCAATCAGAATAGCCTTCTTAATAAATTCATTCGTCCAATCAAATCGATTGTATTAATTGTATTGTACACAATTTATTGACGTCTGCTACACATACATCGTGTGTGTCAACAACAACTGGGAGAAACATCAGCTCTGAGATATATTGATTCATTTATACTCTTCTCAATATTTGAAACTGGAATTTCAGGATTATCAGCAAATTGATATCAAAATGCTGTATTAAATAAAAAATATTAAGGGTAACTAGCATTACAACAATTACAAAATGAGCAAGGTGCTCCAGTAGAAAAGGCATCCTCTGTTTTTCTGGTCAAGGGAGATGTTTGTTTTATTCATGTAATAAAAGAATTAATAACTTTGATATACGGTCGCTATCAGGATTATCAGCCCTAAAAAATGTATATTCACCTCGCATAGTGGCTCGGTGAATATTACATTTTCTCTGGCTGATAAATCCTGATAGCAACCTACATATCAAAGTTATTAATTGTATAATATCGAATGCACTGACCTGCCATAATTTTTTTTTATTTCACTGTAAATATTCCACTTTTTTCTTTGTCTTTTTAATATATTGGTTTATTAAATATACATGATTACAAGTGATATTGCATGGCTGGCATGATAACAAGTGATATTGAATGTCTGGCTAGAAAGGAGATATTGTTTTTGTACTGTACAAAAATTGTTAGCCATTCAATGTCACTTGTAACCAAAATGTCAATCACGGAATTTTTTAACATACAGTTGAGTGAGAAATACATTGTTTAAATGCGTAAAGTACAAAGTGCAATAAAAACCAAAGTTTACTCTAATCATCTGTAAGGCGTTTGATATGTACAGTTGTTAATTTTTGTCTGCACCATTAGACATGACCATGGCTACATGTCAAAACATTGGGGAAAATGCAAGTGATTGTTAAATAATTGGGGAAATATAGCAGGAGCAGAAAAAGCTGACGATGTCAAATTCTGCCTATCATTCATTTTATAGGGTTATTGCCCTTTATTGCCTATTTTGGAATATTTTTGTTTTTGTTTTAGCTAATATTATCTTGAAAACTGCAATGATAGAAACTGTAAACAGCAAAACTGACCAAAGAAACATGTTCTACATATAAGTCATGTTTTACCTGAAACCCACATCTTGTGAAGATAGCATGAAGACTATTGTCTTCCACATGAGCAATTACAAGCTTTTTGGGAATGTTTGGATTCTTTCACTATTCTTTTTCTATTTTTTTTTACAATACACATTTATTCTATTTTTCATATGACATTTCAGAAACTCTCATTTGAGTGTAATGTATTAAGAATAGAAGTGGACTGTACTGCATCTAAGGGATGGGTAGAAATTGATGCTGTAAAGATAAGCGGAACAGCATGCCCAAACCAAATTGTACAGCCAGTACACCAAATCCCTGTAAAGATTGGTCCTGTTCAGAACCAGAATCATGTAGAGCAATGGGTAGCCAGAGTAATCAATTATTCCTCACAGTATGATTTTCAAGGGTAATTTATTTACATCTTTTTGACACATCCAATAAATCCAAAAGTTAATTACTACTTAAAATATTAATTTATAAGTCATTTTGAGTTAGGAACAATATGTGCCTTATATGCATCTTGTTACCTGTAAGTATGGTTTACAGGTTCATTTCATGCATATGTACATGTATTCAAGTAAGCAGTGTACTAGTCTATTTATACTTTTTAACCAACATAACCGTCATAATTAACAGGTCTGTCATGACATTGAAGAAACCTTGGGGCTATATATATGTCGATTACATACTGACATATAAACATCGACATGTTTGTTTGTTTGAATGTTGTTTAATGCCACTTTCAGCAATTTTTCAGATATATCATGGAGTTCTTTTCTTATTGGGGGAGGAAGCCAGTGTACACAAAAAGCCCCAACCTTCGGTAGGAAAACTCCTTGTCCCAAGTTGTGCTTGAACTCACAATACCTGTGTTAACAGAGCAGTGATCTATAGTACTGGTAGATAGAGCTTGTACTTAGACCAACTTGACAATTTTTTAATTTTGTTATGGGGAAATAATTAATCCATCCTCACACTTCTAATAATCCTGTTAATTCCTTTATGACATTTAGGTAAATTTTTGGTATGAATTTTAAATCTGCCTTGTGTTTGAAAATGGCATTGTATTCTGTGTTATTGTTTGATAATTCATTCTAATGGATTCATTGGTACAACCAATGCAAGAATTAAACAGTCCAATGAATAGAGATATTCTAACTTAATTTTGGACCTAGAGCAAATGAGCATGAGCTTTTATATAGTGTTTTATTATATAGCTGTATTTATTAACCATTTAAAAAACTGCAGTCATAACATGTGTGTACAATACCTTTTCCGTACTGTACAAACGGAAATGTACAGAAAGCAGTAGTTTTCTATATTGGGCGGTATCCCACTATCTTTTGTATGATGGTCTTAGATGGTGATCGACAAATTCCGAAATCTTTTCCGTGGGGTGTCCATTAGCAGATACAATTGGTCTTCCAGGAACGCCAGACCCTACACCTGCTATAACAAAGGAAATACAGTCCACCTTATCCAAAATGAATAAAGAAGGTCACATCGATAATGACACATTTGAATATTTAATGCCTGAAAACTTCTCTGCGGGTAGATTCTATCTTCTACCCAAACTACACAAAGAAGGCGTTCCTGGAAGACCAATTGTATCTGCTAATGGACACCCCCACGGAAAAGATTTCGGAATTGTCGATCACCATCTAAGACCATTTGTAAAAGCCCTTCCGTCCCATATCCAAGATACAACAGATTATCTGAAAAAAATGCAGTCCCTAAATCCTCTACCTCAAAACACATTGCTTGCTACTATGGACGTGTCATCTTTGTATACAAATATACCACAAAATGAAGGAATTGCTTGCTGTGAAGCTGTATGGAACACCAGACAAGAAAAATATCCCCCAACAGAATGTCTTGTTAAATTGCTCACTCTCGTCCTTGAGAACAACAATTTTGTTTTTAATGACGAACACTACATCCAAGTGAGTGGTACTAGCATGGGAACCAAAATGGCACCCTCTTATGCCAATATATTTATGGGAAATCTTGAAAAACAGCTTCTGTCTGGCGCACCATATAAACCATTGTCATGGTTCCGTTTCATTGATGACATTGACATTAAATGGAATGAAAGTCAAGAACATTTAATAGATTTTTTTAACTATTGCAACAATTTTCATCCCACCATCAAATTTACTTTCGAATTCTCAGGTCACAAAATATCCTTTCTCGACACTACTACCTCCATCCAAAACGGAATGATGACAACAGATCTTCACACGAAAGCAACAGACAAGCATCAATTTTTATCCCCCAAAATTTGCCACCCAAGGCATTGCTCGCGCAGTATTCCTTACAGTCAAGCCATACGTATCAAAAGAATTTGCTCAACAGAAAACACCCAAAACCATCGTTTAAATGAGCTCCGTAAACATTTACTCAAAAGAGGCTATAAAAACAAAAACATCTCCGAGGCATTTGGAAAAGCTGACAATGTTTCCAGAGATTCGTTGCTGAATTACAAAGATAAAAATATAACAAACAGCAGAATACCATTAGTCGTCACATACCACCCTGACTTAAAAAACATTTCAAATGTTTTAAGGAAACATTGGAACCTTATCGAAAATGATCCGAATTTAAAAAAGCTTTTCCCTGAACCACCTATAATGGCATACCGTCGACCAAACAGTTTAAAAGATATTATTGTAAATGCTAGAGTCAAAATGAACTCTCCTTCAAAACCTGGTGGATACAATCCATGCAATCGCAGTAATTGCAAATGCTGTAAAGCAGCAAACGTCGCTAGCACCTTTCGAAGCACAACAACCAACGAAAGCTTTACAATATACTCCAATTGTTCCTGTAAATCCAGCAATTGTATTTACATACTGACCTGTGGGATTTGTAACATCCAGTATGTTGGAGAAACAGAGACAGCTTTCAATATGCGACTTAACAACCATCGCTCCTTTTTCACGAAAAACAGAAATTGTCCACTAACTCGCCACCTTAAAACTACAGGCCACTCTTTTGATACTGTAAAATTCCAAATTATTGATCAAAACCCAAAGTGGAATACATCAACCAGAAGACTTCGAGAAACATTTTGGATACATCAATTAAAAACGCTAGAACCTGATGGATTGAACGAACGTAATCCACAGGTAGAATACTAAAATGTTTATGACCCAACAGAAATATGAACAACAAAAATATTTTATATCTCAGCATCAGCATAGATTTTTTGTATAAAGTGAACAACAAAAACATTTTCTATTGTTTAAATTTTTGATTCAGTCAACACCTGATGAAGCTCTTTGGTAGAGCGAAATATTGCGTTCCATATATATTATTTGTACATAGTAGTGTTGTTATAATTATTTTTATTAGACAACTATATTATTTTTATTTGTAATTGTATCAGTCTGCATCTGACTGATCCAGCACTTATTAAACGAGATTGTTGTTGCTATTTATAGATTACTTATATATATAAATATATATATACAACAATATATAAGATACAGTATTGTAAGTTATAAATGATATATTTTGTACATTAATCATATATGTATACATAATAAAGTCTTAATTTAATAAAATGTGAAAAGCATTCCATAATTTATTAAACTTAGTCATGTTTTTGTTTTTAACAAACATCATCTTTTCAATCGAGTACATGTGTTTAAGCTTTTCTTTTAATGATTGCAGGCTTAATCTACCTTTACAACACCTAGTATTATATATGTATTGTTTTATGTTGAGCAGTATAATATTTTCAGCATTTCCATAATGTATTTTACTTATATTACCAAACAGAAAGTTTTGGCAGATGAATGATATATTTATACCATTTGAGAGAAACCAATTTTCAGTATCTGTAATAAATGATTGTACATGTTCACACTCCCAGAATATATGTTCAATAGTTTCAATATTTGTTTGGCAAAATGTACACTTTGGATCATCAGTAATTCTGATTTTACAGAGAAATTTATTTGTTGCAACGATTCTATGATTGATTCTATACTGAAGCCACTGTAATTTGGTGTTTTTGGTGACTACAAATGGTAACTTAAAAAATGTATTCCAATTTTGTTCATTGGTATGAAAGATATCACACCCTTTAGTTTTACCATTTGGAATACTTTGATTTCTGTTTAGAATGGAGTACATATCTTTAGATCCCTTGTTATTTTTTAGGAACACTTGAATGACTGATGGGATGAAAGGCGAGTTCAAATTATAATTTTCTTGTATAAACATTTTTGCAGCTTCTGTTAAAGCTGCAATAATGCTATTATACTTCATGACATTATTTTTTATTAGAAAGTTGTGTTGTATATGGTCAAAAGAGTAAAATGATCCATCTGTGTTTATTAAATCATTTATATATATAATTCCAGCATTAAACCAGTCTTTATAAAAAACTGGCTTATTATCTATTTGGACTTTTTCATTCATCCATATTGGACTTGAAAGAAAATTTTCCCAAATGTTATTTTGTTCTTTTTCAATTATCATTTGCCATGATTTTAGAACATCTTTCCAAAATTTATTTTTTATTTTCATTTGCAACTGTTTTATGTTATACATTCCACAGTTAAATATTTGTTTACTTTCAATAGTAGAAAGAAATATATTTTGCCATTTACTGTTAGTTCGAAGGATTCGTCTTATCCAAGTACTTTTTAGAGCAAGAATAAAAGCATATAAGTTAATCATTTTTAGTCCACCCTCTTCATAACCCTTTTTTTTTTTGACTTTGTGAATTGGTGATGCCCATATAAAAGAAAACAGGAGATTATTTAACTTTTTAATAGTCTCATCGCTTGGATTTGGTAATGAAATAATCAAATGGTTAAGTATTGGTAGGATAAGTGATTTTACCACTGTTATTCTGCCTATTACAGTAAGATTGCGCTTAGACCATTGCTTAATAATATTTTTAATCTGCAGAATTCTATCGTCATAATTAATGTCATTTATTTTATCTAAATCTACATCAAATGTAATGCCTAATAGTTTAAAAGAAGTTTCACCCCAAGCAAGGTTCCTGTTTGGACAAAGTATTTCTTTACTGTATTTTTTACTGCCAATCCAAATAACCTGTGTCTTAGAAAAATTTATATTTAAACCTGATATATCCGCAAACCAATCTAATTCTTTCAAAGCTTCATTTAATGATTCTTTAGTACCATCTAAAATCAAGGATGTTATCATCCGCAAATTGTGACAGCTTATGCTCTATTTTAGTAACTGATATCCCAGTTATTTTTGTATTATTTCTGATTTTGACTGCTAAAATTTCTGCACAAAGGATAAAGAGGTAAGGAGATAAAGGATCCTAATGCCGATACCCACGTTCTATATTGAAAAATTCTGACAAATGCCCACCCTGAATAACAGCAGAATTTATATTTTTGTAGAAAACTTTTACCCAGTTTGTTATTGACTCACCAAAATTAAAAAATTTCAAAACATTTAAGAGGAACTCCCAGGAAATTGAATCAAATGCTTTTTCAAAATCTATAAGTAATAAAAGGCCAGGGATGTCATTTTCTTCTGCATACTGCATTATGTCACATATAAGTCGTATGTTTTCCCCAATTTACCTTCCACTTATGAAACCTGTCTGATCCTTATCTATGAGAACGTCCAAAACCCTTTTAAATATCCCTGCTATTACTCCTGATCCAATCTTATAAACAGTGTTCAGGAGAGAAATAGGTCTCCAATTATTTAAGAAGTGTCGAGGTTTATTACCTTTTGGGAGACAAGTAATAATTCCTTGTTTTTGGGTTATTGATAATTCACCCTTCTCTGCCCCATAGTTCAGAGTCTGTTACGAAAAACTTAAAATCTTTCTAAAAAATTTTAAAGAATTCAGTTGAAAAACCATCTGAACCTGGGCTTTTATTGCTTTTCATTTTATATAGAATTTCACTTGTTTCCTTAATGGTTATTTTCCCTTCCAAACTATTCTGCTCATCTACAGTAAGTTTTCTAAGTTGGATATTTTTCATTTCTTGTTCAATGTCTTTCAGTTTACCTCCCTTATCCAGGTCTTTATTTTTATACAAATTTTCATAAAAAATTTTTGACCTCCTTTAATATTTCATTTTGCTTTGTAACTATAACCCCATTTTCTTTTTCAACTTTTGGTATTATTTTACTAGTAAAATTCTTTGACTCATGACCACAAAAGTAATTCGTAGGTTTTTTCCCCTCTTCTATCCACTGTATTCTTGCTCTTATCATTTTACCTTTTAATTTATTTCTTCTTAAATTTTCTAATTCTTTTTTTTTTTATTTCCAAAATGCTGTAAAGAACTTTCGTCAACTTTTTCCTCTAATTCAGCTATTTCTTTTTTTGTATTTTTATATTATCAACTTTGTTTTAGGAGTATTAAGTTTGTTTAGTTTGAAATTGAAATAATATATGTTCATGAATTCCTTTAAAATCTATCATAAAAGGTAATGAAATAAGTAAAATAATTCTGTTTATATTGTTAATAAAAACAAATGTTTGTGTTTTAAATCATTGGTTAAGCTGTATAATAAATAGGTTATACAGTACAGCGTCCAATATGGGAAGATTTTGTATGTTGTACTGTTTAACAATCTAATTTGAATTAAATCTTTCACTTGCTCCCCTAAGCCAGTGAAAGATTTAACTAAGAAATAGATAATTGGGAGCGGGCCCTATGCAAATAAGAACATGGTCAGACCTTATATTTGTCAATATTTTAGACCGAGCGATAGCGAGGTCTGACCATGTTCTAATTTGCATATGACACAATTGCAAAAATCTGTTACGATTCTAATATGTCTAACTAATGTTTGAAAATTTACAATTGGCTCTAAGAGGATGCTTTCAATGGTAATTTTGAAACTAATAAGATATCTCCCAAAACAGTATGTTCAAGCAAATAATATTGACATAAACATATATTTATGAATATACCTGGGGTACATACCTTTCAAGCAAAAAATATTGAGAAATCTTAACAAAATTGCATTGTTCCAGTTTGAAATTTTCAGTTGAGCGTAATATGATGTCGGAATTGTAATTGTGACATCACACCTTGCTGTATGCTTATTAGAACCCTAATGTGTTTTCAAAGCATATGAAGGACGTCATATTAGAATTTTTGTTAGATTGACTGTTAATTAACCTATTATTATTTACATATATATATTTTTAAGTGCTAACTGGTGCTGAATTATAAAAGGGTATTCAGTAGAGTAAATATTCTCTTTGACGACTGAGTGGTCTATGTAGTTACTTATATCTACATATTTTATATGTCATTAGGCTATCAGTACTGGGATTGTAAGATCAAGCTCTGCTTGGACAAGGCATGCTTGATCCCAACCAATGACATGGATTGTAAGGTCAAGCTCTGCTTGGACAAGGCATGCTTGAACTCAACTAATGACATGGATTGTAAGGTCAAGCTCTGCTTGGACAAGGCATGCTTGAACACAACCAATGACATGGATTGTAAGATCAAGCTCTGCTTGGACAAGGCATGCTTGAACACAACCAATGACATGGATTGTAAGGTCAAGCTCTGCTTGGACAAGGCATGCTTGAACACAACCAATGACATGGATTGTAAGGTCAAGCTCTGCTTGGACAAGGCATGCTTGAACACAACCAATGACAAATCTAAATGTATGGTTATTGGAACAAAACAGAAACTAACTGCTCAAGTTATTCAGCCTAGATTGGAATTGTTTTCAGAACACCTTATGAATTCCTCCTGTGAAAAAGTATTAGGAATTAAGATAGATGAAAATCTTAACTGGAAAGAGCAGATTGATGTGATTTGTAATAGCATCTCATCTAGAATCTTTTTGTTATCAAAGATCAAATCTTTCCTTAATATTGAGGCAAGAAAAACTTTTTACAATGGATATATTTTGCCACTTATTGATTACTGCTGTGTTGTGTGGGGAGGTTGTAATAAAGATGGTTTAAATAGAATAATAAAATTACAAAAAAGAGCAGCAAGGTTAATACTAAATGCTGACCCACTGTACCCATCTAATCCTCTTTTTAAACAGCTGGGTATAATGCCAGTCCACCTAAGAATCAAGTATCACAAATATTTACTCCTTCATAAGGTTTTAAAAGGGGAGGCTCCAGAATACTTAACACAAAAATTCAGCTACCTCTCTAAACATAACCCATATGCATCGAGAAACGTTTTAGCTGGTAATCTTTTTATTCCAAAGGCTAAAGCTGAATTTTACAAACAGTCATTTGTGTTTTCAGGACCAACGTTATGGAATGAATTGCCACATGATTTAAAAAGCACTGAAAATACACAACTTTTTAAGTATGGTGTCAAAAAATATCTGACTCAAAGTAGAATTTATAGTGATGTGTGATTTATTTGATTTTAATTGTACTGTATACATACACTTTTTCATTTTGAATTGTAAACTTTTAAATAAGATTGCTTTGTACTTGTTTTATGCATGAGGGCCTCAGGGAAGATTAGTTATAACACTAACTGTGTAACCCTCTTTAAATAAAGACTTTATTATTATTATTATTATTATTATTATTACATGGATTGCAAGTTGCACTGTTAAGTGTGTATGCTCATCAGGTATTATTGCTTTCTGAACCAATAAAAACTGAATGTCATGAAATACAAATATCTAAAAATTTGCAGAAATTGGCACCAATCAAACAAACAAAATCATTTGTGATGTCAGCACTTACGCTGTATTTTATACTTGCGACATTTTGTGAAAAACACTTCTGTATAGTAAATGACTTGTATTTAATTGTGCTTCAAGTTTAACTTGCAAATTTGAGGCAGCTAAAACCCTAATCATACAAGCAATTTTTAGTGTTAATTTTAGTCAATTCTTCTTTTTTGTGTGTAGATATGCAGCCTCGAGTGTTGTAGGAACACCAACAGTGTATCCAAAGTATGGTGACATACCAGGAGCATGGGCACCAAGAAATGTAGATGCTTGTCAATTTCTTGAGGTAATTATTGAAACAAATAATAAAGTAACAATGCTGCAATCTAGATTGAAAGTAGACTGACTAGGAAGTTTTGAAACTCAGATTATATTCTTAATAATAATTATATGGATTAAAATGTTAAACTGAGAGCTTATTATTTTGAATTGCTTTCAAAACTTGATATGCAGTTGAAATACTAATAACCAATATTATTATACGTTACTATGGAAACCAGTACTAAAATAATTTAGATGTTGGGAGCAATAACTGTTTTTTCTCGTTCAAAACTGCACGTTTGTAAAATAACTGTCTCGGAATTTGCACCAAGACAAAATAACTAGTTATTTGTTCGACGTGCCAAAACACGCCAAATTTGAAAGGGGAAATAACTAGTTTTTGTCTCGCACGCGACGAAAGTCGCTGGAGGCGAGACATATGTATGGGAATCGGGGGGCGGCAGCGGCGTAAACACTTGACATCTTGCTTCATATATTTGTAAGCCCAAGCCCTAGGTCCATCAAATTTGGTACAGAGGTAGCTTATGATGAGTACTTGCCAGTCAGTCACCTGTCACCTGACCTTGACCTCAATTTCACGGTCCAGCGACTACGTTAAAGTTTTTGGGTTACAGCAGTTCCTCTGTAACTACGCATAGTAGGATGACAATATTTGGTGTATAGGTTGCTGATGACTAGTACATGACTGTCTGGTAGGTGTCACCTGACCTTGACCTCAATTTCTCGGTCCAGCGACTATGTTAAAGTTTTTGGGTTACGACAGTTCCTCTGTAACCACGAATGGTAGAATGAGAATATTTGGTATATAGGTTGCTGATGACTAGTACATGACTGTCTGGTAGGTGTCACCTAACCTTGACCTAATTTCACGGTCCAGTGACTACGTTAAAGTTTTTGGGTTATGACAGTTCCTCTGTTACCACACATGGTAGGATGACAATATTTGGTATATAGGTTGCCGATGACTAGTACATGACTGTCTGGTAGGTGTCATCTGACCTTGACCTCAATTTCACGGTCCAGTGACTACGTTAAAGTTTTTGGGTTACAACAGTTCCACTGTAACCATGCATGGTAGGATGACAATATTTGGTATGTAAGTTGCTGATGACTAGTACATGACTGTCTGGTAGGTGTCACCTGACCTTGACCTCAATTTCACCGTCCAGCGACTACATTAAAGTTTTTGTGTTAGGACAGTTCCTCTGTAACTATGCATGGTATGGTGACAATATTTGGTATACAGGCCGCTGCTGATATTTAATGCTTTTTTCGTAATGCTTATGACGAAATTTATTTTCATTACTGATGTTGAATGCAGGCGAGACGTTTTTCTGTGTCCACACTTGTTTAATCAAAAAGTTAAAGCGCTCCAAATTTAAAGCACTACACAGTCCTCATCAAAATATTCACATGTTCTTGTTTGTGTTCAGTATAATAATACAGTTATGGCCCTTAATCGACATCAGGTAATATCCAAATAATTAAATCTCGAATATCTCGAAAGAGTAATTTTTCCTCGGTCCTGCAGACCTCAGGAAAATAACCCTGTCTTGATTGAATAATCAGTGTGTATCTGTCCATAACGGTGTTTTCGTCACATTCACATAGCATTATTACATAATGTATATTTTTGCCTTTTTCCTATTGGCCTAAACCAATACACGTGACTTTCCATTTTCCTATCATATTGGTTTGCAAAAAACTCATTCTACTCAATAAAAAGCCATATTGCACTCTTGTGAGAAATTTATGAATGAAAATACCTAGCACGTGCTGTTTCCCCCAACGGAAATACAATATCCAATCAAATCCTCTTTCTTTAATCCCTTAAACCAATCACAATTATCGTTCTGACTGATGTTCGGATTATGTTATTGCTTGTACACATGGTAACGTCATAGCGTGAACGTAATATGGATAGTTCTGATGCTGATAATTTGCAGATATTACTTACTTGGAAATTAATGAAATCTTTAAGAAAAGAGATGCTGTCAACACTCGCAAATCGACAGAGCAAGCGATTAGGTTTTTATGAAATATTTACATGAAACGGATAAGTCAGTTAGTTTGGAAACAACAGACCCTCGGGAATTGTTTGAATTGTTTGAATAATGTTTAACGCCACTTTCAGCATTTTTTCAGCTATTTTATGGCGTCCAGTTTTTATTGGGGGAGGAAACCGGAGTACCCGGAGAGAACCCCCGACCTACGGTAGGAAAACTGGCAATCCTTGTCAATTAAGATTGAAGTTGAGTACACCCTGCCCGCAGTGAGACTCGAACCCACAACCTCAGTGTTGACAGACCTCGTGATCATCAGTAGACGAACTACCTTAACCACTCTGCCACCGAGGCCCCTTATAAATAATACAATACAGTATTTGTGTCAATGGCTTTTTATGATCATGCCATATTGTGGGATTTATTTTCATACCTCTCTGAAGTTATCGTGGTATCATCAGGAACCATTAGCTCATAGTAACTTGCTGTTTTTGGGAAGGTTGGGTAGCAAACTTTCCCCTTGCTAACGCTCAAATACATAGAAACTACTGCGGACAGGCGTGTAATAATAACGGCGTGTAATAATAACCTTACGCTCGTAAAATATAGGTCACATTGGAGGAATCTATCAATTACATGAATCTGTGCACCACATTTATCTTGAACAACTATACTATACATGCCATTTCATATTTTGTCTCATTTATTGTATAACTGATAACTAATTTTACGATTTAATTTAATAGTCCATGTTCATCCCCGAGAGACAAAGGCGTTTCGCTTTTTGATTTTTGGAAAGCAACGCGATATTTGGCAATTCTTGCAATAGCTGTTCACTGAAATTACGCATGCCGACAAATGTAGTATTGACAGTGGCACCGATGTGTAATATATTTGATGACGTTATAATGAAGCGATTTAATGAATTTTTTTGTGCAACAGTGTGGTGGTCGTTTCAGGTGGTTTTGCATTCTAATTCTTTAGGTGTTTAATGAAAATCAACACAAAAGTAGTTGCTTTATCGATTCACAGATTTAGAAAAACTGGCACAGCGGTGTGATCTATAAAAATTGTTAAGGTTGAGAGAACGGCATGTAGAAGTTTTGTAAATATAATACAAGTAGTTAAATTAAATATAACACGTTATAACACATATAGATATTGAAAAGATATTTGGTGTTCGTGACACAAGAATAATGAATTAAGTATTTGACATCGGTAATTAAAAAGGCTCTAGTTATCCATGGCACTCGCCAGGTCGATACATTATTCCATAGTAAAAGCTGACACAATTTTATTTCCGGTCCTTTTCGATTTTTTTTATGCTTAACCACTAATTTTGCTTGTTACACGAGTCGAAATGGGTCACCATCCATCCTAACAAGTCACGAGGTTGTTTGTTTGTTAACATCACCAAAAACATACCAATTTTCAGTGTATGTTTACTTCACGAAAATTACCATCATTTCAGACGATGTTGCATTTTTATGCTTTATGTATTTAATTAAACAAAACTCAAAACGATTTCTATTTCTTCGTTTTATGTGTTCCTTAAAACAAGGAAAAGGTGTGAATTTTTGCAGAACCCTTTGTCACATGGTGGAATTGTGCACCAGATATTTTACATTTTGACCAGAATGATTTTTTGAGTTTCCAACAGCAAAGCCCTAGGTGCCATTTCATAAAGCAATCGTTAGCTTAACGTGCACGTTATCCCATTTAAATTGCATGGGATAACAGGCATGTTAATTAGCAATCGCTTTATGAAACGGCACCCTGGACATTGCCATTCAAGACATAGGGGAGATGGGGTTATCAATTATGAGGATTGCAAAGATTTATTTTAAATTTGTTTGTTTTATTTCCCATCAAACATGAGTCAGTAATCTCATTTAATACTTGCAAAGCAACCTTACATTATTTTCACTATATAGGTTGAATATGCAGAAAAGATTTTTATTCAAAAAATAGAGATTTATGAGACCTTCCATCCAGGAGGAGTAAAAACAGTCAAAGCCAGACGACCAAATGGGGAATGGTGTACAGTGTGGCAGACGGACAAGGTTTTTGCACAAACCAGTAGCAGAATATTTTCTCCAGAATTTCAGGTTTGTATACATGTCTTAACCTGAAGCTTAAAGTAGAACAGAAGTATGAATAAACAATGACATTATATTTGACAGCAATTTTGAGGTGGTTATAAGTGAAGACATATCAGTTGAGACCTACTAATCTATCTTTGCTATCTGTATGTTTTTTAACCCAGATCTCATTTTTCAGAACATTTTTGGAAGACAGTACCTATTTTGTGTAATTAACTCTCCACATAGTTTTCAACCCAGATCTCGGAAACTTTACAGAAAGATTGCACATGTATTGAAGTTGTGCACCTGCTATTATGGAATTAATCGAAGATTTTTTTCCAGATTTTTTCAGAACATTTGTTGAAGGCAGTACCTGTTGCTCCTACATTTTTTTTTACACAAACCCAAAACCTTTGTTAACATTTCCTATTTATTAAGGCACTTGCTTTGCAACCCAGCCATTTCAGACTCGTGATCTTTATATGTGTTCTTTTGCAACAGTTATAAACTCAATTATCTAGGCCTCTGCTATTTCTGCCTACTTTCCAAACATTGATGGAAATGGCAAAGAATTTGTTAGTATTTTAGGTGATCCGATTATGTAAAGGAAAAACATTTACAGAAGCAATGACATTCAAAATTGTTCAGTTGTATTAAATACAATTAATTGGAAGTTGGGTTTTTTTTTTCAGATACTGATCATATCAAAATTTTATCAGGCACCTCAACCACATGCAACATTGTATTTTGTTAACAATGGTAATATTACTTAATTAAGCACATAGTGCTTTAAAATGGTAGAAATTTTACTATTGCAAGGCAGCCTTTCCTCTTGATGCAGTTTGCACTTTGACTTGATAAAATTTTTAGACAAATTTTTATTCCAGTTGATGTTTCATTCAGAGAGTGAGAAAATGTATATACATTTAGAATTTAATGCAATAAATTTTGCAGAAACTTCCATTCTCATGTAATGTCCTAAGAATAGAGGTGGATTGTACTGCTGCCAATACGTGGGTTGAGATTGATGCTGTTAAAATCATTGGAACAAAATTCAACTTTGGTAAGTAGACTAAACTGTAAATAATATTAGGAAATTTGGTTAACATAACTTAGTTTTAGTAATCTGTAATGCATATTGTTTATTTTTATTGTAAAAGGGGCTGTCTAATTGTCATCAGATAGAATAAATGTTCAATTTTAGACATGTACACTCAATGTTGTTATAGGATTTAGCAATTACATTTGGTAGGTCATCGATGTATGAACGAGGTCAACTCGATCACAAACAAATAAACAATCAAAGGCCTGTAAAAAAAAGTAGTTCCTGAACAGTTGTTCATGAAGATATGAAGGCTTATGGGAACTACTAGTTTAAGACCAATCAAAAATAACTATAAACGCGAACCAAAGATAAGAATTATTGTCAATTTCTGTGTTTACCTTTTAACTGTCCTGATGTCTATATCAGTGAATTAAATGTATATGTGAGGGTAGGATATACATTTAAAAATAGACCAGTAACACAGATACATCTAGATCTCAATAAACGGTAATTGTGAGGGTATAACAAACATTTAAAAATAGACCAGTAACAAAGATACATCTAGATCTCAATAAAAGGTATATGTGAGGGTATAACATACATTTAAAAATAGACCAGTAACACAGATACATCTAAATCTCAATAAACGGTAATTGTGAGGGTATAACAAACATTTAAAAATAGACCAGGAACAAGGATACATCTAGATCTCAATAAAAGGTATATGTGAGGGTAGGACATACATTTAAAAATAGACCAGTAACAAAGATACATCTAGATCTCAATAAAAGGTATATGTGAGGGTAGGACATACATTTAAAAATGGACCAGTAACAAAGATACAAAGATACATCTAGGACATACATTTAAAAATAGACCAGTAACAAAGATACATCTAGATCTCAATAAAAGGTATATGTGAGGGTAGGACATACATTTAAAAATAGACCAGTAACAAAGATACATCTAGATCTCAATAAAAGGTATATGTGAGGGTAGGACATACATTTAAAAATAGACCAGTAACAAAGATACATCTAGATCTTAATAAACGGTAATTGTGAGGGTATAACAAACATTTAAAAATAGACCAGGAACAAGGATACATCTAGATCTCAATAAAAGGTATATGTGAGGGTAGGACATACATTTAAAAATGGACCAGTAACAAAGATACAAAGATACATCTAGGACATACATTTAAAAATAGACCAGTAACAAAGATACATCTAGATCTCAATAAAAGGTATATGTGAGGGTAGGACATACATTTAAAAATAGACCAGTAACAAAGATACATCTAGATCTCAATAAAAGGTATATGTGAGGGTAGGACATACATTTAAAAATGGACCAGTAACAAAGATACAAAGATACATCTAGGACATACATTTAAAAATAGACCAGTAACAAAGATACATCTAGATCTCAATAAAAGGTATATGTGAGGGTAGGACATACATTTAAAAATAGACCAGTAACAAAGATACATCTAGATCTTAATAAACGGTAATTGTGAGGGTATAACAAACATTTAAAAATAGACCAGGAACAAGGATACATCTAGATCTCAATAAAAGGTATATGTGAGGGTAGGACATACATTTAAAAATAGACCAGTAACAAAGATACATCTAGATCTCAATAAAAGGTATATGTGAGGGTAGGACATACATTTAAAAATGGACCAGTAACAAAGATACATCTAGATCTCAATAAAAGGTATATGTGAGGGTAGGACATACATTTAAAAATGGACCAGTAACAAAGATACATCTAGATCTCAATAAAAGGTATATGTGAGGGTAGGACATACGTTTAAAAATGGACCAGGAACAAAGATACATCTAGATCTCAATAAAAGGTATATGTGAGGGTAGGACATACATTTAAAAATGGACCAGGAACAAAGACACATCTAGATCTCAATAAAAGGTATATGTGAGGGTAGGACATACATTTAAAAATGGACCAGTAACAAAGATACATCTCGATCTCAATAAAAGGTATATGTGAGGGTAGGACATACATTTAAAAATGGACCAGTAACAAAGATACATCTCGATCTCAATAAAAGGTATATGTGAGGGTAGGACATACATTTAAAAATGGACCAGGAACAAAGATACATCTAGATCTCAATAAAAGGTATATGTGAGGGTAGGACATACGTTTAAAAATGGACCAGGAACAAAGATACATCTAGATCTCCAAGCCTGTACAGAATTCCTTACCTGTGATATTTCTAAAGGTCAAAAATTCTCACCTGCATCACTCTGTGTCAAATCGAACTGCTATTCACCAGTTTGATCAATTTTGAATACATACCTGTATCCACCTTAACTACTACCTGTATATGTTACCTGTATCCACCTTAACTACTACTTGTATATGTTACCTGTATCCACCTGAACTACTACCTGTATATGTTACCTTTATCCACCTTAACTACCACATCTTTATGTTACCTGTATCAACCATAACTACTACCTGTATATGTTACCTGTATCCACCTTAACTACTACCTGTATATGTTACCTTATCCACCTTAACTACTACCTGTATATGTTACCTTTATCCACCTTAACTACCACATCTTTATGTTACCTGTATCAACCTTAACTACTACCTGTATATGTTACCTGTATCCACCTTAACTACTACCTGTATATGTTACCTGTATCCACCTTAACTACTACCTGTATATGTTACCTGTATCCACCTTAACTACTACCTGTATATGTTACCTGTATCCACCTGAACTACTACCTGTATATGTTACCTTTATCCACCTGAACTACTACCTGTATATGTTACCTGTATCCACCTGAACTACTACCTGTATATGTTACCTGTATCCACCTGAACTACTACCTGTATATGTTACCTTTATCCACCTTAACTACCACATCTTTATGTTACCTGTATCAACCATAACTACTACCTGTATATGTTACCTGTATCCACCTTAACTACTACCTGTATATGTTACCTTATCCACCTTAACTACTACCTGTATATGTTACCTTTATCCACCTTAACTACCACATCTTTATGTTACCTGTATCAACCTTAACTACTACCTGTATATGTTACCTGTATCCACCTTAACTACTACCTGTATATGTTACCTGTATCCACCTTAACTACTACCTGTATATGTTACCTGTATCCACCTTAACTACTACCTGTATATGTTACCTGTATCCACCTGAACTACTACCTGTATATGTTACCTTTATCCACCTGAACTACTACCTGTATATGTTACCTGTATCCACCTGAACTACTACCTGTATATGTTACCTTTATCCACCTTAACTACTACCTGTATATGTTACCTGTATCCACCTTAACTACTACCTGTATATGTTACCTGTATCCACCTGAACTACTACTACCTGTATATGTTACCTTTATCCACCTTAACTACCACCTCTTAATGTTACCTGTATCCACCTTAACTACAACCTGTATATGTTACCTGTATCCACCTTAACTACTACCTGTATATGTTACCTGTATCCACCTAACTACTACCTTTACCTGTATCTATCTGTATCACTTCCTGTACATGTTGGATGTTACCTGCATCCACATGTACTGCTACATGTACATGTTTCCTGTACTCATCTATACAACTACCTGTTCATGTTACCTGTACTACTACCTGTAGAGGGGTTTTTCTGCACTTTCTGTGCTCTGGAAAACGGAGGCCATCCCAAAGCAAACAGCCCCATTCCCAATGCTATCAAGCAGACAATTGAATAATCCTTTCTTTCCAGAATTTCTGCAAAAATCGCATAAATTATACCAAAATACACAGTAAACAAAATCCCCTATGTTGCCTCTTTAATTTTATTCCCATTTGTTTTATGTTAGTGTCATGTGAATCATGTTTACACGCCCCACAGTGTAAGCTGGTTCCCATTGGACTTCTGTTCTGTACAGTACATAAAGCGTACCATGAAAATACAACTGGGTACCAGTTCAAAGCAAAAGAAAATATGAAATCTTCCAGATATGAATTTAGTTCCAGAGATTGCAAATATGATGCTGCTTATAAAGGTTGGCTAAATAAGACTGTTAAATAGTAAATGTATATTGGTAAAAATGGACTGATTTAACCTAATTAAATAGTAAATGTATATTGGTAAAAATGGACTGATTTAACCTAATTAAGTGCTACACATTTGACATTTTATCAATGCAAAAAATTCACAATGGGTATTTTTGTTGATAAAAAATTCCTGAAATAGGCAGAAAATCCCCTGACCGTACATGCTACCTTTATCCACCTGTACTACTACATGTACATGCTACCTTTATCCACCTGTACTACAACATGTACATGTTACCTGTATCCACCTGTACTACTACATGTACATGTTACCTGTATCCACTTGTACTACAACATGTACATGCTACCTTTATCCAACTGTACTACAACATGTACATGTTACCTGTATCCACCTGTACTACTACATGTACATGTTACCTGTATCCACCTGTACTACTACATGTACATGTTACCTGTATCCACCTGTACTACTACATGTACATGTTACCTGTATCCACCTGTACTACTACATGTACATGCTACCTTTATCCACCTGTACTACTACATGTACATGTTACCTTTATCCACCTGTACTACAACATGTACATGTTACCTTTATCCACCTGTACTACTACATGTACATGTTACCTGTATCCAATTGTACTACAACATGAACATGCTACCTGCATCTGTTTGTACACTTCATGTACATGTCTAGTACATCTACATGTTACCTGTATCCACCTGTACTTCTAGGGCTTGAAGTTATACCTTAACTGCTTTGATTGTGATCTTGTATGGAAAAGAAGTCTACTTTCAGTACACATTACATTTGCCTTGTATAAATATTAAGAAGTGTTATTTGTTTTGATTTTAAAAACTGTCGATAGCAATAATTCACTGTCATAGAAAGTTTTATACTGTGAAAGTTGTTGAATTCGTGGGTATCAATTTTCGTGGTTTTACCCAAAATTGCAATTTCGTGGATTTGTAATTTTGAAGAAATTTTTTTTTGGTATTTGGCTGTACTCGTTTAGAGTCTGCACATGAAAGTGTTCATTTAATAAAGATATCGATTTTCACAACCTAATAAAGACATATTTGTTGTTTTGGCGTTTACTTAAATAAAAATATGCCAAAAAATTCCTTTATATTTATGTAATTATCATTAATTAATGTGTTAACAAGCTTATTTTACTTCATTAAGCTGTAAAGGTAGGTCTCATTTTCATTATCTTTTTATCTTTAAGCTTTAAAACTATCCAACGAAAATAAACTGTTTTTTTCATGTCAATATTTATGGATCCTTATTTGTTTTGATTAATTTTATTATCTTAACACCTTTTAAAAAACACTGGCCTTTTAATTGATTTATGGTGATCGAAGGGATTAATTTTGTTTGAAACTACCCTTTGGGTGTTTATATATCAGTAGTGAAGTTTTTATGACTTCAGCCAAGTTTTGACAGGACATGATTATAAATTTGATAGAAAAAATAGATTGATTAATTTTTTGGTAGTATAAAATTTATTATATTTTTTTTATTAGAAAAGAACATGTGAACGTACAAGATACATTATAACACTTCCATACACATAAAATGAACTCTTTACAAAAACATTTTAATAAACCTTTAGTATAACTGACTTGCACAAAAACGTATGAAATCATTTGAATTTCACAGAATAAACATGACAAAAAACTTATCTGAGATATTTTCAATGATTGACTTTGATATCGAAGGTAATATCTGGTAGATTAATCAAAGATTGGCTGTTCCCATAGCTTGCAACCTATTAAAAATACACTTCAATAATAGAGCATCGGTCCACATTGTAAAACAGAGCTCACATCCATAATAACAATACAAAAGAGTTAATATTTCGTTGGATTCTTAAATTCGTGGATCAGCCTATCCACGAAAACCACGAAAATTGGTACCCCACGAATAAGAAGGAATTCACAGTATATAATTATTTCAGAATATTTCTTATTTTAGAAATTCCACCACCAGCAGCTGATATAACATGTGACCTGGCACAACTTGTCAACAATCCGTTGTTCAGTGATATTAAGTTCATTGTGAGGGGAACACCATTTCATGCTCACAAAGCCCTCCTTTATGCAAGATCTGCATATTTCAGAACGATGTTTGATTTAAATAATGCCAACAAGATGGTAAATATTCATTAGTAGAGAAGTATAACAAAACTTGAATATCATAGTTAATAACTTAGGACAACAAATTACAATAAGTAATACCAAACAAATAACACTCGAAGTAGGGCAAGAAATGACCACATGCTGGCTTTGAGCAGTCCTATATAAATTGATGTGACATGTTTATAACCTATGTAACTGAAGCCAAACAAACTGTAAAGTTGTACAGTCACTATCTTTTTCTATAAAAGGTTGTACATTTTAAACTACCAAACTAGATGTTTTAAAGTACTATTTAATGTTTTCACAAAATCAAGGATCTTGTTCAGAATTAATTCAACAATCCAATAGTCCTTCATCTCTTTACCAAATGGTAACATTGTGTCGTCCTACATATGAATCCTTTTATTTATTCATTCTAATTAGTGATAATGAAAAGCAGCTTAAATTTATTAAAATCAAAGATCATTTTCATAAGGTTTAATTTAAAGAAGTGTTTCAACAAAAATTCATCATAATATGAGTAAGTCAAGACATTCAGGCATTTTAAACAATTTCCATTCATGACCTACATGGCATATTACACCAGAAGCTATCAGCTTACTTGATTACACTGCAGTTGTGACATAGTCTATCATGACAATACATAATCATTGCAGTTATTTATAAATAACTGACTTAGCTGTGTTGTGTCAGAAGTTGTAAATAGTCTTTTTTTAATTTTCTAAAATCTACCCTCTAAAATTTCTTTTTTCAATAATTTAAAAGATTTGATTTGTCTGCCTCTATTGATAAGCCACTTCCAGTTAGTTATGTGTATATATATATATGTCTGGTCCCCAAACACGTTGCTGTTTAGTTCACTTCTTGTGCTGCCCCCTATTAAGTCTGTTTTTGGTTCCTTTGATTTTGTCTTCAATGTCCACCATTACATGTATTGGGTTCAAAGAGAAGTTAAATAGAGATAAATGTATTTGTAAACCTTAATAGTACAACAGCTGTAATGACTGCAGGGTAAATATTATACATGGTCACATTTCTGATAAATAAACCTGGAAAATATTCAACTATACTAAAACGTTACCATGTCTGTGTTGAGGTTTTTTGCTTGACAAATGAAAACTGCTTCCCCCATTTGGTCCAGCTTATGCTCCTGTTGTAGATGTACAAATGTGCGATTCGAATTCAGCAATTATTTTCCACAGTTATTCAGCGTTTTGAAATTCATCATTTTTTCATTTTGACCTAAATGGAACTGTAAAGTACAGCAGGAAACTATTGTCTGTTCGAAACCTTTCGGACAATGTTGTTTGTAGTTGAGGCAGGAACATGGAAACAATGCAAGATCCCCTTGGACTTACTGTGTAAAATTCCCATAGCAAAGTGAAGGACGATTTGTGATGGACAATAGAGGCATAAAATATGAATGCGTTGTTGTGGAAACAATTTTTCTATTGGATTTTTACCTTATAAAGGCACAATATGGAATAATAAAACAATGAAAGAAAACAACTGGGCGCACTGGGGTGTGTGACTTTAAGTGTACAGTATGATACACATCTGGGCACACTGGGGTGTGTGACTTTAAGTGTACAGTATGATACACATCTGGGCGCACTGGGGTGTGTGACTTTAAGTGTACAGTATGATACACATCTGGGCGCACTGGGGTGTGTGACTTTAAGTGTACAGTATGATACACATCTGGGCACACTGGGGGGTGTGACTTTAAGTGTACAGTATGATACACATCTGGGCACACTGGGGTGTGTGACTTTAAGTGTACAGTATGATACACATCTGGGCACACTGGTGTGTGTGACTTTAAGTGTACAGTATGATACACATCTGGGCACACTGGGGTGTGTGACTTTAAGTGTACAGTATGATACACATCTGGGCACACTGGGGTGTGTGACTTTAAGTGTACAGTATGATACACATCTGGCCACACTGGGGTGTGTGACTTTAAGTGTACAGTATGATACACATCTGGGCACACTGGGGGGTGTGACTTTAAGTGTACAGTATGATACACATCTGGGCACACTGGGGTGTGTGACTTTAAGTGTACAGTATGATACACATCTGGGCACACTGGGGGGGTGTGACTTTAAGTGTACAGTATGATACACATCTGGGCACACTGGGGGGTGTGACTTTAAGTGTACAGTATGATACACATCTGGGCACACTGGGGGGTGTGACTTTAAGTGTACAGTATGATACACATCTGGGCACACTGGGGTGTGTGACTTTAAGTGTACAGTATGATACACATCTGGGCACACTGGGGGGTGTGACTTTAAGTGTACAGTATGATACACATCTGGGCACACTGGGGGGTGTGACTTTAAGTGTACAGTATGATACACATCTGGGCACACTGGGGTGTGTGACTTTAAGTGTACAGTATGATACACATCTGGCCACACTGGGGTGTGTGACTTTAAGTGTACAGTATGATACACATCTGGGCACACTGGGGTGTGTGACTTTAAGTGTACAGTGTGATACACATCTGGGCACACTGGGGGGTGTGACTTTAAGTGTACAGTATGATACACATCTGGGCACACTGGGGGGTGTGACTTTAAGTGTACAGTATGATACACATCTGGGCACACTGGGGTGTGTGACTTTAAGTGTACAGTATGATACACATCTGGCCACACTGGGGTGTGTGACTTTAAGTGTACAGTATGATACACATCTGGGCACACTGGGGTGTGTGACTTTAAGTGTACAGTATGATACACATCTGGGCACACTGGGGTGTGTGACTTTAAGTGTACAGTATGATACACATCTGGGCACACTGGGGGGGTGTGACTTTAAGTGTACAGTATGATACACATCTGGGCACACTGGGGGGTGTGACTTTAAGTGTACAGTATGATACACATCTGGGCACACTGGGGGGTGTGACTTTAAGTGTACAGTATGATACACATCTGGGCACACTGGGGTGTGTGACTTTAAGTGTACAGTATGATACACATCTGGGCACACTGGGGGGTGTGACTTTAAGTGTACAGTATGATACACATCTGGGCACCCTGGGGTGTGTGACTTTAAGTGTACAGTGTGATACACATCTGGGCACACTGGGGGGTGTGACTTTAAGTGTACAGTATGATACACATCTGGGCACACTGGGGGGTGTGACTAAGTGTACAGTATGATACACATCTGGGCACACTGGGGGGTGTGACTTTAAGTGTACAGTATGATACACATCTGGGCACACTGGGGGGTGTGACTAAGTGTACAGTATGATACACATCTGGGCACACTGGGGGGTGTGACTTTAAGTGTACAGTATGATACACATCTGGGCACACTGGGGGGTGTGACTTTAAGTTTACAGTATGATACACATCTGGGCACACTGGGGGGTGTGACTTTAAGTGTACAGTATGATACGCATCTGGGCACACTGGGGGGTATGACTTTAAGTGTACAGTATGATACGCATCTGGGCACACTGGGGGGTATGACTTTAAGTGTACAGTATGATACACATCTGGGCACACTGGGGGGTGTGACTTTAAGTGTACAGTATGATACACATCTGGCCACACTGGGGGGTGTGACTTTAAGTGTACAGTATGATACACATCTGGCCACACTGGGGGGTGTGACTTTAAGTGTACAGTATGATACACATCTGGGCACACTGGGGGGTGTGACTTTAAGTGTACAGTATGATACGCATCTGGGCACACTGGGGGGTATGACTTTAAGTGTACAGTATGATACACATCTGGGCACACTGGGGGGTGTGACTTTAAGTGTACAGTATGATACACATCTGGGCACACTGGGGTGTGTGACTTTAAGTGTACAGTATGATACACATCTGGGCACACTGGGGGGTGTGACTTTAAGTGTACAGTATGATACACATCTGGGCACACTGGGGTGTGTGACTTTAAGTGTACAGTATGATACACATCTGGGCACACTGGGGGGTGTGACTTTAAGTGTACAGTATGATACACATCTGGGCACACTGGGGGGTGTGACTAAGTGTACAGTATGATACACATCTGGGCACACTGGGGTGTGTGACTTTAAGTGTACAGTATGATACACATCTGGGCACACTGGGGGGTGTGACTTTAAGTGTACAGTATGATACACATCTGGCCACACTGGGGTGTGTGACTTTAAGTGTACAGTATGATACACATCTGGGCACACTGGGGGGTGTGACTTTAAGTGTACAGTATGATACACATCTGGGCACACTGGGGGGTGTGACTTTAAGTGTACAGTATGATACGCATCTGGGCACACTGGGGGGTATGACTTTAAGTGTACAGTATGATACGCATCTGGGCACACTGGGGGGTATGACTTTAAGTGTACAGTATGATACACATCTGGGCACACTGGGGGGTGTGACTTTAAGTGTACAGTATGATACACATCTGGGCACACTGGGGGGTGTGACTTTAAGTGTACAGTATGATACACATCTGGCCACACTGGGGGGTGTGACTTTAAGTGTACAGTATGATACACATCTGGGCACACTGGGGGGTGTGACTTTAAGTGTACAGTATGATACACATCTGGGCACACTGGGGGGTGTGACTAAGTGTACAGTATGATACACATCTGGGCACACTGGGGTGTGTGACTTTAAGTGTACAGTATGATACACATCTGGGCACACTGGGGGGTGTGACTTTAAGTGTACAGTATGATACACATCTGGGCACACTGGGGGGGTGTGACTTTAAGTGTACAGTATGATACACATCTGGGCACACTGGGGTGTGTGACTTTAAGTGTACAGTATGATACACATCTGGGCACACTGGGGTGTGTGACTTTAAGTGTACAGTATGATACACATCTGGGCACACTGGGGTGTGTGACTTTAAGTGTACAGTATGATACACATCTGGGCACACTGGGGGGTGTGACTTTAAGTGTACAGTATGATACACATCTGGGCACACTGGGGGGTGTGACTAAGTGTACAGTATGATACACATCTGGGCACACTGGGGTGTGTGACTTTAAGTGTACAGTATGATACACATCTGGGCACACTGGGGGGTGTGACTTTAAGTGTACAGTATGATACACATCTGGGCACACTGGGGGGTGTGACTAAGTGTACAGTATGATACACATCTGGGCACACTGGGGGGTGTGACTTTAAGTGTACAGTATGATACACATCTGGGCACACTGGGGTGTGTGACTTTAAGTGTACAGTATGATACACATCTGGGCACACTGGGGTGTGTGACTTTAAGTGTACAGTATGATACACATCTGGGCACACTGGGGGGTGTGACTTTAAGTGTACAGTATGATACACATCTGGGCACACTGGGGGGTGTGACTAAGTGTACAGTATGATACACATCTGGGCACACTGGGGGGTGTGACTTTAAGTGTACAGTATGATACACATCTGGGCACACTGGGGTGTGTGACTTTAAGTGTACAGTATGATACACATCTGGGCACACTGGGGGTGTGACTTTAAGTGTACAGTATGATACACATCTGGGCACACTGGGGGGTGTGACTAAGTGTACAGTATGATACACATCTGGGCACACTGGGGGGTGTGACTTTAAGTGTACAGTATGATACACATCTGGGCACACTGGGGTGTGTGACTTTAAGTGTACAGTATGATACACATCTGGGCACACTGGGGTGTGTGACTTTAAGTGTACAGTATGATACACATCTGGGCACACTGGGGGGTGTGACTTTAAGTGTACAGTATGATACACATCTGGGCACACTGGGGGGTGTGACTAAGTGTACAGTATGATACACATCTGGGCACACTGGGGGGTGTGACTAAGTGTACAGTATGATACACATCTGGGCACACTGGGGGGTGTGACTTTAAGTGTACAGTATGATACACATCTGGGCACACTGGGGGGTGTGACTAAGTGTACAGTATGATACACATCTGGGCACACTGGGGTGTGTGACTTTAAGTGTACAGTATGATACACATCTGGGCACACTGGGGTGTGTGACTTTAAGTGTACAGTATGATACACATCTGGGCACACTGGGGGGTGTGACTTTAAGTGTACAGTATGATACACATCTGGGCACACTGGGGGGTGTGACTTTAAGTGTACAGTATGATACACATCTGGGCACACTGGGGGGTGTGACTTTAAGTGTACAGTATGATACACATCTGGGCACACTGGGGGGTGTGACTTTAAGTGTACAGTATGATACACATCTGGGCACACTGGGGGGTGTGACTAAGTGTACAGTATGATACACATCTGGGCACACTGGGGGGTGTGACTTTAAGTGTACAGTATGATACACATCTGGGCACACTGGGGTGTGTGACTTTAAGTGTACAGTATGATACACATCTGGGCACACTGGGGTGTGTGACTTTAAGTGTACAGTATGATACACATCTGGGCACACTGGGGGGTGTGACTAAGTGTACAGTATGATACACATCTGGGCACACTGGGGTGTGTGACTTTAAGTGTACAGTATGATACACATCTGGGCACACTGGGGTGTGTGACTTTAAGTGTACAGTATGATACACATCTGGCCACACTGGGGGGTGTGACTTTAAGTGTACAGTATGATACACATCTGGGCACACTGGGGGGTGTGACTTTAAGTGTACAGTATGATACACATCTGGGCACACTGGGGGGTGTGACTTTAAGTGTACAGTATGATACACATCTGGGCACACTGGGGTGTGTGACTTTAAGTGTACAGTATGATACACATCTGGGCACACTGGGGGGTGTGACTTTAAGTGTACAGTATGATACACATCTGGGCACACTGGGGGGTGTGACTTTAAGTGTACACTGTGATACACATCTGGGCACACTGGGGTGTGTGACTTTAAGTGTACAGTATGATACACATCTGGGCACACTGGGGTGTGTGACTTTAAGTGTACAGTATGATACACATCTGGGCACACTGGGGGGTGTGACTTTAAGTGTACAGTATGATACACATCTGGCCACACTGGGGTGTGTGACTTTAAGTGTACAGTATGATACACATCTGGGCACACTGGGGGGTGTGACTTTAAGTGTACAGTATGATACACATCTGGGCACACTGGGGTGTGTGACTTTAAGTGTACAGTATGATACACATCTGGGCACACTGGTGTGTGTGACTTTAAGTGTACAGTATGATACACATCTGGCCACACTGGGGTGTGTGACTTTAAGTGTACAGTATGATACACATCTGGGCACACTGGGGTGTGTGACTTTAAGTGTACAGTATGATACACATCTGGCCACACTGGGGTGTGTGACTTTAAGTGTACAGTATGATACACATCTGGCCACACTGGGGTGTGTGACTTTAAGTGTACAGTATGATACACATCTGGCCACACTGGGGTGTGTGACTTTAAGTGTACAGTATGATACACATCTGGGCACACTGGGGGGTGTGACTTTAAGTGTACAGTATGATACACATCTGGGCACACTGGGGTGTGTGACTTTAAGTGTACAGTATGATACACATCTGGGCACACTGGTGTGTGTGACTTTAAGTGTACAGTATGATACACATCTGGGCACACTGGGGGGTGTGACTTTAAGTGTACAGTATGATACACATCTGGGCACACTGGGGGGTGTGACTTTAAGTGTACAGTATGATACACATCTGGGCACACTGGGGGGTATGACTTTAAGTGTACAGTATGATACACAACTGGGCGCACTGGGGTGTGTGACTTTAAGTGTACAGTATGATACACATCTGGGCACACTGGGGTGTGACTTTAAGTGTACAGTATGATACACATCTGGCCACACTGGGGGGTGTGACTTTAAGTGTACAGTATGATACACATCTGGGCACACTGGGGTGTGACTTTAAGTGTACAGTATGATACACATCTGGCCACACTGGTGTGTGTGACTTTAAGTGTACAGTATGATACACATCTGGGCACACTGGGGTGTGTGACTTTAAGTGTACAGTATGATACACATCTGGGCACACTGGGGTGTGTGACTTTAAGTGTACAGTATGATACACATCTGGGCACACTGGGGGTATGACTTTAAGTGTACAGTATGATACACATCTGGGCACACTGGTGTGTGTGACTTTAAGTGTACAGTATGATACACATCTGGGCACACTGGGGGGTGTGACTTTAAGTGTACAGTATGATACACATCTGGGCACACTGGGGTGTGTGACTTTAAGTGTACAGTATGATACACATTTTTACCTTGGAGTATAGTTTTTGTATTTAATAAAATTTTTTTGTAAATTTCTATCTATCATGTTTATTAATTGGTGATGGATCAAAACAAATTCATGGAATTTTTTTTGTATTTCAGAAAGCAGGGGGTCCAACAATGTTCTTTGATGAAACTCCAGCACCACCCCTTCCAGTAAAAGGACAGACTCCAGCACCACCCCTTCCAGTAAAAGTACAGAATGGAGTAACCTACTCACCAGGAAATCCTCCTGTCAACAACATGCCTCCACCTCCTTCATACGACTCATTGTCTCAACCTGCAGCTGTGTTGTCTCCCTCCCAGGTGCCTCCCCCAGCTCAGTATCAGCCGAATCAGGTAAATAAACATTTATTAACACATTAGTAATGTTTGGGTTGAATCTTAACACTCAATAAGTATAGATCTGTTTGAATAGTGTTTATTGACACTTTCAGCAGTTTTTATTGGAGAAGTACCTGTAGAAAACCCCCAATCTTTGGTAGGAAAACTGGCAATCCTTGTCAGATTGCACAACCTGCCCACAGTATGAAAGGCAAGTGGTCAATAGTGGACTATCTTAACCACTGGGCCACGGAGGCCCCCAAGATAGATCTGTTTGTTGCATATGCCCACCTGGAAACTTGTACGATTAATACAGAATTTTTTAATTTCAGCAATTAAAAATTTACAGGTTCTGTCAAAAAAGCTGTTGTGTGAGAGTGTATGGTCATTGGGTAAGAAGGGTACTAGGGGGTGGGGGTAGCAATCACTGATTGTTTTCTGTATGTGTAATGTATGTCTACATAGAACTAGATGATGTTCAGAAAGTTAAAGTCATACATTTTATAACTTGACATACCACATACCAGTGATATGGAATTTCGGATATTGAACGAAAAGGGGAGACAATAAGTTAAACAATAATTTTTTTAAAAAACCCACTACCCAAGGACCAAAGTTAACTAGCTTGCTGTTTAGAATCTTTTGTACTCATTGAGAATATGGAGTGAAATAATAAGTACTCCTAACACAGTATCCTGGATAACGTGTGGATTGAAATAATGGGCTCCTCCTATACAGTATCCTTGATAACTTGTAGAGAGAAATAAAGAGCTGTCCCAAGACAGTTTCCTGAATAACATGTAGAGTGAAATATTGGGCTCTCCCAACACAGTACCCTGGATAACATGTCAAGTGAAATAATGGGCTCTCCTAATACAGTACCCTGGATAGAGTGAAATAATGTGCTCTCCCAACACAGTACCCTGGATAATATGTGGAGTGAAATAATGGGCTTTCCCAACACAGTACCCGGGATAACATGTGGAGTGAATAATGGGCTCTCCCAACACAGTATCCTAGATAACATGTGGAGTGAAATAGTGGGCACTCCCAACACAGTACCCTGGATAACATGTGGAGTGAAATAATTGGATCTCCCAACACAGTACCCTGGATAACATGTAGAGTGAAATAATAGGCTTTCCCAACACAGTATCCTGGATAACATGTAGAGTGAAATAATGGGCTGTCCAAATACAGTATCCTAGATAACATGTAAAGTGAAATAATGGGCTCTCCCAATACAGTACCCTGGATATCATGTAGAGTGAAAGAGTGGACTCTCCCAAAACTATATCCTGGATACCATGTAGAGTGAAATAATGGGCTCTCCCAATACAGTATCCTAGATAACATGTAAAGTGAAATAGTTGGCTCTCCCAATACAGTACCCTGGATAACGTGTGGAGTAAAAAAGTGGGCTTTCCCCCATCACAGTACAATGGATGACATATAGAGTGAAATAATGGTTCTCCCAGCACCGTCTCATGGATAACATGTGGAGAGAAATAGTGGGCTCTCCCAACACAGCCTCCTCGATAACATGTGGAGTGAAATAGTGGGCTTTCCCAATACAGAACCCTGGATTGAGTGAAATAATGGGCTCTCTCAATACAGTATCCCGGATAACATGTAGAATGAAATAATGTGCTCTCCCAACTCAGTACCCTGGATAACATGTGGAGTGAAATAATGGGCTCTCCCAGCACAGTACCTTGGATAAGATGTAGTGTGAAATAATGGGCTCTCCCAATACAGTATCCTGGATAACATGTAGAGTGAAATAGTGGGCTCACCCAACACAGTACCCTGGATAACATGTGGAGTGAAATAATGGGATCTCCCAACACAGTAACCTAGATAACATGTAGAGTGAAATAATGGGCTGTCCAAATACAGTATCCTAGATAACATGTAAAGTGAAATATTGGGCTCTCCCAATACAGTATCCTAGATAACATGTGGAGTGAAATAATTTGCTGTCCAAATACAGTATCCTAGATAACATGTAAAGTGAAATAGTGGGCTCTCCCAATACAGTACCCTGGATAAAATGTAGAGTGAAAAAATGGGCTCTCAAAATACAGTATCCTAGATAACATGTAAAGTGAAATAGTGGGCTCTCCCAATACAGTACCCTGGATAACATGTGGAGTGAAATGGTGGGCTCTCCCAACACAGTATACAAGATAACATGTGGAGTGAAAAATGGGTTCTCCCAACACCGTATCATGGATAACAAGTAGAGTGAAATAATGGTGCTTTCTATAATTTTGACGTAATATTTCAACCGCTTAACCGGTGTGGAAAAAATACTTCTCGTCACTAGTGAATTTCTTGTTCTCAGCAGTTGATTGGTTAAAAATAATAACGTCACAATAAGAACTCATGACGTCATAAACAAAACACCTTCCATTTACCGCGTATTCAAGTCATGAACGTAAAATTGGGGTTGGGAGAATTTGTACTTCGTTTCGCAAATTTACTACTTTTTAAAATTAGAGAAACAGAATCTTACATTAGTACTCTTGGATTATCGGATTTCTCCAATCTCGATAGTTAAATTATGGAAATTTAAGTCCCCGCGAAGGCTCGGACTTGAAATTCCATAATTTAACTATCTCGATTGGAGAAATCCGATAATCCACTCGTACCAATGTAAGATCCTATATTTCCCAACACAGTACCCTGGATAACATGTAGAGTGAAATAATGGGCTCTCCCAACACAGTACCCTGGATAACATGTAGAGTGAAATAATGGGCTCTCCCAACACAGTACCCTGGATAACATGTAAAGTGAAATAATAGGGTTTCCCAACACTGTATCCTGGATAACACGTAGAGTGAAATAATGGGCTTTCCCAACACAGTACCCTGGATAACATGTGGAGTGAAATAATGGGCTTTCCCAATACAGTATCCTAGATAACATGTAGAGTGAAATAATGGGCTCTCCCAACACAGTATCCTAGATAACATGCAGAGTAAAATAATGGGGTTTCCCAATACAGTATCCTAGATAACATGTAGAGTGAAATAGTGGGCTCTCCCAATACAGTATCCTACACAAAATGTGAAGTGAAATAGTGGGCTCTCCCATCACAGTACCCTGGATAACATGTGGAGTGAAATAATGGGCTGTCCCAACTCAGTACCCTGGATAACATGTAAAGTGAAATAGTGGGCTCTCCCAACACAGTACCCTGGATAACATGTGGAGTGAAATAATGGGCTCTCCCATCACAATACCCTGGATAACATGTAGAGTGAAATAATAGGCTCTCCCAACACAATACCCTGGATAACATGTGGAGTGAAATAATAGGCTTTCCCATCACTTTACCCTGGATAACATGTAGAGTGAAATAATGGGCTCTCCCAACACAGTACCCTGGATAACATGTAGAGTGAAATAATGGGTTCTCCCATCACAGTACCATGAATAACATGTAGAGTGAAATAATGGGTTCTCCCAACACAGTTCCCTGGATAACATGTAGAGTGAAATAATGGGCTCTCCCATCACAGTACCCTGGATAACATGTAGAGTGAAATAATGGGCTCTCCCAACACAGTACCCTGGATAACATGTAGAGTGAAATAATGGGCTCTCCCAGAACCGTCTCATGGATAACATGTAGAGTGAAATAATGGGCTCTCCCAACACAGTACCCTGGATAACATGTAGAGTGAAATAATGGGCTCTCCCAACACAGTACCCTGGATAACATGTAGAGTGAAATAATGGGCTCTCCCAGAACCGTCTCATGGATAACATGTAGAGTGAAATAATAGGCTCTCCCAACACAGTACCCTGGATAACATGTAGAGTGAAATAATGGGCTCTCCCATCACAGTACCCTGGATAACATGTAGAGTGAAATAATAGGCTCTCCCATCACAGTGCCCTGGATAACATGTAGAGTGAAATAATGAGCTCTCCCATCACAGTACCCTGGATTACATGTGGAGTGAAATAATGGACTCTCCCAAAACAGTTTCCTGGATAACATGTGGAGTGAAATATTGGGCTTTCCCAATACAGTATCCTAGATAACATGTAGAGTGAAATAATAGGCTCTCCCATCACAGTATCCTGGATAACATGTAGAGTGAAATAATGGGCTCTCCCATCACAGTACCCTGGATAACATATAGAGTGAAATAATGGGTTCTCCCAGAACAGTCTCATGGATAACATGTAGAGTGAAATAATAGGCTCTCCCATCACAGTACCCTGGATAACATGTAGAGTGAAATAATGGGCTCTCCCATCACAGTACCCTGGATAACATATAGAGTGAAAAAATGGGCTCTCCCAAAACAGTTTCCTGGATAACATGTGGAGTGAAAAAATGGGCTCTCCCAAAACAGTTTCCTGGATAACGTGTGGAGTGAAAAATAAGGGTTCTCCCAACAATGTATCATGGATAACATGTGGAGTGAAATAATGGGCTCTCCCATCACAGTACCCTGGATAACATGTAGAGTGAAAAAATGGGCTCTCCAAACACAGTACCCTGGATAACATGTAGAGTGAAATAATGGGCTCTCCCAACACAGTTTCCTGGATAACATGTAGAGTGAAATAATGGGCTCTCCCAAAACAGTTTCCTGGATAACGTGTGGAGTGAAAAATAAGGGTTCTCCCAACACTGTATCATGGATAACATGTGGAGTGAAATAATTGGCTCTCCCAACTCAGTACCCTGGATAACATGTAAAGTGAAATAGTGGGCTCTCCCATCACAGTACCCTGGATAACATGTAGAGTGAAATAATGGGCTCTCCCAACACAGTATCCTAGATAACGTGTAGAGTGAAATAATAGGCTCTCCCATCACAGTGCCCTGGATAACATGTAGAGTGAAATAATGGGATCTCCCATCACAGTACCCTGGATAACTTGTGGAGTGAAATAATGGGTTCTCCCATCACAGTACCCTGGATAACATGTAGAGTGAAATAATAGGCTCTCCCATCACAGTGCCCTGGATAACATGTAGAGTGAAATAATAGGCTCTCCCATCACAGTGCCCTGGATAACATGTAGAGTGAAATAATGGGCTCTCCCATCACAGTACCCTGGATTACATGTGGAGTGAAATAATGGGCTCTCCCATCACAGTTCCCTGGATAACATGTGGAGTGAAATAATTGGCTCTCCCAACTCAGTACCCTGGATAACATGTAAAGTGAAATAGTGGGCTCTCCCATCACAGTACCCTGGATAACATATAGAGTGAAATAATGGGTTCTCCCAGAACCGTCTCATGGATAACATGTAGAGTGAAATAATAGGCTCTCCCATCACAGTACACTGGATAACATGTAGAGTGAAATAATGGGTTCTCCCAGAACCGTCTCATGGATAACATGTAGAGTGAAATAATAGGATCTCCCATCACAGTACGCTGGATAACATGTAGAGTGAAATAATGGGTTCTCCCAGAACCGTCTCATGGATAACATGTAGAGTGAAATAATGGGCTCTCCCAAAACAGTTTCCTGGATAACATGTGGAGTGATATAATGGGCTCTCCCAAAACAGTTTCCTGGATAACATATAGAGTGAAATAATGGGTTCTCCCAGAACCGTCTCATGGATAACATGTAGAGTGAAATAATAGGCTCTCCCAACACAGTACCCTGGATAACATGTAGAGTGAAATAATAGGCTCTCCCATCACAGTGCCCTGGATAACATGTAGAGTGAAATAATGGGCTCTCCCATCACAGTACCCTGGATTACATGTGGAGTGAAATAATGGGCTCTCCCAAAACAGTTTCCTGGATAACATGTGGAGTGAAATAATGGGCTCTCCCATCACAGTACCCTGGATAACATATAGAGTGAAATAATGGGCTCTCCCATCACAGTACCATGAATAACATGTAGAGTGAAATAATGGGTTCTCCCAGAACCGTCTCATGGATAACATGTAGAGTGAAAAAATGGGCTCTCCCATCACAGTACCCTGGATAACATATAGAGTGAAATAATGGGTTCTCCCAGAACAGTCTCATGGATAACATGTAGAGTGAAATAATAGGCTCTCCCATCACAGTACCCTGGATAACATATAGAGTGAAATAATGGGTTCTCCCATCACAGTACCCTGGATAACATATAGAGTGAAATAATGGGTTCTCCCAGAACAGTCTCATGGATAACATGTAGAGTGAAATAATAGGCTCTCCCAACACAGTATCCTAGATAACATGTGGAGTGAAATAATGGGCTCTCCCATCACAGTACCCTGGATAACATGTAGAGTGAAAAAATGGGCTCTCCCAAAACAGTTTCCTGGATAACATGTGGAGTGATATAATGAGCTCTCCCATCACAGTGCCCTGGATAACATGTAGAGTGAAATAATGGGCTCTCCCAAAACAGTTTCCTGGATAACATGTGGAGTGATATAATGGGATCTCCCAAAACAGTTTCCTGGATAACGTGTGGAGTGAAAAATAAGGGTTCCCCCAACACTGTATCATGGATAACATGTGGAGTGAAATAATTGGCTCTCCCAAAACAGTTTCCTGGAAAAAATGTGGAGTGAAATAATGGGCTTCCCTGCCCTTTAGACTGAATAAGATGTGGAGTGAACAAATGTGCTATCACAATGCTGTATCCTGTAAAAAAATTTGAAGTAAATTATGGGCTCTCACTACATAGTACTCAGGATAGTAGGTGCCTTCAAGGCATACACAATTATTTGACCATATCTGGACTTTGAATGATTTATTTCTATAGTTTTATACTAAATACTTGTATTCTTGTTACTAAATTTAATTAAATTTTTGTCAATTTTAGCATACAGTTCAGTTGAATGATGTGGATCCCCATTCATTTGCAGTAGTGTTACATTATTTATACACAAACAGCATTCCACCAGTCTGCCAAAGTTTGTTACTACCGTCAGTATGGAGAGGTTGGTACAGGAAAATATTGTTTTGGATTAGAATTCATATAACATGTTTTTTAATCATGTAGTTAAAATTGAAATATTTATTTGTTAAATTGAAATATTTATTTGTTAAATTGAAATAAATATTTGTTGTTTAAGTGGTGTTTAATGCCACTTTCAGCAATTCTTCAGCTACATGGTTGCATCCATTTTTTTATTGGGGAGGAAGATAGAGCATATAACTTAACTACATGTGTATCATTTGAGAAACTGTATTTAATTATATACAGGATTAGCAGAGCAAGACTTTGTATATGCATGTCAAAGATGGTTTGTATTATGAGAACAATCATAGCGGGTGGGTGGGGCTCTCAATTTCAAACAGTTGTTGTATGATTTCCATGAAACTTAGGGAAAATATTAATGGGCATTGTATTTTTGTTCAAGTTTGATAACCAGCCAAATCACTTCAGCCAATTCCGAGTTATTGCCCTTTATTTATATTAAAAAAATGGCAAATTTGCCTTGTGTGCTCTCAAACTCCAACAGTTGTTGTCCAGTCTTGGGAAAATGTTTATGGGCATAATATTTCGGTAATGTTTGATAACCAGCCAAATCCTTTCAGCCACTTCAGAGTAATGGCCCTTTTATATACAAAAATGGCAAATTGGACTTGTCCACTCCCTAACTCACACAGTTGTTTTCTGATCTTCATGAAACTTGGTGGAAATATTAATGGGCATACTTTCTCAACCTAGATTGATAACCAGCCGAATTGCTTCAGCCATATCAGAATTATGGCCCTTTATTTTTTATAAAAAAAAAACAAATTTTCAACAGGCATATTTTGTAGCACTTTTGACACTTGTTTAATTTTTGAAGCAATATTAGGGGTTGTTTTAAATATAAAAAATTGAAAACAAATTAGCAGTAATTGATTCTATACCATTTTTTCAATTGGTCCAGAAGCACAACTGCTAATAGGAGTATAAACTGAATTTTATAGCTTTCTTTGTTTGCCAGTGAAGACTTCAGATTCCTTGAGGCTTCTAGTTTCATGCTTTCTGTCTGCATTAAATGTACTGTATTGTTAAAGATATAAGCTATATTTATACATTGTTATATTTCTGTAAAATAGAAATAAATTTGCATGTTACTGTTTTAGCTGCAGATCGTTTTTCCATGGAAGGCCTGAAATCATTGGTATTGTTTGAGCTAAGTTCAGCACTGACTGTGGACAATGTTATAAATATTTATGTAGATGTTATTTCATCATCACCAATTCTAGGTAAGAATAAATACTGCTATTACAAATAATTGACTTTATATGTTCATTTAATACCTATATATACATTTTAATTACCTAAATTTTATCATGTATTCCGAGTGAATACTCTAAAGGTTTAAAATCCACTTAATCTAGAATCCTTACCTCAATTTTTAGTTCTCTTGTACTCTAAAGGTTTTAGAGTATACTTACCCTAGAAATGAGGAAAACATTCATTTTTGAACTTTGAACTTCTATGTTAAACCTGCAAAACATTGAACAGGTTTTGTTACTGCCTTTAATACGTCGGATGCTTTCTGGTTGGTGAAAGCATATATTATATTAAGACCACTGTAGGGTAATGTAAATAATATTTACTACATATAGATTAATATACAATCTCAAAAATAGAGGTTGAATTTTAGTTGGAGGACATTTTTTATTCCTTGCATTTAAAATCAGTGTATAATGATACCGAGTTGGATCCAGGAATTTGGTAAATTTGGATCAACTTACATATTATTTGAGATGTACTAGACAGCTTAACCACCATCCCCCCTCTGTAAAACAGTGATAAATTGCAGCCTCCGTGAAATATGTACCTATAGCCAACACCATTTTTTGTCATAAACTGGCTGTTCTTCAGTTCATCAATAATTATAAAGCCTTGCTATTTATAAGATAAATATGTCTTATGCAATAGCTTTATTGTGGGAGTTACAGTTTTGTACTTGAAACAGTCCTTGAAGACATGCCCTCCATGTCATGTGTTGCACATAAATAAATCACTGTTTAACCACAGCTGTGGTCTTAAAACATTTAAAGCATTGCATATTACAATTTATAATTAACTTGTGCTTGTGTTTGTAATTGCTTAAACTAATACTAGTATTCTACAACAGGAGAAAAAAGAAATGCATGTTAACTTTTTGTGGTATATCTTATATATTTGGTAGTCATTTCAAACATGGAAACTCTAGGGGCCTTACGACTGCCTGATAAAAACAGTCCCAGCCATGTTCATTTTAGGCAATTTTATAAAAATTATACAAATTAATTTTATAAAAATTATACAAATTAAGCACACCCACATGGTACGAAATCCTCCGCCAATAAATCTGGACACCATGATATCCCTGAAATACTGCTTAAATTGGCACTCCGCCAATAAATCTGGACACCATGATATGGCTGAAATACTGCTTAAATTGGCACTCCTCCAATAAATCTGGACACCATGATATCCCTGAAATACTGCTTAAATTGGCATTACACAATATACAATATACAAACAATGAAACACATCAATTGCCAACATACAAATTTACCCCCAAACAATCATTTTCAGACCTATTCGATTCCACTTCCTGTCTACCAATTTTTGGTTCATCCCAAGCCTTAGCTTACAGTAATGCTTGTTTTATTTCAGCTATATATCTTGACAATTTTAAGGTTAAAACAGTGATGATGTCATGGAACTGTTTTAATGGGGAATGAATAGGTCATGTGATTAACTCAAGTTGTATCATATAATATGGGTTGCTCCATTTCAATTGGCCAATCAGATTTCACCTTTCGAAAGAAATTAAATTATTCATAAATAAACCCATAACCTAGATAATTGCTTGTAAATATTATTTAACCTATAAAAAATTAGCATTTCTTTATTTTTTTTAGTATATTTAGCTTTTGTAATGAAATAACATAGCTGTTAATATCCATAGATAATAAAGTTTATGGACATTTATTACCCAGTTTTTGCTTTTCTTTTGTAGTGTCGACACATTAACCAAACCCTTTCTAGTTTGCTAAGAGTATTGCTTAAGAAATTAGATAAATTATATATACATAAACATTCAATAAATACAAGGAATTTCATTAGGTTTGTACTGGTGGAAACACGTTTGAACATTATCATTTCAGAGAACTTAAGGAGGATATGTGAGGCTTTTATTCAAAATAATGCTGCAGAAGTTGTCAAACACAGATCCTTTATGAATTTACCTCAGAATCATATTGTCGAAATCACACAAATGATGATGGCAGCAGTTCAAATAAAATAGATGGTAGGAAGAGTGAAAATTAGATATTTTATTCTGACTCAATTTCTTTCTTCACTATGACTTGTTTAGATTATTGAACCTCTACATCTACATCTATACTTTAGCAGACGTTTTTGTCTCGCCTGCGACGAAAGTCGCTGGAGGCGAGACATATATATGGGAATCCGGCGGCGGCGGCGGCGGCGGCGTAAACACTTGACATCTTGCTTCATATCTTTGTAAGCCCAAGCCCTAGGTCCATCAAATTTGGTCCAGAGGTAGCTTATGATGAGTACTTGCCAGTCAGTCACCTGTCACCTGACCTTGACCTCAATTTCACGGTCCAGCGACTACGTTAAAGTTTTAGGGTTACGACAGTTCCTCTGTAACTACGCATGGTAGGATGACAATATTTGGTGTATAGGTTGCTGATGACTAGTACATGACTGTCTGGTAGGTGTCACCTGACCTTGACCTCAATTTCACGGTCCAGCGACTACGTTAAAGTTTTTGGGTTACGATAGTTCCTCTGTAACTACGCATGGTAGGATGACAATATTTGGTGTATAGGTTGCTGATGACTAGTACATGACTGTCTGGTAGGTGTCACCTGACCTTGACCTCAATTTCACGGTCCAGGGACTACGTTAAAGTTTTTGGGTTAAGACAGTTCCTCTGTAACTACGCATGGTAGGATGACAATATTTGGTGTATAGGTTGCTGATGACTAGTACATGACTGTCTGGTAGGTGTCACCTGACCTTGACCTCAATTTCACGGTCCAGCGACTACGTTAAAGTTTTAGGGTTACGACAGTTCCTCTGTAACTACGCATGGAAGGATGACAATATTTGGTGTATAGGTTGCTGATGACTAGTACATGACTGTCTGGTAGGTTTCACCTGACCTTGACCTCAATTTCACGGTCCAGCGACTACGTTAAAGTTTTAGGGTTACGACAGTTCCTCTGTAACTACGCATGGAAGGATGACAATATTTGGTATATAGGTTGCTGATGACTAGTACATGACTGTCTGGTAGGTGTCACCTGACCTTGACCTCAATTTCACGGTCCAGCGACTACGTTAAAGTTTTTGGGTTAAGACAGTTCCTCTGTAACTACGCATGGTAGGATGACAATATTTGGTGTATAGGTTGCTGATGACTAGTACATGACTGTCTGGTAGGTTTCACCTGACCTTGACCTCAATTTCACGGTCCAGCGACTACGTTAAAGTTTTAGGGTTACGACAGTTCCTCTGTAACTACGCATGGAAGGATGACAATATTTGGTATATAGGTTGCTGATGACTAGTACATGACTGTCTGGTAGGTGTCACCTGACCTTGACCTCAATTTCACGGTCCAGCGACTACGTTAAAGTTTTTGGGTTACGACAGTTCCTCTGTAACTACACAGGGTAGGATGACAATATTTGGTGTATAGGTTGCTGATGACTAGTACACGACTGTCTGGTAGGTGTCACCTGACCTTGACCTCAATTTCACGGTCCAGCGACTACGTTAAAGTTTTTGGGTTATGATAGTTCCTCTGTAACTACGCATGGTAGGATGACAATATTTGGTATATAGGTTGCTGATGAATAGTACATGACTGTCTGGTAGGTTCCACCTGACCTTGACCTCAATTTCACGGTCCAGCAACTACGTTAAAGTTTTTGGGTTACGGCTGTTCCCCTGTAACTATGCAGGGTAGGGTGACAATATTTTGTATACAGGCCGCTGCTGATATAAAATGCTATTTACGTAATGCTTATGACGAAATTTATTTTCGTTACTGATGCGGAATACAGGCGAGACGTTTTTCTGTGTCCACACTTGTTATTGTATTTATGTGTCTACAGTGTCACCTGACCTTGACCTCCATTTCATGGTCCAGTGGCATCATTTTTAGTTTTTGGATAAGATCAGTTCCTCTGTTGTCTTTCATGATAGGATGACAATAACTGATATAAAGGTTGCTCATTAGCAGATCAGATCTCTTTTCTTTAATGCAACTTGGAAATCCAGTTTCATATGAATACAGGTACAAATCAACAAGGTGTGGGCACAGATTGTACCCATTGCAATTGAAAAACACATCCTCCAAAATTTACAAAATAATTTAAGTTATTAATCAGCATAATGTAGCATACTATAAACCTTATTCTTATGCAAGTAAGACATTTATTTGTGTCAACACTTGTTTTGCTTCATGATAAGACTTAAAAGTATAATTCATTGGAGAAAGTCTATGTTTATTATTTCAACTGAGGTCAAAGTAGCATGGTGGCCTGCCCATTAAGGACAGGTGGAAAGAAGGTCAAAGGTCAGAGAAGAGTAGGGGGCTGCCTACTGTAGATATAGAGAAAAAGTAATTCCACTGGAGTGCTATTACTATTGCTAACTTTTGTCTGTAACAAAACCTTGTTGTCACCTATTACTATTACTAACTTTTGTCTGTAACAAAGCCTTGTTATCACCTATTACTATTGCTAAATTTTGTCTGTTACAAAGCCTTGTTGTCACCTATTACTATTACTAACTTTTGTCTGTAACTAAGCCTTGTTGTCACCTATTACTATTGCTAACTTTTGTCTGTTACTAAGCCTTGTTGTCACCTATTACTATTACTAACTTTTGTCTGTTACTAAGCCTTGTTGTCACCTATTACAATTGCTAACTTTTGTCTGTTACTAAGCCTTGTTGTCACCTATTACTATTGCTAAATTTTGTCTGTAACTAAGCCTTGATGTCACCTATTACTATTACTAACTTTTGTCTGTAACTAAGCCTTGTTGTCACCTATTACTATTGCTAAATTTTGTCTGTTACTAAGCCTTGTTGTCACCTATTACTATTGCTAAATTTTGTCTGTTACTAAGCCTTGTTGTCACCTATTACTATTGCTAACTTTTGTCTGTTACTAAGCCTTGTTGTCACCTATTACTATTGCTAAATTTTGTCTGTAACTAAGCCTTGTAGTCACCTATTACTATTGCTAACTTTTGTCTGTTACTAAGCCCTGGTTGTCACCTATTACTATTGCTAAATTTTGTCTGTTACTAAGCCTTGTTGTCACCTATTACTATTACTAACTTTTGTCTGTTACTAAGCCTTGTTGTCACCTATTACTATTGCTAACTTTTGTCTGTTACTAAGCCCTGTTGTCACCTATTACTATTACTAACTTTTGTCTGTTACTAAGCTTTGTTGTCACCTATTACTATTGCTAACTTTTGTCTGTTACTAAGCCTTGTTGTCACCTATTACTATTGCTAACTTTTGTCTGTTACTAAGCCCTGTTGTCACCTATTACTATTACTAACTTTTGTCTGTTACTAAGCCTTGTTGTCACCTATTACTATTGCTAACTTTTGTCTGTTACTAAGCCTTGTTGTCACCTATTACTATTGCTAACTTGTGTCTGTTACTAAGCCTTGTTGTCACCTATTACTATTGCTAACTTTTGTCTGTTACTAAGCCCTGTTGTCACCTATTACTATTACTAACTTTTGTCTGTTACTAAGCCTTGTTGTCACCTATTACTATTGCTAACTTTTGTCTGTTACTAAGCCCTGTTGTCACCTATTACTATTGCTAACTTTTGTCTGTTACTAAGCCTTGTTGTCACCTATTACTATTGCTAAATTTTGTCTGTTACTAAGCCTTGTTGTCACCTATTACTATTGCTAAATTTTGTCTGTAACTAAGCCTTGTTGTCACCTATTACTATTACTAACTTTTGTCTGTAACTAAGCCTTGTTGTCACCTATTACTATTGCTAAATTTTGTCTGTTACTAAGCCCTGTTGTCACCTATTACTATTGCTAAATTTTGTCTGTTACTAAGCCCTGTTGTCACCTATTACTATTGCTAAATTTTGTCTGTTACTAAGCCCTGTTGTCACCTATTACTATTGCTAACTTTTGTCTGTAACTAAGCCTTGTTATCACCTATTACTATTGCTAACTTTTGTCTGTTACTAAGCCTTGTTGTCACCTATTACTATTGCTAACTTTTGTCTGTTACTAAGCCCTGTTGTCACCTATTACAATTGCTAACTTTTGTCTGTAACAAAGCCTTGTTATCACCTATTACTATTGCTAACTTTTGTCTGTAACTAAGCCTTGTTGTCACCTATTACTATTACTAACTTTTGTCTGTTACTAAGCCCTGTTGTCACCTATTACTATTGCTAACTTTAGTCTGTTACTAAGCCTTGTTGTCACCTATTACTATTGCTAACTTTTGTCTGTAACTAAGCCTTGTTGTCACCTATTACTATTGCTAAATTTTGTCTGTTACTAAGCCTTGTTGTTACCTATTACTATTGCTAAATTTTGTCTGTTACTAAGCCTTGTTGTCACCTATTACTATTGCTAACTTTTGTTTGTTACTAAGCCTTGTTGTCACCTATTACTATTGCTAAATTTTGTCTGTTACTTAGCCTTGTTGTCACCTATTACTATTGCTAAATTTTGTCTGTTACTAAGCCTTGTAGTCACCTATTACTATTGCTAACTTTTGTCTGTTACTAAGCCTTGTTGTCACCTATTACTATTGCTAAATTTTGTCTGTTACTTAGCCTTGTTGTCACCTATTACTATTGCTAAATTTTGTCTGTTACTTAGCCTGTTGTCACCTATTACTATTGCTAACTTTTGTCTGTTACTAAGCCTTGTTGTCACCTATTACTATTGCTAAATTTTGTCTGTTACTAAGCCCTGTTGTCACCTATTACTATTACTAACTTTTGTCTGTAACTAAGCCTTGTTGTCACCTATTACTATTGCTAAATTTTGTCTGTTTCTTAGCCTTGTTGTCACCTATTACTATTGCTAAATTTTGTCTGTTACTAAGCCCTGTTGTCACCTATTACTATTACTAACTTTTGTCTGTAACTAAGCCTTGTAGTCACCTATTACTATTACTAACTTTTGTCGGTAACTAAGCCTTGTTGTCACCTATTACTATTGCTAAATTTTGTCTGTTACTTAGCCTTGTTGTCACCTATTACTATTGCTAAATTTTGTCTGTTACTAAGCCCTGTTGTCACCTATTACTATTACTAACTTTTGTCTGTAACTAAGCCTTGATGTCAACTATTACTATTGCTAAATTTTGTCTGTAACTAAGCCTTGTTGTCACCTATTACTATTGCTAAATTTTGTCTGTTACTAAGCCTTGTTGTCACCTATTACTATTGCTAAATTTTGTCTGTTACTAAGCCCTGTTGTCACCTATTACTATTACTAACTTTTGTCTGTAACTAAGCCTTGTTGTCACCTATTACTATTGCTAAATTTTGTCTGTTACTTAGCCTTGTTGTCACCTATTACTATTGCTAAATTTTGTCTGTTACTAAGCCTTGTTGTAACCTATTACTATTGCTAAATTTTGTCTGTTACTAAGCCTTGTTGTCACCTATTACTATTACTAACTTTTGTCTGTTACTAAGCCTTGTTGTCACCTATTACTATTGCTAACTTTTGTCTGTTACTAAGCCTTGTTGTCACCTATTACTATTGCTAAATTTTGTCTGTTACTAAGTCTTGTTGTCACCTATTACTATTGCTAACTTTTGTCTATTACTAGTACTTAGCCCTGTAGTCAATTATTACTATTAACACGTTGTCACAGTAATGCAGTAAAAAAATTATTTCAACCACCAGAAGTATTCTCTAACTGTGATATAAACACTGATCTAACATTAACTTGTTGATGTAGCATATTCACTGCTATGTGTGCTCAGTAAAATTGAGATTTATAATTGAATTCCTTGTTGATGTTACTTCTGTATGTAAAACCCCAACATTTAACTAACCAAAATATCAAAGACATCAATCAATGATACATGTAATTAAAATAAGACACAGTTTTTTCTATAATCAGAAATTAAAATTGTGTTTTATAACTATTATCTGTTAATACATTCAAGGTTTTAATTGATATAATATATGAATTGTTTCTAAGGGCACACAGAAAGTTTGCATATGGTATTATTTGTATACATTTGTAATCTGCCACACAGATGTAACTGCTGTTTATGTTTTTCAGGTCTACAGTATTTGTGACTAGTTTTTATTATGGGAGCAGTGAAGGAGACCTAACTTTGTATCACATTCTGAAGTTGATTTGGCACTTGCACAGAATAAACATGAAAATTAATACATGTATATACAATGTACTATTACTTTGTGTACACAAAAATATAATGTATATTACTTTGTGTACACATATAAACAATGTATATTAATTTGTGTACACAAATATACAATGTTTATTACTTTTTATACACATATATTCAAAATAATATTACTTTGTGTACACGTATATACAATGTATATAACTTTGTGTACACAAATATACAATGTATATAACTTTGTGTACACATATATACAATATATATTACTTTGTGTACACATATACAATGTATATAACTTTGTGTACACATATATACAATGTATATAACTTTGTGTACACATATATATAATGTATATAACTTTGTGTACACATATATACAATGCATATAACTTTGTGTACACATATATACAATGTATATATTTGTGTACACAAATATACAATGTTTATAACTTTGTATACACATATATACAATGTATATAACTTTGTGTACACATATATACAATGTATATAACTTTGTGTACACATATGTACAATATATATAACTTTGTGTACACATATGTACAATATATATTACTTTGTGTACACATATATACAATGTATATAACTTTGTGTACACATATATACAATGTATATAACTTTGTGTACACATATATACAATATATATTACTTTGTGTACACATATATACAATGTATATAACTTTGTGTACACATATATACAATGTATATATCTTTGTGTACACATATATAAAATGTATATAACTTTGTGTACACATATATACAATATATATTACTTTGTGTACACATATATACAATGTATATAACTTTGTGTACACATATATACAATGTATATTATTTGTTAGAGAATGCACCTTATAGAGTACAACAGTTTACAAATGATTATATTCTTACTCTCTTTGTTGAATATATATTATGTTACTGTTATCTTGTCATATATTTATACTTTTATAATAATTATTTTTTCTTTTTATATACTTTTAAGACAAACTATTTGAGTTATATTTTTGTAATGATATATTGTGTTTTTAAATTTTTCAGTCAACACTTATTTTTTTAATTTTTTTTTGTATTTTTATCATGTTGATAAAGCTATTGTTTGATGATGTTTTTAATCTGATTGGAGGAAACCAAATATGCAATATTTTTTATTTTTATTGCATAGGTCACGATTTATGTCATTAGTTGTCTGAAAAGTGATCAGGCGGTTGTGACTTTTTTTACCCAAACTTACCCAAACTATATCAAAAGACACAAAAAATAACATTTTTGGAAGTTTTGTCCTGTTTAAACCTTTTACGTAGTCTATATTTGTTGAGAAACGTTATTTAAGTGAACTTATCTTGAATATATGAAGCTCATTATGATCAGAAAAATGTATTACCCAAACTGTGCCCAAGATGGTTAAAATGACATTGTTGGCAATTATAGCCTGTTTTAAAGTTGTATGTACTCTATTTATGTTGGACAATGGTACAACAAAAGTCATATAATGCTATGACATACAATTTTTGTACAAAAAAAATTTTATATTACCATTTTGTATGAAATGACTTCACTCGAGACAAAGGGTGATAAATTATATGTTTGATCTCAAATTATTTTGGAGTTATTTTGTTTAAAATTGCAATGTCTAATAAATATTCATTATTTAACTGAATTTTAATGATTTACTTTGTTGTTTATCTATAAATAAAAAATTTTAACAAGTGTTTGGGTACAGTTTGGGTAATGCATTGAACACAATCATAACGAGCTTCAGAAAATCGGTTTTAACATTGAAAATTGTCATGTAAACTGCACTTTATAACATTTTTCAACAAAAATATAGTATATTAAACGTTTATACAATTAAGATAATAATATCAAAAAGTGTTATATTGATGTGTTATGGGTATAGTTTGGATAAAAAGTCACACTGCAGGCAGTATACTGAAAACTATTTACACACATTTTTTTTTTTTTTTAACACCACTTTCAGGAATATCATGGTGTCCAATTTTTATTAGTGAGACATTTAGTGTATTTTAGCATGAATATACATTTATTGAAAGTGTCCTATTGCTGATATGCAGTACGCGGTACATCAACAGTTGAAATATAATGAGGTATTATTTAATTGTGCAATTCATGAATTAGTAAAAGTAAAACTATAATGTAAGCTTAACTGCTAGACCTGAATAATTGAAGTTATCAGTGATCTATAAGTTATCATGTTTAATAATTTGTTAAGAACTATGTTTATCTACTGTAAATGTAATCTAATTAATTGTGTTTTTGAGGTACAATATATTGTATGAGATGACAATCAAAGCTTGTCTGTATTGTCTATGTGTTTTAAATCCCTGTATTTAGTTCAGAATGACAATCAAAACAGTCATAAGTGTAAACAAATTGTGTGTCTTGAACTTCTCAAGTTTTTATAGTCAAGATCTTAAAATCACATGGCATTATAAATTCACCTAAATAAAAATTACTTACATATATAATGAGGTGATAAGCCTAACACAAACCTCACAGAGGTGATAAGCCAAACACAAACCTCACAATTTAATTTTTTACATGAAGAAACAACAAATTGAAAGCAAAAATATATATATAAAAAAATTACTGACTTAAAACAGTCACATGAAACATTAGGTGGCAGCACTGAACTTCAAACCTTTCATTAGATTCCACATTGAATAAGCTTTCAGTTGTGTGGTGTTGACCACTTTTTCCTTTTTTGGAAAACTGCCGAATTTCTATATTGCCAATTTGGCTATTAGTTTTTTCTATCCAATTTGTATAGACATTTTTCATTGGATTCCTTGTTTAAAAGCTTCTAGAATTGGGGCAACACATTGGTTCTTTCTTTTACAGCTTTAAGATAGAGATGGTCAAACAGTGTGTTTGCAAACATTAACATTTATTTTTATCTGATTTTTGATACAACTGTTTTCATGAATGATCTTTTGTTAGTTTGTCAATTTAAAAAAAATATATCTTTTACAGACATAGTTGTAAAAAGCTCACAATTTGATATCCACATCATAAAGTATCAATACAGTTTTATGAAAGACTTATGGTAACAATGTGGCACAATTAATAGAAATCAACAGTGCCACAGATGTGGATTATGTTCACTGATTCTGGCTGTCATATGACCTTGAACTGTTGGTATACATCTGAGCTCCATGACAAACTGTGTAATATCATAAACTGAAATGATACAATGTTTACAGTTTACTTACAAATGTTACCTGATTTGGACATGATTTACAAACTGGTTAGTGGCCCATTGCAATACGAACTAGTCTGTGATGATGAAGATGTATATTCAGAATCTTTGCCTTAACATATGTCATGAACAGTGCCAAGTTAATTATAATCAATTGGACACCCTTCATTATCTTCACTCTGTTTAACTTTAATGCATGCCTTTTGACATTCACCATTGTATGTGCTTTCAACATTCAATATAGTACTCTTAATAATGATTGTGTAATTAGGTTATTATTAACCAATTAAAAGCCAATCAAGTAGCAAAACTATATTGCTGCCGTTAACCAAGACGATTCATTGGAATATAGAATACACATAAAAAGCTATTTGTTTGTACTGTACAATTATATCCTATTTATTTCCTGTAATATTGAAGGGTTAGTAGTCTTTCTCGATGTACATGTTTTTTATTAAACATTAAGAAGTCTTTCTTTTATGTTCTTTATGTATTTCTATAAATCACTTGTTTATAATTTATTTCTTTTGTTGATAATTTTAATAATAAATGTTTTTTTTTACTTTTGGTTTTCCCTAATTGTGTTAACCTAAATTGTTTTCAGATCAGTCCCTAGTGTAAGAGCAGATGAGTCCCTAGTGTCAGAGCAGATCAGACTGTAGTGTCAGAGCAGATCAGTCCCTAGTGTCAGAGCAGATCAGACTGTCTGTAGTGTCAGATCATATCAGTCCCTAGTGTCAGAATATATCAGTCCCTTGTGTCAGAGAATATCAGTCCGTAGTGTCAGAGCATATCAGTCCCTAGTGTCGGAGCAGATCAGTCCCTAGTGTCGGAGCAGATCAGTCCCTAGTGTCGGAGCAGATCAGTCCCTAGTGTCAGAGCAGATCACTGTAGTGTCAGAGCAGATCAGTCCCTAGTGTCAGAGCAGATCAGACTGTCTGTAGTGTCAGATCATATCAGTCCCTAGTGTCAGAATATATCAGTCCCTTGTGTCAGAGAATATCAGTCCGTAGTGTCGGAGCATATCAGTCCCTAGTGTCGGAGCAGATCAGTCCCTAGTGTCGGAGCAGATCAGTCCCTAGTGTCAGAGCAGATCACTGTAGTGTCAGAGCAGATCAGTCCCTAGTGTCGGAGCAGATCAGTCCCTAGTGTCGGAGCAGATCAGTCCCTAGTGTCGGAGCAGATCACTGTAGTGTCGGAGCAGATCAGTCCCTAGTGTCGGAGCAGATCAGTCCCTAGTGTCGGAGCAGATCACCCTAGTGTCGGAGCAGATCAGTCCCTAGTGTCGGAGCAGATCAGTCCCTAGTGTCGGAGCAGATCAGTCCCTAGTGTCGGAGCAGATCAGTCCCTAGTGTCGGAGCAGATCAGTCCCTAGTGTCGGAGCAGATCAGTCCCTAGTGTCGGAGCAGATCAGTCCCTAGTGTCGGAGCAGATCAGTCCCTAGTGTCGGAGCAGATCAGTCCCTAGTGTCGGAGCAGATCAGTCCCTAGTGTCGGAGCAGATCAGTCCCTAGTGTCGGAGCAGATCAGTCCCTAGTGTCGGAGCAGATCAGTCCCTAGTGTCGGAGCAGATCACTGTAGTGTCAGATCATACTTACTTACTTACTTACTTACTTACTTACTTACTTACTTACTTACTTACTTACTTACTTACTTACTTACTTACTTACTTACTTACTTACTTACTTACTTACTTACTTACTTACTTACTTACTTACTTACTTACTTACTTACTTACTTACTTACTTACTTACTTACTTACTTACTTACTTACTTACTTACTTACTTACTTACTTACTTACTTACTTACTTACTTACTTACTTACTTACTTACTTACTTACTTACTTACTTACTTACTTACTTACTTACTTACTTACTTACTTACTTACTTACTTACTTACTTACTTACTTACTTACTTACTTACTTACTTACTTACTTACTTACTTACTTACTTACTTACTTACTTACTTACTTACTTACTTACTTACTTACTTACTTACTTACTTACTTACTTACTTACTTACTTACTTACTTACTTACTTACTTACTTACTTACTTACTTACTTACTTACTTACTTACTTACTTACTTACTTACTTACTTACTTACTTACTTACTTACTTACTTACTTACTTACTTACTTACTTACTTACTTACTTACTTACTTACTTACTTACTTACTTACTTACTTACTTACTTACTTACTTACTTACTTACTTACTTACTTACTTACTTACTTACTTACTTACTTACTTACTTACTTACTTACTTACTTACTTACTTACTTACTTACTTACTTACTTACTTACTTACTTACTTACTTACTTACTTACTTACTTACTTACTTACTTACTTACTTACTTACTTACTTACTTACTTACTTACTTACTTACTTACTTACTTACTTACTTACTTACTTACTTACTTACTTACTTACTTACTTACTTACTTACTTACTTACTTACTTACTTACTTACTTACTTACTTACTTACTTACTTACTTACTTACTTACTTACTTACTTACTTACTTACTTACTTACTTACTTACTTACTTACTTACTTACTTACTTACTTACTTACTTACTTACTTACTTACTTACTTACTTACTTACTTACTTACTTACTTACTTACTTACTTACTTACTTACTTACTTACTTACTTACTTACTTACTTACTTACTTACTTACTTACTTACTTACTTACTTACTTACTTACTTACTTACTTACTTACTTACTTACTTACTTACTTACTTACTTACTTACTTACTTACTTACTTACTTACTTACTTACTTACTTACTTACTTACTTACTTACTTACTTACTTACTTACTTACTTACTTACTTACTTACTTACTTACTTACTTACTTACTTACTTACTTACTTACTTACTTACTTACTTACTTACTTACTTACTTACTTACTTACTTACTTACTTACTTACTTACTTACTTACTTACTTACTTACTTACTTACTTACTTACTTACTTACTTACTTACTTACTTACTTACTTACTTACTTACTTACTTACTTACTTACTTACTTACTTACTTACTTACTTACTTACTTACTTACTTACTTACTTACTTACTTACTTACTTACTTACTTACTTACTTACTTACTTACTTACTTACTTACTTACTTACTTACTTACTTACTTACTTACTTACTTACTTACTTACTTACTTACTTACTTACTTACTTACTTACTTACTTACTTACTTACTTACTTACTTACTTACTTACTTACTTACTTACTTACTTACTTACTTACTTACTTACTTACTTACTTACTTACTTACTTACTTACTTACTTACTTACTTACTTACTTACTTACTTACTTACTTACTTACTTACTTACTTACTTACTTACTTACTTACTTACTTACTTACTTACTTACTTACTTACTTACTTACTTACTTACTTACTTACTTACTTACTTACTTACTTACTTACTTACTTACTTACTTACTTACTTACTTACTTACTTACTTACTTACTTACTTACTTACTTACTTACTTACTTACTTACTTACTTACTTACTTACTTACTTACTTACTTACTTACTTACTTACTTACTTACTTACTTACTTACTTACTTACTTACTTACTTACTTACTTACTTACTTACTTACTTACTTACTTACTTACTTACTTACTTACTTACTTACTTACTTACTTACTTACTTACTTACTTACTTACTTACTTACTTACTTACTTACTTACTTACTTACTTACTTACTTACTTACTTACTTACTTACTTACTTACTTACTTACTTACTTACTTACTTACTTACTTACTTACTTACTTACTTACTTACTTACTTACTTACTTACTTACTTACTTACTTACTTACTTACTTACTTACTTACTTACTTACTTACTTACTTACTTACTTACTTACTTACTTACTTACTTACTTACTTACTTACTTACTTACTTACTTACTTACTTACTTACTTACTTACTTACTTACTTACTTACTTACTTACTTACTTACTTACTTACTTACTTACTTACTTACTTACTTACTTACTTACTTACTTAGACGACGACGACGACGACGAATGACGAATGAACGAGAAGTAAAAAAATTATAAAGGCTATTTTTTATTCCAAAAATCCTAGAATATCCCTAATGTGACAAAATTTGGCCATCCAAAACTACAGACTATTATCTTAAACATTTATTTGTTTTGTGGCATAATTCACAACACTAAACGTCTTTTTAACAGAAAAAATAATTCCTGTTTTATCCAGTTCTGTGCTGAGAATTTCTCAAAGAAGAATAAAATATAAAACAAACATTTATCCATTACCATATATAGATCTGATCAAAAGTTCATTGACTTATCTTTTTGTCATATGCAAATTACTGTACATAATATACCTAAATTAAACAATAAATCTTAGAGAGATTAGCCACGAGGTGATGTCTGAATAGAATTCACATTAAGAAACTTGTAAAGTTGTATGCCTGTTAAATTAAATTACCATCAATTGTTTTATTTAGTACATTAGGATTTACATGTACATATATTTATACACAGGTATAAATATTAAATATTATAAATACAATAATTTTAAATCTGAAATTTAAACCATTAATTAAAAATTTGTTCTTTTTGATTATTTTAGTGTGAACCATAATAATATATGTGTATAACGTTAATATATTGTATTTATTTGAACATTTTTACATTTTTGTACATCTATGTGGTTTATTTATTCAGTAATGGTAATTTGTATTGTCTATAATTTTAATATGCTTAGTGAAATAATGAAATAATATTAGTTAAGTTAACTCTGTAGCAGCAAGTTGCAAAACAATAAAAAAAAATATGCCCGTTTTAAAAGCTCTACATAGCTTATGTTTATTGTTATATGTCTACCAACTTTAAATAAAGTTTGCTTGACTTGACTTCACTTAAATAAATTTTTTATTTAAAAATTAAACAGCTATACTACCGGTTACCGGGTACTCCGGATTCCTTCCCGAAAAAAAAACTAGACGCCATGATATAGCTGATAAAATTGCTGAAATTGGCGTTAAACACCATTCAAACAAACAAACAATACAACATTGAAAACAAATTTAACAATACAATCAATATATGGCCATTTAAAATAGATCGAAAAGCACGTGCCCTTATTCAGAAGTTCAACGTCAAACGATAAACACACTAAAGAGTTCAGAAGTTCAACGTCAAACGATAAGCACACTAAAGAATTCAGAAGTTCAACGTCAAACGATAAACACACTAAAGAATTCAGAAGTTCAACGTCAAACGATAAGCACACTAAAGAAGATTGTTAAACAAAGATGGATACTTTATTCAAAAGGAACAACATTATACGAATATTTTGGAATGTATCTGTTATGCGTTTTAGCTATTTACGGATAAGAAATAATAAACGTCACGTATGTTACTTCGGCAGAGTGCACAGATTCTTCTCTCCATATATTCATCGTGTCCCCAGTTTTGGTCGGAATTCTTAGATTCGAGGTATGAATTTACAAATAACATTTCTTGTTGCTAGATAATAAATTTTGTTTAAAAGCCAAACTCTTGTTTGAGGAAGGAATTCACCCTTTCAAGAATAAGTTATGTCTGGGAGCTATTTTTTTTTTAATGATCTTGTAGTCGTTTAGTTTAAAAAGCATCTAATGAAAAACTTATTTACACAAAATTCACTAAAACCACTGCCACCAGGTATATATTTAACTGAAGTAAGCCACTGAAACTGAAGGTTGTTAATGTTTGGGAATTTATTCTCAGATTGTAATAATTTACTGGCAAATGTAATCGTCATTATTTAATTGTAATTTGTATTGGAAATAAACCGAAGTCTCCAAAGTACATCTACGGAACTGGGAAATTTTCTTATTAATATCCAACTTTTCTCAGCCCTATACTTCATATCGATAAAATAAGTGGGGTGTGGTCTATCAATCTTCCGACAAGTTTTATTTGTAAGTCAATAGTTTTTGTATGTTTGAATAACGAGTAAAAACTGCTTTTCTGGCCTGTTCAGATAGCCTTTTTAGACTGTTCAGACAGCTTTTATTTGGCTCAAGATAAATAAGCCTTATTAATTAAACAATTAAACAGCAGGCCTACGTATCCATGGAAATCTAATACATCAACACTAGCTAAAACGCAGGAATTTGACTTCATTTGTGGCGAAATATTGCAAGAAAAAGAAAAAATCGTTCGTGCTATATTTAGTTCCAAATGATATGGAGACAAACTCCTTTGGTTAAAATAAGTTGAAAATAGAAACAAGTTTTACCTTTCGTTTTGGACAATGCACAATTGTTGTCTTTTTAACCTTTAAATTCAATTTCAATTTATTTATTTTTTAAATTATAATTTTTATTTTTTATTTTATTTATATATTTAAACATTTTTTATTTTCCATTAATTTCCAGGTTATTGAATATCTGTTATCCCTTTTTGCATCGTTCCTGAAGAACGCTATAAAAAGTCATGAATGTCTACGATAAATTTTAAAAGATATGTGTTCAGGAAATCAAACTACACGATTTATGTTGTTACACTAAAGAGAAACCCTGGCCATTGCAGTTCTTTGTGCAAAATTAAAAATGACATAAAAACTCTTGAATAGTGTCAAAAATCCCACAGTAAAGATCTCAAAATATTTATCCCCCCCCCCTTTTTAAAATTGTCATAATGCCAAAATTGACTGACTCTGACTTCTAAGTTTACTTTACCCTAGCCCATTTTTTCCCATATATGTATTCGTGTAGCTTTTATTTATACCTTGGACCTGTAAACTTTAGCATGTTCAACTCTATACCGTTTGGCTTTCAAGAAGCATACTTAAACATTTCAAATGCCATCAATGTCCGATTTTCACCGCATCTTTCATATTTCTTATTGCCACCAATCGGATCATGTCCAAGGTAGTCGATGTGTGTTGAATCTATATTTTGTTCCGTCTCACAATATGCTCTTTTTTTTTTAAATATCAGATCATTACTTTGGCAGCATTGGGCACCTTTGATATTTACCTTTCTTTAGCCTGAAACTCCATTTAGAGCATGTGTTATTGCCTAACTGATAAACTGAGCTCTGTACGTGTCCGTATTTAATAAGACCTCGTCAGTATGGACCGGAATATATTAAAATAACACAATAAGACAGACCCAATATAATATAATAATTCTACATATGAATCTCCCTTCGTAACATTGTATTAAAGCATTTTTCTACTTGTATAATATGTCTGTCTTGTCCAAACTTTGTGTTAAAGTATATTTCTATTGTGTCTTTTCTACTTGTATAATTTGATAGTGTTTATTACATGTATAAGATGTGTTTATATGTTGTATTTATATTATCGCTTCTATAGCGGAAATAAAGATATGAATGAATGAATGAACTTAAAATGTTGGTAATAATCAAGTATGTTCTGTGTAGGGAATGATCATTTAAACTGCGATATAGAAATAATATCTCTATTTTTTTCAACATCGTTATTTTAGAACGACTTTGTTGGTTATGAGACTATCTAGATTAAAACTGACAAAACTCTACAGCATAAAGATTTAAACCGCAAGTCTGTAATAACCTTATATTTTAACGAAGTCAACAATCATCGACCTTCATGCGGCAAAAGGACAAAATACATTGTATATTTGTAAACTATATAGCCAGACTTCATATTCAGTGGAGTATGTTCTTGATTTTTAGGATTCTTTATTTTAAACAGTATAAAAATCACATACGAGTTCAAAAAATAACATATCAGAAAATTGTTCAAATTTTTTTCTTTTCAAAATAATCACTACGACAATCATTATTTACAAAGGACAGAGCTATCATTTTATTATAAATGTACAATACTTCATGGCAAATACTAAGTTATACAAAACGTAGAATTAAATATGGTTTATTGGGGGAGGGGGATCTTTTCTGTTAATGTGTTTTTTCTTAAAAATTGACATTGTTGTTATCTGTTTTTTCATATTTTGAACTCACTGTTTTCTTTTTTCTCATGTAAATTGCTGTTATCTGTTATCATTATTTTAAATTTACTGTAATTTGTTTTGTGCAAAATTAAAAAAAATGTTAACCTGTTAATAGACCCCCAATCTAGCCCCCACCTCCCCCCACCCTATATAAAAGAACGGAGAGGTCCAACAAGAAAATGATTTAAAATACAAAAGTTTAAATGCCACCTTTGTAGTAATGATTTTAAACAAATACTGTTCAATTTAGTTTCTTGAACTATTTTCATCTGTCGATTTCAGAAAACAGTTGTCTACATAAATCACCCCCCTCGGCCAATATTTGAGTAAAGGTTCAAAAGTTCTAAAACGCAGTTTACGAAGCGAGGAAGAAAAACTAGATTCATCTTGATTTTACTGAGTACAGTTCAATATTTCTAGCTCTAAAAGGTTGAAAAATAAACATTTGTCATTTAAATATAACCATTAGCAAAAATATTAGCATGTGTTTATTAAAAATTAAATAAATACCACAAATGAATAAAATTGTATTATCTTGATATATATTTTAATGACTTAAACTTTGACAAATCTTGTCTGTCATATATTGGTGAATAGAGTGTGTTTTAATTTTACAGCGTTGTGTATGTGTGATAATTTTATGTCTTTTTTCGTTCAATTTGTATTTATAGTGGATATATATAGGCATAGCCTGTTATGCAATCCAGTTTTTTTAAATAAATAAAAACGATTTTTTTTTTGGCTGAAAGACATTACTTTCATTAAACTAATAACTTAGAATTAAACAAAAATTTAAATCAATATTCGTTATAGCCTGTTGCCATGGTAAGGTACAATATTAGGTTGAGTCACTCTGCTGAAAGTTATGTTATAACACACTGTTAAGTTTGATAATAGTATTTATCCATTTAAAAAAAAACTCATTTGCCGCCATCTGCATGGTTTTTACAAAGAACTGTACTTAATCAGTCATTCCTAATCAGTGTTAAATAACTACTAAGAAATTAGAACGAATAATCGTATCCTCGCTTTTTTGTCAATACGACAAATCACAAAACTAACTTCGGATTATAACGGCATTAAAATTACAAAGAAATAGCAAAGCATCACCATAAAACATCTCTTTAGAAAACCTACAATTAAAAAAGACTTGATAAATGTTAAATATAAAATAAATACATTTTGTATAAACACTAAAACTGATACATTATATGATATTATTTAATATGTAAATATATGTAACCTTTTAGGCGAGCGATATTTCTTTAATATTAATTTGGAGACTAAACTTTTATTATCGTGGGACAGTTTCCTGAACCCTTCTGAACTTTTCCTTTCATCATAGACATATACATCTCTCTGCTTTTATGCTTTTTATTCATTTCGATAAAACCAAATTGTACACATCATTGTTTGTACTTACACCAGTTTGAGATGTTCTGGGGAAAATTGGGGCATTACTGTAGAAAAATTCAGAGAACCACTTCAATTCGTACCAAGTAATGTCCCTGCTCTAGTGACCTACTTAGATTTAAGTAACCTTGTCTGCTATCTTAGACGAAAACAAAATTCTACCCTAATAAACTATCGTATCCTCCCACCCCCCCCCCCAAAAAAAAAGAAAATACAAATATATAGTGGTTGTCCCTTATTAAAGTAATCTACAGTAATCTTAATATAGGGAAAAAGAAAAGGACTGCTATCATTATTCATCTAATGAAGGTTTCAATGTAGATATCTTAGTTTTCTGATCCATAGATTAAACCAAAACAAAAAGACATTCGTTAATGTTACATAATGTATAACGGTTCCTATCAGTTTTTTATATATTTACATGTTTTGGTTGTCCATAACTAGCTGATATAAGGATGTGAACCCCTACATAAATCCTTTCGATTTTATACCATTTATATATTTTTTCCTCTAAAAGTAGTATGGCTTGTTCAGTTTAAGTCAACTCAAAAACGCAAGCACTAACGCGCTCTTAAATATGGGCATGCCAGTTAGCATGTCCGGTTGTGAACCCTTCTGACAAGTAAATCCGACCGTGTTTTTTTTCATAATTAATCTTTTTTTTGTCAAGTTAATCTGCTTTTCAATTTATTGTACAAATATTATGAGGATAATAAATTAAAATATATTACCTTTTCCACGCAATTTTTTTGGTGATGTTTTAAATTATTGTATGCATATTTTTTCCCCACACCTCGTGCATTCATATTTTTGGCCTGGCTTATGTATATCACACTATTGTCCCAATTCCTTTTCCTACATAATAGACTTGTTCAGTTTTTTTTAAGTTGTACTTCTTTACATTAGGTTAATTGTCTCAATTATCTCCCCTCTAATAGTCCTTAACCTACATATTAAACGACTGCTTATTTTCATATTGTACCGCAGGTCGGGGGTTTTCTCCGGGTACTCCGGCTTCCTCCCCCAATAAAAACTGGACGCCACGATATAGCTGAAAAATTGCTGAAAGTGGCGTTAAACACCATCAAACAAACAAACAAACATTTTCATATTGTCCTTTTTTGTACGTAATAATCTTTATCCTGCATAATAAATAGACCATTTGTTTTCACGCTGTCCATGTTTATACATTATTATCTCCCCTGTTATAGTCCTTATCTTACATAATAAATAGACCATTTGTTTTCACGCTGTCCATGTTTATACATTATTATCTCCCCTGTTATAGTCCTTATCTTACATAATAAATAGACCATTTGTTTTCACGCTGTCCCTGTTTATACATTATTATCTCCCCTGTTATAGCCCTTATCTTACATAATAAATAGACCATTTGTTTTCACGCTGTCCCTGTTTATACATTATTATCTCCCCTGTTATAGCCCTTATCTTATATAATAAATAGACCATTTGTTTTCACGCTGTCCCTGTTTATACATTATTATCTCCCCTGTTATAGTCCTTATCTTACATAATAAATAGATTATTTGTTTTCACGCTGTCTCTGTTTATACATTATTATCTCCCCTGTTATAGTCCTTATCTTACATAATAAATAGACCATTTGTTTTCACGCTGTCCCTGTTTATACATTATTATCTCCCCTGTTATAGTCCTTATCTTGCATAATAAATAGACCATTTGTTTTCACGCTGTCTCTGTTTATACATTATTATCTCCCCTGTTATAGTCCTTATCTTACATAATAAATAGACCATTTGTTTTCACGCTGTCCCTGTTTATACATTATTATCTCCCCTGTTATAGTCCTTATCTTACATAATAAATAGACCATTTGTTTTCACGCTGTCCCTGTTTATACATTATTATCTCCCCTGTTATAGTCCTTATCTTACATAATAAATAGACCATTTGTTTTCACGCTGTCCCTGTTTATACATTATTATCTCCCCTGTTATAGTCCTAATTTTACATAATAAATAGACCATTTGTTTCCCTACATAATTAATAAACGTCATTTTTTATTGTCCTTATCGGTTTATTAAGTGAATGATCTCCCCTGTTTTAGTCCTTACTCCACCTAATAAATTATTCTATTTTATTTTAAGAAGTACTTTACATTAGGTTAATTATCTCCCTTGTAATAGAGGTGAACAGACCAATAACCCGTTTTGCAATAAAATTTTCAAACATGTAAAAATTGTTCTTTTTGATGTTTTAGACAAGTAAAAATATAACGATATACTATTATAAGTATATATCCTCTTTTTTATCATATTTTTCTACATCAGAAGTTTATTGCCAAACGGGTTGGAGTAGTCAACCCTTTTTGCAATAAAATTGTCAAACATGTACAAATCTTTCTTTATGAGGTTGTGGATTATCTATCCACAAGTTACAAATATAACGATATACTATTATAAGTATATATAATGTTTCATTATATTTTTTCAGTATCAGAAGTTTATGGCCAAACGGGTTGGGGTAGTCAACCCGTTTTGCGCTAAAAGCATATTTTGCAATTAAATTGTCAAACATGTACAAATCGTTCTTTAAGATATTGTGTATAGTTTATGGATTATCCATCCACAAGTACAAATATAACGATATACTATTAGTATATATCCTCTGTTGCATGATAATTTTCAACCTTCAACCTCAGGAGGTTAATGGCCAAAGAAGTTGGTGAAGTCAACCCGTTTTGCAATAAGAACGCATTTTGCAATAACCCGTTTTGCAATAAAAATATTTTTAAACGAAACATTAAATTAATTAAACTACAGATCGTTCCTTATTGGCTTATCTAAGAACTATTGTGAATATAAATATATATCAGCACCTATACCATCGAATTTCTGATATATACATGGCGACATCAAAAGTTTATTACAAAAACGGGTTACCCATTGCAAGGTGTTGAGTTTGTAGACAAGAAGAATAGATGTCCAGATTTTTCTGTCGGCTACCCTTTACTTGTGAAATTTATTTAACTGCAAGTGTTAGTTTGTTGTCATAAATGTTGCAACATAATAACGATCAGTATTAATGTTGCCATATAATCGACAAAACTGATGTTCGTCCTTAAAATTTGTGCATTTAAAAATGAAGCATTCTAGCAAAATTGTTCATGTCTATTTAAATTGCATTACGAAAACACGAGATGTGAGCTTCCGGTTGCATTCGCAGAATTCTTTGTGCCTCCCCTCAAATATCTGTCTATCTAAGCCCCTGTATATAATCTAAATCAGAAACACATAACAATCATTATTATAACGAATCATTAAGAACTAATCAAGACAACATCAAATGATGTTATCATATTCATATCATGTAGGCTTACTCTGGTTACTGTTATGCTATATGTTGCAGGATGTTGCTGTAAGCCTGGTTACCACAGTTGCCCCAAAGATCCCGCCACATATTCTTTCATCAAGATAGCTGGGTGGTAATTTGACCTTCGCCCAGTAAGAAAAATAGCAAAGGAAACCGACCGATCAACAATAGCTGCAAGTCCATTTACTAATCCGGATAGGGACAACATATACAACGCAAATCAAGTATTTAGAATTATTGCTGATATTACTACAATGTCCATTCACATTTCACTGAGTTTTGCTAGTTCCTATGGAAAAAAAGACCTCGAAAAGATAGAAAAAATGTTAAGATACTAAAAACCCAGACCATTGAAGATTTAAGACTTTCTCTAATGACAGTAGCTGTATATTATCACCTTATTTTTTTCATTTTTATCATGATTTGTCCTTTGATGTTAAATGTGCTTTGATGCTTTTATTAAATTAGTCCTCAATATGATGTGTTATATAACGGTTTCAGATAAACAAATTAGACATTTTATACAGTCTTTTATTTCACTTCTAAATCAACAATTAGATTAAAAACACAATACTAAGAATAATAATAATAATAAAAACAATACTGGAACCAATTTTTATTCCACAAGATGATCATGTTTAGTTATATATAGTTTATTCTCACACAGCCAATAATACAATTGGTACAGAGAAAGTAACAAATAAACAAACAAAACAACAGGCTATATAAAATATATACAAACAATAATAAGGTTATGCTTACACTACAGGTAAGCCAGGGGCGCTAACATGATCATTAATAATATTAATAAACCTGCAAAGATTTCTTAGCAGAGATTTTCTGTTACTGGACATGAATTCTGAGTACTTATTAACATTGTGGTTTTTCACATAATAATTTGGGACGAATTTTTTACGTTGTTCTGTGAGAGCAGTGCATTTAAACAATGGTATTCATCTCCTAATTTGTTACAGTTACATAAATGACAAAGACGATTGTCTCTTTCAATATTTTTCCATCTTCCAGTTTCTATTGGTAAATGATGATTTGTTGTCCTAAATCTGCATAGTTTTATAGCTTCCGAGAAGTTCAAGACATTGAAATAATTTTCGAATTCCAATTTTGTTTTGAAAATTCTATAAGTTATTGATTTTGTTGAATGAAACACAACCGAATTCCAATTTTGCGCAAACTGGTCTGTTAACCTTTGTTTTACTATGTATTTTAGCCACTCATTATTGAAGATTGTTTTAACACAGTTAATCCAAGAATATTGTATACTATAGTTTTCGTTCGATTGCCGAGTAAGACGATAGAGTATTGAAGACAATTTGGATTGTTTGCCATTTACAAGTTTGGACCAGTAAGATACCATCCGTATCTTAATATCAATAGCAATAGGAAGTCTACCAAGTTCCCCATAAATCATATAATTTGGTGTTGAAGACTTTAAATTCAACAAAAGTTTACAAATTTTAAGTGAACTCTTTCTAACGATTCGTTATTACCGAAGCCCCAAATTTCACAGCCATAAAGAAGAATATGTTTAACCATTTTATCAAACAAATCTAGGAGAATTTTTACTGATAATTTAAATAATCGTCCCAACTTTAGTTCTTCGTACATAGCCTTCAATGCTTTATCTGCTAAAAGTTTCTTAGTAGAATCAAAATTACAGGTTTTTGTAAAAATAACCCCTAAGTAATTAAATTTTTCCACTATTTCTATTTCGGTATTTTGATAAAAGAATTTAAGATTTGTTTTTGGTTTACCCAATCCAAGTACCATAACCTTTGTTTTGTCGACGTTTACTTTTAACTTCCATGTATTACAATAGTCACAAAAAGCATTGAGTTGTGCCTGTAGGTCCTCGGCAGACTCAGCTATTAAAGTAGTATCATCAGCATACAGTAAAAAAAATCATCAGATATACATTAAGTTCATTTTCTATATCATTTGTAACACTGCTCAAGCCAGCTATATTTTTTGTAATCAGAAAGTCTTCCAAGTCATTTAAAAACATTGAGAACAAAAACGGGGACAAATTTTCACCTTGTCGTATGCCCAATTCACAGTTAAAATATTCTGACGTATTATTGTTTAATGATATACAAGACTTTATTTGTGAATACATGTTAAATATAACATTATATAAATTGCCATTTATATTGTTAAGTAACAACTTATGAAACAAGCCATCTCGCCATACTGTATCGAAGGCTTTCTCGAAGTCGATAAAGGCACAAAACATCTTTTTCTTTTTTGATTTTAGAATTTGGAATAGAGAAAAATAGCAAAAATATTGTCTATAGTAGAATAATTTTGACGGAAGCCACTTTGATTTTCTTTAATGATATTATATTCTTCAGAAAAGCTTGCGAGTCTTGCATTCAAAATAGCAGTGAATAATTTACCGAGGCAGCTGACAATTGTTATAGGCCTGTAATTTTTGGGATCTCTTTGATCTCCTTTTTTCTTATATATAGTTTTAATTATACCTATTAACCAGCTATTAGGTAGAATTCCAGTATCGAATATTAAATTAGTTTTTCATATATATGAAGAAGCCGAGTTGAAGTTGATTTAATATATTCGTTGACAATTTCATCTATACCACACGCTTTGTCATTTTTAAGATTTTGGATACACTTCATAATTTCTTCTTGGGAAATATAGCCATTTATAAATTCATTTGATATGTTTGGAACCTCGTAATTGAAAGTCGGTTGTTGTTCATCATTTGCTGTGTTTAAGTTTTTAAAAAAATCATAGAGGGATTCAATGTCAATATTTTGCTGGTTTTGTCGCTTATGTCCACGCAATAATTTCCAGAAATGTTTGGGATGACTAATCGATTCATTTTGTAAGACTTGCGAAAGATAAATACAATAATTTTTATATTTTGTGTTCAAGATCTTTTTATAATTCTTTTCTGCATTAACCATATTTGACCTGTTTTGCATAGTGTTATTTGATTTATATAGTTTTTTTTGCTTTACGAAAATGTTGTCTAGCTATTTTGCAGTCTCTATCAAACCAAGGTTTATTATTTTTGTTTACACTACGTTTTTGCGTGCTACTTGCCGAGTGCTTTGGGCTATATCTTCCGAAGGTTTTGAAGCCGATTCAATAAAAATATTTCCAAAATCGTCTAATAACTTGTTAATTGAATCATTGTTTAGATTATTTATTTCTTTACAGCTTGTTTCGAGTTTTTGTTCTAATTTTGATAACGCAAACTCGTCTATGTTATTTTGAAAGTCTAGAGCTTTTTCACTATTCCAGGGTTTTAATTTAGCTTTATTTGTAAAAGTATTGACATCAGTATAAGAGGTAACATTGTCCATAAATGTGTTAGATAATGATAAATGTAGCGATGCGTGGACGTCCGAGAATAATGTACTAGGTTCTAAAACATCAAAGTCTGAGATAAATTTAAGAAATTCTGGACTACTTATACAGTAATCGACTACACTAGCATTCTTACATGTAAATTTTCCAATATTCTTAACAACGGGTCCAAAGTCCATTCTTGTCTAAGTAATCGTGAGCACATTTCGTTGATGTTGGGAGGGCAAATCTTGCACATGCATAGCATGCAAACACTAATATTTTTAAATTTTTAACCTTAATCTTAGATTGGTGCAGTATATTTGAACCATATTGTTGTTTATGTATTTGCTATTGCTGTTGTGTCTGTTTCTCTCTTTTATTTGATTTTTTCTTTTACTTTAGTGCTTGCCATGTGTCTTTGTATGTCTTTTGCTCTCTTTTTATTTGATTTTTTCTTTTACTTTAGTGCTAGCCATGTGTCTTTGTATGTATTATACATTACCATATGTATCGTATGTGCTTTGTATTTGTCTTGTGCTTGTTGCCAGTTTTTATCCTATGTATGTATTGCTTGTTTTATGTAAACTGTATTCTATGTATGCATTGCACTTATGTCGGTTCAAAAGCTCTCAAGAGCTTATGTTTTTGTTATCTGACTTGCCGACTTTAAATAAAGTTTATTGTATTGTATTGTATTGTATTGTTTATACTGTATACACTCTGGCATGTCTGGCATGTCTGGGCATTTCAGGCCGGGTCTCTATGAAGATTTTTAAAAAACACACAATTGAAATGGGTTTAGAGACATCAAAACATAAAAATAATAAAGTCTATGAATAGATAAAGAAACAATATTCACGTTATACGGAAATTAGCTCCAAAGTTCATAACTACACTCTCCTAAAACTATAGAAATGTCGGACACAAAAATACTCCATTCATTCAGTGAAAGTCACGTGATTTATAACATATATAGTTCGAATATTCAATCACAAACTGCTTCATAATAATAAACGTTTAATAATTAATTCATTGTATATCTGACCGCTAGGAGCTAGTCACTGTAACCGCCACATGGTACATGTATATAGACAATTACACGAGTCGGATATGAACAACACAAATCCAGTTAATTTTAGTGATACATTTTTCTTGTCATTATTTATTGCAGAAGGAACTGTAGCGCTACCTACAGTTTTTGGAAATCTCTTGCTGATTTACTGCATCAGGAGATATAATGCGCTGCACTCAACAAGTTATATTCTGATATGTAATTTGGCCGTGTCGGATTTTTTACTGGGTCTCATATTTATACCGTATGACATGATTGTTGTCGGCATTCTGGAAATGCGTGAAAATAAAACTTTGTGCTTGCTACGGAACTTTTTGCTATTGGAATTTGTCGGTGCCTCCAATTTTAATTTACTTGTTATCTCGTTGGATCGATACGTCGCCATTGCACATCCAATATGGCATTTAAGACTCTCTCAGAAATGGTTGATTGGTTCCATAGCGAGTGCCTGGGTTTTATCGTTAGCGATCGCTGGTCTGCCACTCCTCGGATGGAATTCTTGGAACACAACATTAAAATGTAAATATAGATGGTCCGATACATTTTCAAGCGGATACAAGGAATTATGGGTATCGTTTTTCGTGACGTCAATTATCATTTCGATCATTCTGTTTGTGATAGTAGTAAGGATTTCATTTCAAAAACTGAGTGCAAGTTATAATGTATCAAATGAAGGTCATATAAGGACATTATCTCAAAGGAGTTTAAGAATTTCAATGAAAAAAACAAAAGTGTTAATCTTGGTGCTTGGAGTATTTGTTGTTTGTTGGGGGCCATTGTGTACAGTATATATTCTCGAACCGTTCGTACCTGAAGAAAACAAACACTTCGATGATGCAAGAAGATACTGTGAATTGTTGGCGCTCCTAAACTCATCCCTCAACTGGTTTATATTTGGATTAAAAAATAAGAATATACGATTAGCCTTTAAGCGGACTCTATGTCGACCGGGGAACAGATCGACATTCATTGGCGACAGACCACGTCTACCATTATACCAAGCATCGTCAGAACTAAGTCAAATCAGCGTTTCTTAATAGTTCGTAAAGTTTTGGTTAACAAGACTTTTTAACAACATATAATAAGCTATTTTGAATAATAGAGTTTTTTTAATCAAAGTTGTTTTTACCAAACAGAGTTAATTGTATTGTTTATTTACTTGATTGAATGTGGTTAGCTTTACATTATGGGGTCCGTTTTTCGTTTTATTTTATACCCTCCGCATAGATATGATTGTCCGTCCGTCCGTCTGTCTGTACCTCGGTGGTTTCGAGATGATAACTTGAAAACGCATCAACAGATTTTGTTTAAACTTTGCACAGCTGTTAAGTACTAAAATATGAAGATCAAATTCGATTTTTAGCACAATCCTATTTGTAGTTTTCGACATAGGCCTATTCAAGGTTTTTTGGTCAAGAATTGGTGGTTTCCAGATGATAACTTGAAAACGCGTCAACAGATTTTGTTTAAACTTAGCATAGCAATTAAGAACTGTAAAATGAAGGTCAGATTGAATTTTCAGCACAATCCATTTTTATTGTTTTTGAGTTGTGCCAATTTGAAATAATTTTGTTTATAGGTCCTGAGTCAAGGTAAAAATTGTCTTACTAGATGCACTCTTACCATGCTCAGCTGTTTATATAGGCTGATTTGTAATTCAGTAAAATGACACTTTACTATATCATTAAGACATCTTAATATACCATGACGATGCTTGAGTATATCATGAAGACATCTTAGTATATCATGACGGTACTTTATTATATCACGAAGGCATCTAACTGTACCATGACGACTTTTTAATATATTACAAAGACATCTTACTACATTAAGGAGATCACATGTTGTACTAGAAAGAAATTTTAAAATATCACTAAGCCATTAATAAGTACCATTATAGCATTTTACTTTTCTATGATGTCACACTTCTCTGTCAGAAAGACACGCTTCCATAATAAATTCACATGTCAATATAATAGTGAGCAGTTTTTGTGTACTAACAAACAAACAAATATAACAACAGTATTTTGTAGTGCTACGATGTCGGTTTTAAGTAGTACTGACTAAAGTTCTAAATACAGCGTTTTAAAAGTATATTCAAAACTCATCAGAGGCGCTCTACCGAAAGATTGAAGATGCCAAACACTATATGAATATGAAGAGCAGACAAAAATAAAACCAAATATGCCGAACTGGAAACCAAATTATGACCAAGATCAACCTATGTCATTGTAGGAAGAACCTTAGGGTTTTGACAATTTTGAAATTTAAACGGAAAAATTTATAGCTTTGATATTTTTTTCAACACAAAAGTGTTGAAGCAGGAGTTAACGCCGCCTCCGTCGCCACCAGTAAAGTAACACATATGTGTCACTCCGCTTCGCAGGCGAGACAAAAACTAGAATACTGACAAAGCAAGAAAGGGCCTACTCAGCAAAAAAAATCTTATGTGTTTTAAAAATATTTAACGGAATTACATTAAATTTAAATAAGCACACCATCAAAATTTTAGAACTGTATTGTCAAAAGTTAATGAGATTAGTGTTCACAAAGTCCAATTCTCAAATTTTAATTTCTATACAAATTTTAAGTTGTTCCCCAAAAACAAAAAAAATCACCAATTTGCATGAAATTTTAATATTCACATGACAAGCTGCATAGCAACTGTGCAAAGTCTCAGAACTGTATTGTTAATAGTTTTTAAGTTTTACTGTTCACAAGAAATGGTTGATGGATGGACAGACAGATGGACTGACAAAGTGAAAACTAAAGGGTGTCCGTATCTTCGATACAGGACCCAATAATATTTAGATGTACAACAGCCCTTGCATTGATGAAATAGATAATAAATGTGCTAAAAATGAAATCAAGTCAACACATGTTTAACAAGTGTGAACACTAAAAATGTGACATACATGTATTTGCCTCCGCCAACAATGAACTCAAAAAAGGACCAGAAATCATAGTTGATGGAGCCTTACTGCAGGCCAAACATGCTGTTGTGAGAAAAACACGTCTTGCCTTCCACAAATTTTGAATGACTAAGTCAGTTAACAGGAATTAGTCATCTGATGAAACCTAAAATTGGCACTTTTGGACCTAAAAATGTGTCACATATAAATTTCAAAAGTCTACAAGAAGTAGTTGCTTAGAAAACTGTTACAAAAACTTTTAACAATGAAACACAAAAGTTCAATAAAAAGCTACTCCATAACATAATACAATATTCGTATAAAAAATGGGGATCTGTTAAAGATTCTTCCATGATTTTTCACTAGACTTGAAAAAATTAAAATCATACAAGAAATAAAAAAGATCATTTTACCCCCTTTGGCCATTAGTTTCCTAACAGAAAAAAAGGGCTCAGGGAAAAAATTCTTTATCTGTTTAGTAACCAATGTGTCACAAATTACCTTGCAAAAATATTAAAAACATGACAAGGATTATATATTGACCCAAAACCAATCCCATCATCCTTTTATAGTAAGGAAAATCACTAAAGTTTTATAGCAATCAGTCAGCCATATCAAAAGTAATTGTTGGCGGAAAAACAAGAGGCTCACAGGAGCCTGAATCGCTCACCTGGTCCATAAGGGTCTATATTATTAGGCATAAAACCTAAAACAGCTTTTTAAGCCGAACATTCCAGCGCAAGCAACACCTTTTCTTTATATGCAATAGTTTACATTCTAAAAGCCAAAACAAGATTTTCAACCTTTAAACGGGCATAACCTTTTGGAGACTTGTGTAGAGCTTAATGAGCTGAACATTAAAGCAGGCAACAGTTTTCATTCTATAAGGCAAAAACATGAAAAATATGATTTTTTACATTAAAAGGGACAAACCCTTAGCTTTTACCATGTTTTATTTTTAGTAACAGCAGCCATGTTTTTTGAGGAATCAAAAAGTGAAACATATGTTGTGCGGTATTCGCTTAGAATCAATCCTATCAAGTTTCATTAAATTCTGTTCAGTAGTTTCAGAGGAGAAGATTTTTTAATAAAAAGCTACTCCGAGCGCATCATGATACGAACGCAACATGTTGAACCCTGTATGTTGGAGGCCCAAAATGGATTGTCAAATGCTGTGGACACATGCAGCCCATGGTGGACTCACAAAGCTTTTTGACATATGCATTCTGTGTAGACTTTCAATGCATATTTGATTTTTTTTTTATATTTATACCAACATTTAAGGAAAACACTTATAATTGGCGTTTTTGGCCCCTTTGACCCATAATATCACAAAAAACAGTAAGAGATATTGCAAATCTGATTGAAAAATGCTGGCAAGAATTTTCAAAAAGGATTCCAATGAAAAAAAAGATTTAGAAAATCAGACGACAAATAAAAAAGTTGATTTTTTGGGGCGTGGCCGGATTTTGACCCCCTGTAGCATAGTAACAGTGTAAGATACATAAAAACCATTGACCCATTTAGTTGACAGAATTGATTAAAGAATACAATGAAAAAAAGGATCAAAATCAGATAAAAAATAAACGTTCTACAAGTTTTGTTTAAACATCCATTTTTCCCGTTTTGGCCCCTTTTTCTCTGAAACGGTAGTGGCCACAATCCCCAAATGCAAGAGGAAGCTTCCTTTAGCGGTTAATAACGTTATATTAAAACTATAAAACAATTGGCCGGCCCACGACAACTAAAGTTCTTACATAAAACCATTTGTCCAGACAAACTCTTATAATTGGCGTTTTTGGCCCTTTTGACCCATAATTTCTTGGAAACGATAAGAGATATTGCAAATCTGATTGTAATATGCAAGCAGGGATTAATGAAAAAAATATTATGAAAATAGGATTACAAATAAAAAAGTTGATTTTTTGGGCAAGGTTTAATTTTGACCCCCCTTAGCAATGTAACGGTGCAAGATACATAAAAACAGTTGCACATTTAGTTGACAGAATTTACCGAGGAATACAATAAAAACGAATGATCAAAATCGGATGAAAAATAAACATTCTACAGAAGTTTTGTCAATACACCCATTTTAGCCCTTTTTCTGGAAGGGTAGGGGCCAGAAAACCCAAATGCAATACCAACCTTCCTTTAGTTGTTAGAAACATCATATCAAAATGATATATATCATTTAATTTTTTGATTTTTTATTTGGGTTATTACCATTTATTGTAAATGTGTCAAATGTCATGATATACTCATGCATCATCATGGTATATTAAGATGTCTTCATGATATACTCATGCATCGTCATGGTATAATAAGATGTCTTAATGATATAGTAAAGTGTCTTTATGGTATAATAAGATGACGTCATAGTATAGTACCCTCATGGTATACTAAGATGTCTTCATGATATACTCATGCATCGTCATTGTATATTAAGATGTCTTAATGATATAGCAAAGTGTCTTTATGGTATAATAGGATGACGTCATAGTATTGTACCGTCATGGTATACTAAGATGTCTTCATGATATACTCAAGCATCCTCATGGTATATTAAGGTGTCTTAATGATATAGTAAAGTGTCTTTATGGTATAATAAGATGACGTCATAGTATAGTTAAGGGTCTTCGTGGTATTGTAAATGATCATCATGATATAATGAAGTATATGCTTGAACATTGCCTTATTACAGAACATCAATCAGGGTTTCAACCCAAGGACTCAACTATTAATCAACTTCTTAAAATATATCACACTATAATTAGCAACTTAGATGTGGGAAAAGACATTAGATTTGTATTCTGTGATGTTTCAAAAGCATTTGACAGAGTATGGCATAAAGGGCTACTACATAAGTTAAATAAAATGGGAATTTCAGGAAAATTGCTAAATTGGATATCCGACTATTTACAGAATAGAGAACAAAAAGTAGTCCTTGATAGTTTTAATTCAGGGTGGGAAGAGGTTGATGCAGGTGTCCCCCAGGGATCAGTACTTGGTCCTTTCCTGTTCCTAATATATATAAACGATATTACTGAGGGTATTGATTGTGGAATAAAACTTTTTGCTGATGATACATCACTGTTCGTAATAGTGGATAATAATAACTACATAGAAGCAGCAAATAAATTAAATTCTAACTTAGCTTCTATATATGATTGGTCTAAGAAATGGGCTTTAAAGTTTAATCCTGATAAAACAGAATCACTTCTTTTTAGCGGGAAGAAAGTTAACCATTCTCCAATCTACTTTGGTAATCCAGACAATATTGTAAAAGATGTAACCTCCCATTGTCATTTAGGTCTTGAATTCCAAAGTGATTGTAAATGGAATAGTCATATAAATAAAATATATAACAAAGCATGTGAGCGTTTAAATATACTTAGAATGCTTAAATACCAAGTGAACAGAAAAGTACTAATAACTATTTACATGTCATTTATTCGACCAATTTTAGAATATGCTGATGTTGTATGGGATAACTGTACAACTTATGAAGCTAATCTATTGGAGAGTGTGCAAATTGAGGCATGCAGAATTATCACCGGTTTAAGAATAAACTGGTCTAAAACTAAACTTTATGAAGAATTTGGATGTGAGCCTCTTTATAAGAGAAGAGAAAAACATAAACTTATATTATTATATAAGATTATGCACGGCTTAACGCCACAATATTTACTTGATATTGTACAACCATTTACAGTCAATATTCATAACTATAATCTGAGAAATGCTATTTCAGAGAGTAATTTTAGAATTCCTTTTTGCAATTCTGTATCTTATGATAATAGTTTTATTCCCAACACTTTTAAACTTTGGAATAATCTTCCAGAGTCAATTAAAACAAGTCCCTCCATTGAAATATTTAAGAAAAGGTTAAAATCTGATGTACTGGCTTGTCCTGAATATTTCAATGAAGGAAATAGAAAAGAAAATATAAATACTCTGTCAGATGCGAAATGATGCCAGTAATCTGAATAAACACTTACTATGTCATCATTTATCTGATAGTTCTGCCTGTCCTCGTCGTAACCATCCAAATGAAGATCCCAGCCATTTTTTTCATCTATTATATCTAATAGTATTCAGAGACAAAATCTTCTGAATACATTTGCAACTTTATATATTGACTTTAACATTCAAAATAGTTTATATGGCAGTCCAATTTGTAATAATGAACAAAATAAAACTTTGGTCCTGTCTGTGCATGATTTCATAAAGGGAAGTAAAATATTTAATTAATTAGTTAATTATTTAATTAACTAATAGTGACACAGGTATATAAATGAATATTAATTAATATAATTAATGCATTATGTGTTATTTCTCTATTTTGTTTGTATATATGTTTGTTCCGTGTATTTATCTATTATTACTAGTTATCTATCATCTATATTTCCTTGCGATTTTTTCTCTCATGTACTCGAAAAGCCACAGATCTCACATTCCAAATCCTTGCTTGGAATCTATTTACATTTGGTTATGATATATACATGTAAACCATCAGATAATTCGTCTTCATTTTTCTTATTAATAATTACAAAAAACATTATACTGAGATTTTTGGCTTACAATAGAATTTGAGTTGTCTTTCTTTGACTAAATTATGACATGTCTGTGCCATTGTTTGATGTTACCATGGAGAGGATATATATAGGCCTGGTCCTGCTATCCGATCCAATTCATGTATTTCATGAATAAAATATGCTTAAATCATATAATGAAGTATCTTTATGTTATAGCATAATAGTTAAATAGTGTAAAAGATTATCGTTATGGTGTATTTCAACGTCTTTATAGTTTAAAAATGTTGCTTATTGATGTGAATTAGCGTCAATATAGTATAACTAAATGTCTTAATGGTGTAGAATAATAGCTAAATAGTATGCTTGTTGCCTTAATGATATATGTTTGTGTATCATAAGGCAGCTGTGGCGTTTCATACTTTTTGACTATTGTTGTGTAATCAACAATAATTGGTGGAAAAAAAAAACAAAGAAGTTAAAATCTAGAACACAACAATGACCGAAGGCAAAGCCATTCGAATTCTATGCCACCACCCCAGTAGGCACTAATGTGTCAATTTTTCCTGTCTGGCCAAGCACATCAGATAGGCGAAACCCCGCTAGGTCATCACACAACGATATCCCATGCACCATTTATTATTATTGTTCATGAAGTGAACCAACGAAGCCTCTCGGGCAGCCAAAACTCAATATTGTATACCAGCGACGTAGGTAATTAATACACAGTGCAAACCAGCGATGGACAAATCCGGGACAACATGCGCACGCTGATAGAGTTATGAGACCAAGAGAGATTTCTGACGGTGACCAGGCTAAACCAGAACTCGTGAAGGAGGAACAAGCAGTATTGAACACAACTCTGTTACATTTGGTTAGTTCGCACAATGAAACAAATATCATTACTCATTTACAAGATGTCTCAGGTCTGGAATAAGTGCGCAGTATTTTCGCTCCAGTTTCTGTTGCCCCAATTAAATAAAAAGAAAAAATATGGGATGGTGAATATATCGGAACACTTAAAATCTAATAAAGACCTTTTCAGTGAGTCAATCTTAGAAAAAGACTCAGTAATAACAAAGTTCTTTCCATCGTTCACATAAAAATTAACACATAAAGCACATCCACATTTTCACTTCATTGTTTATGATATTTGGTAGCGTACTGTTGGAAAACTTGCCTACAATTTCGTCTTCGAATTCCATAGAGCCCTAATTAACCATATGTGGACTTATGGAAGTTACATATATTTCTATTTCGGGTAAAGTGGGGTTTTACCTAAGTTACTACATAAAAATGATAAATAACTTGTTTGGTCAGTTTTGAAGTTGTTTGGTAAGTTCTATAATTAAGTGTGGGTAGAATACCCGCTTTTACAGTGCACGATTTGCATGATATGAGCGGGCACGGACTGATATAAATGGTGTTGACGGTATTACGGGTAACGACGCCTGCAGTAACCTCAAAGAAACAGGTGTTTTTTCTTCTGCATACTATATTTTCATTGTAATGAGTGTGTGATTGAATTTTGTTTTCTTTATGAAGTTTTGTTATTTTTGTTATTTATTTAGTTAACTTGAAATGTTAATGTAATAACTTTGCTCGTGGAGAGAAAATATTAGAAGTTACTGCGAGCAACTAAGCCTAGATTTTTGTTTTGTCTTTCACGTTATTTGCCATAGAGTAGAAATAATTTAAATTCGGACGATTTTAAGAGGGAGAATTTAACTGTGTATACTCCGATCCCATCTGCACTCGAGCAAACAATTGAAAAAAGCAAAAAAATCCCAATCTTTAAATCAAGTCATATACAGAAGACAATATACCTCTCCAAGTAATATTGTACTATGCCGCTCATATACATGGGAAGCTGCTCTTTTGGGAACAATGCATCATAAACAAAAGTATATGTGCCTCATCAGTTACAGTGTGTAAAAAATAAACATAAAACATACTGTATGAATACACATGCAAGATGCAAGAAATCTACCAAGAAACTTTGAAACCCTTTATCTGAATTTTTATCTCTAATTAAAGAGTACGTTTTGTAAAAATCAGAAAATAAACAGTTTTTATATAATAAGATAACAGAATTTTAGTAAATAAATTAATCAGATATTAATAAATTAATCAGATGTTAGCACCAATCTGTTGCTTTTGACAACTGGACAAAACGTGATCTAATATATATATGTATATATTTGTTTATATCACAAAAGTCGCATTTCCGAAGAAATTATATTCCAAATATTCCAAAAGCTCAAGACAGTAAAGATATTAAACGAATCAATAATTAGGACAAATATTAGAAAAAAGACGAATCGGTAAATAGCATTGTAAACATGGACAGAACAGTTATGGAAATATTTATTAATCGATTTCTGTAACGCTACAAACAACAAGTTATCTATTTCACTAGCAAATACCAAGGTCGACCTGCCATTGGCTTTGTAAAGTAGAAGAGAGTACTTAACGTTAAGGATACTATGATAAAAGAAAAAAAAATATTATATTTATTTATTTTACAAAAAATAAGTTTAGATGGAAGCTGATACAGCATATTATTCCAACAAAAAATTGTTTCAATGGAGAATTACTCCAGACCAATTTTGCTACTTTTGTAAGTTTTCATTTCTTTAAAGGCTGTCCGTATTTATAATCTTTCTGTATAGAGATTAAACAGGTTTTGTTAAAATGTAGTCTTGACTTTAAGATAAAATTATCATATTTAATGTGTTGGTTATAAGATTCTTAAACAAAGTTATTTTTGCATCAATTACATTTTGACTATTGTTGCATTTGCTATTTATAATCCCATATCTGAACCAAAAATGTTAACGTCGTCCGTATATTTGTTAAAGAGTTAATGAACAGAATTATAGGTATTTATTATGGAGAAAATGTTAAATAGAACTAGTTACAGCCTGTAAGGAACACAAAGAACAGCTTGGATTATTGGTGCTAATGGTAACAAGCGTAGTTGGAATATAATATTGTTTTGTTGTTAAAAAGAAAGAAAATTTACAACAACATACGAAAACAGAAAATATTGAGAACAGGTGGTATTATGTTGACAATAAAACAAACTTAGAAAGTTGGTCATGGAAATAACATTATCAAACGTATGCCCTGTAGTTATATTGAACATTTTTATCGTAACATATTGTGCATATATTTAGATAAAACTGACAACGAACACAATAAATAAATCATGGGATGATTTTGTCCTATTATATAGCTCAGTCTAAGGTCGGCAAAGACAAGTCAGGGTGAATGATGCGCTCAGCCCGGATCCGGCTGCAAGATCCCCGGTCCGATCAAATTGAAAACTTTATGTTGGATATGCTGATTTTTGGATAACCATGCCCGTAGCTGATCGTAGCTAGGATCCAATTTTTAGTGAGGCAAAACCTTATCTGCAGGGGTCTGGGGTAGCTTATGGCACGCCATTCTCGTCAAAAGTATGATTCAAAATATCATCACAAGTTACGCACTAAAAATTTTTAATTGAAAATTACGCACTCAAATTTGTGCGCATTGTTTTCGCGCAAAACTCATAAATATTCATAAAGATATAAAAAAAATATAATATGATCTGTGGTTTTTGAGTTTTAAAGCGAACCGGAAGTGCTGAAATCCAAATGTCAATCCACAATACAGAAGATTTGCTTGAGTTTTTTTCAAACCTTGTTACACGTGTGTGAAAATAAAACGTATCTTTTTACACCTTTAACCCCTTATTACCTTCGGATTCAGAGAGTACCGAAAGTGTCCCATGTAACAGTAAAATAAGAAATGGAAACGAAACGAAACAGGCATTTTTATAAACCCGTAGAAAAAACTATTTGTTTTACCATAAAACATAATTCAATAATGGAATAAAGCATACTATATAGTTAATATGAGTCTGAGATACAGGGCCGAGGGAAGGTGGTACAAAAATTAAAAATTGTTTCGTCTGTTTCGTTCGTTGTTTTACAGGGACCCGTTTCAAGTTTAAAAAAACCAGGATTGAAATATCTATTTAATGAATATTTTATAAGTCTTGTCTGGGATCCTGACTAAATATTTTCAATACCGACTTCCGGTTCGAATATACAGTCAGGTCACCAGCAATGAATCCGGTCAAAATTTTGACCAGTTTGCATCATTCGGAATGCCTCAAAATTGACGTCAGTATTAACTGTAACTGACGTAATTCCGATACAAATCATTATGACGTAACGTCCGGCGTTCGGTTATCGAATTCAAAAATAAAAATACAGTTTATCAAAGGAATGCTTTTATAGATTTATGTCTCGTTTGTGGAAATAACTCTACGGAAATGGTCAGTTTAGCTCGAAAGCCGGAAAACAAGAAGCAGGTAGCTACTTTATTTAAATTGTATTATGACAGTAATTTCCTACGGAACAAACGCGCGAAAACTTATATAAAACATGGCGTTTTAAACAACCAATCAAACTGGGTAGTAAACTGGTGGTGACCTGGGGTTATATTTGAGAGTGAAGCTTGCGTAAATGAAAAATATTGCACTAGGGGACCAGGTTAAGTCCTGAGTAAAAAAAGGTGCGCACAATTTTGAGTGTATAGGTTTTCTATTTTGAGTGCGTAATTTTCAGTTTTGAGTGCATGAATTAAAATTTTAATCTACCTTTTGAGTTTGTTTTCGTAAAATTTTGAGTGCGAAATTTAAAATTTTAAGGGTGTAATTTGTTTATCCCCGGCTTGTAACAAAAGCGGACTTTTGATTGGTCGGTTACCCGTCGTTACAAATCCCATGCCCCGGCTTCGTTGCTAACGTCGCAGGGTGTATTATCAGTTACCTACGTTATTACCCGGGTGTATGGAAATTGTACCACCTGAAAGTACTTCTGTTCAGCCTGAGGCGAAGCCGAAGGCTGTCCAGAAGTACTTTCAGGTGGTACAATTTCCATACACCCGGGTTATAACGTAGGTAACGGATTTATCCCCGGCTAACAAGTGTAAAAGGCTGAAAATAGGTTCTTTAGTCGTCAGAAAATGCTAAATGAACAACGTCATCACAGTTGCTCACAAAAAATTATACGTTTTTTATGAAGAAAATGCCCATTTTACCAAGTCGAGGATGTTACCTTTGGTAACAACCTCAGACTTAGCGAGTTTAAAGAGTTTTTATTTTGTTTTACATTGTTTTTCCTACTTTCGGTATTTTGGCGCCTGAAGTCACGCTATCATAACGTCAACAGACTATGACGTCAAGTTCCGATTTAATTCATATTTATGTGTGTCAGTGTGAATATAGGGCATCTATAGTGTTTGAAACGAAGTACAAATACAAATATAAAAAGACAGAAATGTTCATTTGTGGAATAACATACACTGGTACTCTAGAACATACATTAGCAACGCACAAACAATACACCCTGTGACGTTAGCAACGAAGACGGGGGCATGGGATTTGTACCGACGGGTAACCAACCAATCAAAAGTCCGCATTTGTTGCAAGCCGGGGATAATGTTTGTGCGTTGCTAATGTATGTTCTCGAGTTATCAGTGTATGTTATTCCACAAAGGAATATTTCTGTCTTTTATGTATGTATTTTTACTTCATTTCAAACACTGCAAATGCACTACGTTCACACAGACACACATAAATATGAATGAAATCGGAACTTGACGTCATTGTCTCTTGACGTTATGATAACGTGACTTGAGCCGCCAATATACCAAAAGTTGAAAAAAACAATGGAAAACAGAATTAAAACTAATAAAACCCGTTAAGTCTTAGGTTGGTACCTAAGGTACCATCCTCGACCTGGTAAAATGGGCATTTTCTGCATGAAAAACGTATAAAATTTTGTGAGCAACTGTGATGACGTTACACAATTAGCTTATTTATGACGACAAAAGAACCCTTTTCAGCCTTTTAAACTTGTAAGCCGGGGATAAATCCAGAAGTCCTTTCAGGTGGTACAATTTCCATACACCCGGGTTATAACGTAGTCAACTGATAATGCTATTTTGAATCATACTGTTGACAAGAACGGACTGCCAAAGCTGCTCAAGTTCATAGGTTGCAACCTCATTCTTATTTAAATTCTACACAAGTTCACTTAAAATAATATGGAGTAGGCATTGCCAAAATGCGAGCACAGACAATTTAGTCTTTTATTATTAATATATAATGTGCACTCCATAATTGACGTTACTTCCGAACACCCTAAATGTGCCTCTTTCCAGTGGTCACGTGACGTCTTTCTTTGTAATGGTGACGTCACATGAAATGTAATTTGATTGTCAGTGTTTAAAGATCGATTTAGAGATTGCAAAAAATAGTATGAAATTTTTGTTGTAATTTTTAAATATAACATTAACTTTTTATCTTGTCAAATTTATTTTTAAGTCTTTCTTTAAAATTAAATTTAGTGCTTCTTCATTCACTTTGTTCCAGTTTTTTGACGATATCAACTTCGGACGAAAAAAAATCAATATCTGCATTCAATCTCCACGCAAAGGATTCTGGGTATCCTACGCCAACCACAATCACCTCTGCCATACCATTGGTTGACATTGTGAGAGATATCTCTCATGGCAGATATGCTTCGCGTACAAAACGCAGTAATTGCAATGTAAAAACTGTGTCAAAAGTTTATAAATAGACTATATAAAAATATTTTTAAAAGATCTCGTGTATTATTTTACAAACATCATTCTTTGTTTACAAATGTTAAAGGCAGACGACAAATGTAATCCCGCAGTAAATGGAGAATGGCGTGTGGCAGAGGTTATGGTGTAGGACCACCAAATACCGGGAACCAGCCCAGAGGTTGTACATAAAAGTAGTACTAGTCAACAGACAGGTTCACTCTTGCATCATACAGAATTTGAACCGCACATGATACCAGAATAAATTTGGTATTTTTGGAAAGCTGAATATTCTAGGAAACTTGAGGATAAAGTTTTATTGGTTTTAAATGAACATAAAAATGTTGAGAGTCAATTAGGGACAAGCACTATTTTTGGACTGAAATAGAAAGTGAAAGTAGATTTTTAGACCACGTGGACTTCAGGTTGAGCGTTTTTTCTTATATGCCATGAAACATATTGTGAAATTTTGACAGAATGTTCAGCCAGTGCATTTTTATGGGGGACAGAAGTGTCACTTAATTTGAAACAAAGGTAAATTTTCTAGGATAAGTCAAAATTATCAAGTTTTAATATAGCCGAAGAGTAAAAAAACTAAGGTGGTCCTACACCTTATATCTGGGAACCAGTTATGTTCTCTGTGCCGGAGAGTGATCAGCATTAAGCAGATTTTGATCACGTAATTTTTTTTATTTTGATCACGTGACACGTAATTGTCGTAGAGCTCACCGCTCTTCGCGGGCAGCTTTATTATTTAATCCATTGATATATTCACCTGCACTTCTTTTTCTACAGCTTCCAGTTTTTTACCAAATATCCATGCTGCCTGCTTTTTATTTGTTTACGTTCGACGTCATGACTTTTATTATAATTATTGGAACGACTGCTGATACTGGACAGTGAAAATATGTAAAAAGTAACAAATCGATTGTTCCACATTAAGACCGTTGTTTGTTTTAAAGTACCGATATTTTATTTTTAATTCTTAACCAAACTTTCCCGTATATCAAAACCATATTTGGTCAAATTTTTAGTGAGGCAACTACCGCACTTGCCTCAATGGATGCTACGGCCATGATAACAATGCATAAATTAGGATGTAAAGCTACGATTCGCCAGAACAAAAATGTGCCTAAATTAGGTGACAGTGTTTCTTTAGTATATAACTATTGAAACCTGTATGTAGGTCTAATACACAGCAAAAATTAACAACTATAAAAAAACAAGACCAGTTTTCGCTGTCAGCACTTTTTTGAAATACATGTAGTATAACGGGCGAGTCTACTATTATACATATACTTTCATTCAGGTGTTTATTTGCTAATATACGACACATTGACCTTACTTTAAAGGTCTATTTACTCGCATTCATATGATAAACATCATTAGACTGCATGGGCCTCGGTGGCCGAGTGGTGAAGGTAGTTCGTCTACTATTGATCACGTGGTCTGTCAACACTGAGGTTGCAGGTTCGAGCCCACTGCGGGCAGGGTGTACTCGACTCCAATCTCATTTGACAATGATTGCCAGTTTTCCTGCAGAAGGTCGTGGGTTTTCTCCGGATACTTCGACTTCCTCCCCCAATAAAAACTGGACGCCATGATATAGCTGAAAAATTGCTGAAAGTGGCGTTAAACAATATTCAAACAATCAAACATTAGGCTGCAGGGTTAAATTGATTCCATGTAAACAAATGAAAGAAATGATTAACTATGTGATGCCGATTTTGTAACTTGTCAACAAATCTACTATAGACCATCCACAGGTCTCCACCGTGGGACATGTTAACACCTCTGTGACAAACCTACGATAGACCATCCACAGGTCTCCACCGTGGGACATGTTGACACTTCTGTGATTTAAGTTTTGGGAATAATGGCGACCAACTTATTACGGCAACGAATATCAACTTCGCACTCCAGCAAAGCTACACATGTCTGCAAGTCTTGAAAGTTACAAGTTTCCTTTATGGGGGCTAAAAAGGTACCTTGCTGATTCCTTTTACCAAGTTGCAGATAACCGGAAAAAGTTTACTATTACCATAATTGCAAATGCTAAAAATGAATGTTATTACATTTATATGAATGTTGCAAATAGGATGGATTTCATTTGACATAAACTACTTGCTAGAATCTGCAAATGCTAAAGTTTCTTAAAGAGTTGCATTCTCTTGTAGAAGTAATTTGTTTTCTTCGGTTTTAATACTACAAGTCTCCAACAAATACTGAAGTAGGTTTTTTCAAGGAATAAGATAAACACATGAGTAGCGAATGTACAATTTTTCATGTAGATCTCATTTGTATTGCCTTGAACTTTTTTCTTTTGTTTTTTTTTTTTTGTTGATTCTTGATGTAATGTATATAATTAGTATTTATGAATCTCTGTACAAGAGGAAATAAAGATATATATATATATATAAATATATATATATATATTTGTGCAATTTGTTTAGGTGTAAAACTTTGTTTTCGCTTTAATTATGTATCTAGATGTTGTTGTACATATTTTTAAACGAATATATTATTATTTTAGTCTGTACAGTATCGTTATCTACCGTATAACGATCCAACATCCCGTACGAACAATCGTTGACTATTTCTTTAGACGAATTATATATATAACGCCACTGATGAGTCTTAAAAGTTAAACGCCACTGATGAGTCTTAATTAAGTAGACGAAACGCGCGTCTGGCGTAATGAATTTGTCACCTTGGTAATTTTAATTACATCTTGTTGGAATATTTGAGCAAAGCGAAGTAACAGCACGGCACGTCCGCGGCTGGCGGACTTGGGAAGCAACTATTTTGTGTTAAGTGTGAAATGAGAAAGTTTCAGATCAATATGTTATGACTTGTTTACGTCATTTAATTTTAATTTAACATTCCGCTATATTGATGATGTTTTGTCCCTCAACAATGCTAAATTTGGTGACTATTTACATTCAATTTACCCTAGCGAGCTTGAAATTAAAGACACCACCAATACACTAAGCTCAGCCTCTTACTTAGACCTACTTCTAGAAATAGACTCAGGAAAACTACAAACTAGACTCTACGACAAACGTGATGACTTCAACTTTCCAATTGTCAACTTCCCGTTCATCGACAGCAACATTCCAGCAGCTCCAGCGTATGGTGTGTACATTTCACAACTTATACGTTATTCTAGATCCTGCGATCGGTATTCCGATTTTCTAGACCGATCCCTGTTGTTGACTGCTAAACTACTCAAACAAGTGTTTGTTGCACCTAGGTTGATGTTATCTCTCCAGAAATTCTATGGTCGTCACCATGACTTAATTAATCGTTATGGGAAATCAGTGTCTCAAAAACGATCTGACATGTTTGCGGAGTCATAGGTAGTGATTCCTATTCCTGGATTTGACTTATCCCTAGACATGACCATGAGTAACTCGACGGATGTCTAATTAGAGGCAGGCACTGCTTACTCGTCCGGAGCACCTGAGTGCACCCATGGTTTTTATTGGGTTCGGGTTACTCTCTTTCTGTTTTTTTGTGTTTTTTGGTTTTTGTGTTGCGTTTTGTCTATATCCGGATTTGTTACTGTCCCTTGACTTTTGGCTCTTGTTGTTCGGTCGGTTTTCTTTGCTATTTTTCTTATTTATATTGTCATTAAATGACTAAGGCCATTCGTTGGTCAGTCTTTGTCTAAATTTTTGACAAGAAATACCGTCATTTTTATCGTTGCATAATCTTCTAGACTTGTATAGTTTTCCACAGAAGTTCTCAGTACTTTTGGAGAAAATCTTAGGATGTAAGATAATGCTTCGAATTTTGTCTTATTTATCATCGAATTAGGTACGATTACAGCAAAAAAAAACAACGACTGATGTTGCTCGCTTGAATAGAAGAAAACACAAAATTTTAATGAAATACGATGTAACATAGTGAAGTTAAGTGGTAGTTATCAAGAGAATATTAAACGGCATAGCTCATTCCTGACTGGACACTTGGAACAGTGTGTTTTTTAAATAAAACGTGGAGATTCCAGTAAATAAAATTGGGCTATTTTTAGAACTTGGATAAGATTCATGCCTTGTTCTTATATAATAAAGAAAAAATTATTATTTTTCTGAGGTCAATATTTCACAATGAGATATGTCAGACTAGTTACCAAACGAGTGAATACACACTGTAAACTCATTTATTGGCATTTTATTCCATAAAAAAATTATCCTGACCCCAAGTGCCTGTGCAGCGTTCAATAGATAAAAACTGACGCTTCTACGAAATCAACATCAAGTCCTCAACAAGCACGTAATTTTGTTTGGACCTATATACTTGGGTGGGAAATACATTAATGTCATGTCATATGGAATAAATATTAGTCCAAAATGACAAATCCGACATTGCTTAATTTTCTTATATGTAGCACCACTTATAATATGTGAAGCAATTCGGATCTTCGAACAATCATGACAATAAATGAACATAAAATTACCCAAAATTGTCGGATTGCTATGATCACTTTATACACAAATACGGCGAGGAGAAACGATTCATTCAACTGCGCACATTGTGTTTTTTGTCGAAAACTAAAACTAAAATAAATTAACAGAAAAGTCAAATGGCAAATATGTAACATAAATTGCTAATATGTAACATATTCGCTATTTGACTTTATTTTAGTGTTACCTTACCCGACATAAATATATGCAATTCCAGCAGTATATATCTAAATATATGCAATTCCAGCAGTATATATCTAAAACTTGATTGGTAATTGCATAGTACTAAAATAAATTAACAGAAAAGTCAAATGGAAAATATGTAACATATGATATAACATTACCCGACATAAATATAAGCAATTCCAGCAGTATATGTTTAAAACTTGATTGGTAATTGCATTGTACTAGATGTATATGTATAGATTTATGCAAGCGGCCAGAAATTCTCTGCGGTGTAAACGTACAATAAGCATTACAAATAATCATTGTAATTTAAGCTAAATAATTAGATCTGATTCGATAACACTTAAAATGTATCGATGGTGAGAGTACAGTTGGTTTCCAAAGCGAAAATCAAATAAAAAATTAAACGTTAACATCTTTACACATGCGCAATTAATGTTAATATACCAGTGATTTTCAGGCAGTGACGTCATACGTGTGTAAAAATATTATTCCAAAGGGTACAAATTGTGCTCATTTCGCCGTCGAATTGTGTTTGTACTCGTACGAGATCTAGTCTCTTGATGTCCATTGAAGAAAAAAAAGAAAAGACGATGGAATTTACGTTTTATTGAACTTTTCGCCACAAAGATGAAAACTTGTCTCTGAATTACTGTAAGTTCGGCGACAACTTAATTTTATCTGTCACAAGATGAAAAATATTACTGGTTTAATCAAGTTGACCTTTAAAGAATAGAATCCAAAGGTAAACTTCAAGTTAAACTGTACAATATTGATGACTTTCCTATCATATGTCTTTTAACGATAGCAATATTCAATCAGATCCCGCGTGTGGTGGTTTACAATTAAATACTTATATCTTATGTCAAATCTTGTCAGTATTTTCTAGACCGGACGATGCTATTCAAACAGGGATCTGTAGTGCGTAGATTTCTAAGGCGACTAAGTTGATCGTTATGAACAAAATCATCCTCGATCGACCTGGTTTTTTTTTCTGAGTGCCCCCACGTGTTTTATTGGATTTACGTTTTATTTTGTTTGTTGTAATTTTCGGTTTCCTATGTGTCTTTACTTCTATCTGGATTGTTCGATTGTTTTAATTCTTGTTGACCGTTTGGTTTTCTTACCTTTTACTGATTTTAATTGGCCATTTAACTGGGACATAAACTCGAAAATTATTTTAATTCTAAGGTTTTAATTTTATTTTCAAGGAATAGACTGAGACCATACTGGGAGGGTTCCCTGTGCTCGACCCGCAGAGCAGCCCAGCGCATCCCCGGGTGGCGGATAGTGGAGGCCTTCTCGTTGGGGGGTTGTAGGTCATAATACGAAAGCCTGACCGCGGATCTTTGTGATTAACGTGTTTGGAGAGTAACACGCTCCTTGCACGATAAAGACCCCTTTTGTAGATTTCGAAAAAGAGCAGGCTCATTGTAGCCGCTACAAAAGGCTAAATTTTCCGCCCCTACCCAAAACTGCATACTTTTCCAGTGGCAGTCAAAATTGTTTTCCCTGTGACCCATCCCACCCCTATTTTCCGTTGATTTATTGTTTGTTAACTTGTTCCCGTCCAGAATATAGCTGAAATACTGCTCGCTGGACGTAAAGCAGACATCCAATCAATCAATCAATCAAGGTATACACTCTTAGCCACATTTGGTACAACGTTTTAGAATTTTGGTGATAAAAGCTCAGCAACTTATTCATTTGGAATTTAAATATTGTTAGGGTTTGAGCGCCACTGACGAGTCTTGATAGGCGAAACGCGCGTCTGGCCTAGTAAATTCTATTGACCTTGGTATCTTTTTTTATATTTTAATTGTAACCATTCCGTTTTGTATTCACATATTTGTGTTTGTATTTAGATTAGATACACACTGGACATACTTTATCAATGACATGCATATATTCTTGTGTTTATAAAGCAGTTTTATACCTGTCCTAACGACAAAGGACGAAAACTACTAAAATGCATTTCAGTTTTATATAATTGTGAATGTCATACTTACGTCTAGCCATTTTATGATTAATACAACAAACAGTTCATATAACACATCCTAGGGCTGTTAAACCTATTTTGCTTATAAAATGTATTAATAAAGTTTAATACATATGATGACCTTCTGTGTGTAGCTCCTGTATTTTTTTATCTGTACATCTCTGTATTGAGGAACTTGTATATAAATCACAATGAATAGCACATCGTTCTCGGGAAAAGAAAATGAAGTTGATGATTTATTCTTGATTCTCTTTCAGGGAATTCTTATTTTGCCAACATCATTAGGAAATGGTTTGTTATTGTGTAGTATCTGCATGTACAGGAATTTACAAACTAGAAGCCATGCACTCGTTGCAAATTTGTCAGTTTCTGATTTATTCATTGGAGGAATAGTACTTCCGTTCCGAATTATTGTTCACGTGTTTCCGGAAATAACAGAAGACAAACACATTTGTCTTTTACATCTTGTCACGCTGATAGGATTTGTTGGTGCTTCAATCACAAACTTGTTTATTGTGTCTGTTGAGAGGTATTCTGCTATAACTGCGCCACTAAAACACTACACTAAATCATCCAAAAAGAGGCTAATTGTTATGGTGGTAATTGGATGGTCTGCATCGTTAATGTTAGGTTTCTTACCATTTCTAGGATGGAACAAATGGGAGCCAAATATAGTATGCAGATCTAAAAACGTATATGCAAAAGGTTACCTTGACCTTGTGATAACTGTTTACATGACACTGATAATAACTTCGATAATATTATACATTTTAGTAGTTCGTAAAATATTGAAGCGATTCAATTATTGTAACATAAATGGAACAAGGAACCAGGCCGACGTTACTGTTACCAGAAATCAAAACTCATTAACAAACAAAAATTTGAAAAAGACAAAAACAATGATATTTGTTTTCGGCGTGTTTGCTTTTTGTTGGGGACCGTATGCAATTCTTACAATTCTAAAGGCATATTTTATACCCATAACGCAATTTGTGTCCACGCTAAATGTGTACTTCCTAGCACTGGGACTATTAAACTGTTCACTTAACTGGATTATTTTCGGTTTACTAAATATGCCTATCAGGAGGGCGTTCGTAAAAACAGTGTTGTGTAGCTGCAATTGGAAAGCGACAATAAGCACCGTATCGTCTGACCCTCATAGCATAAATTCTGTATGTTAACGGTAGCGGGAGTATTGTCGCTGCTTACTTTCCGTATTAACTGTATACATATACTTCAAAACAATGTAATCGTGCCATATTTTATTATTTTTTATCTTAACTGCGATTTTTAATACTTCAATAAACAAAACATAAAAAACTACAAAAAGTGTTAATCTATAGCAAAAACATGGGCTTCAACTAAAAAAATAAATCAATAAGTTACATGCTACGGCAACAGTGGCGACGTGGTCTGTTGTTTGTTCATTGTAAAACTTTCCTAATGAATGTTCGGGGTTTTCTCCGGCTTCCTCACCTATAGAACTGGACGCTATGATATAGGTAAAAAAAATTGCGTTAAACATCATTCAAACAAAAAACTGTTCCTTGGTAACTTAAGATGGCATTATCATTATGTTATATTTATCAGCAAAATATCCAGTGTAGTAAATAAAGGATTACATTGTGTAGGACAGCCAAAATATCCAGTGTAGTAAATAAAGGCTTACATTGTGTACGACAGCTAAAATATCCAGTGGAGTAAATAACGGCTTACATTGTGTAGGACAGCCAAAATATCCAGTGGAGTAAATAACGGCTTACATTGTGTAGGACAGCCAAAATATCCAGTGGAGTAAATAACGGCTTACATTGTGTAGGACAGCCAAAATATCCAGTGGAGTAAATAACGGCTTACATTGTGTAGGTCAGCCAAAATATCCAGTGGAGTAAATAACGGCTTACATTGTGTAGGACAGCCAAAATATCCAGTGGAGTAAATAAAGGATTACATTGTGTAGGACAGCCAAAATGTCCAGTGGAGTAAATAACGGCTTACATTGTGTAGGACAGCCAAAATATCCAGTGGAGTAAAGAACGGCTTACATTGTGTAGGACAGCCAAAATATCCAGTGGAGTAAATAACGGCTTACATTGTGTAGTACAGCCAAAATATCCAGTGGAGTAAATAAAGGATTACATTGTGTAGGACAGCCAAAATATCCAGTGGAGTAAATAACGGCTTACATTGTGTAGGACAGGCAAAATATCCAGTGGAGTAAATAACGGCTTACATTGTGTAGGACAGCCAAAATATCCAGTGGAGTAAATAACGGCTTACATTGTGTAGGTCAGCCAAAATATCCAGTGGAGTAAATAACGGCTTACATTGTGTAGGACAGCCAAAATATCCAGTGGAGTAAATAACGGCTAACATTGTGTAGGACAGCCAAAATATCCAGTGGAGTAAATAACGGCTTACATTGTGTAGGACAGCCAACCAGTGGAGTAAATAAAGGATTACATTGTGTAGGACAGCCAAAATGTCCAGTGGAGTAAATAACGGCTTACATTGTGTAGGACAGCCAAAATATCCAGTGGAGTAAATTACGGCTTACATTGTGTAGGACAGCCAAAATATCCAGTGGAGTAAATAACGGCTTACATTGTGTAGGACAGCCAAAATATCCAGCGGAGTAGATAACGGCTTACATTGTGTAGGACAGCCAAAATATCCAGTGTAGTAAATAACGGCTTACATTGTGTAGGACAGCCAAAATATCCAGTGGAGTAAATAACGGCTTACATTGTGTAGGACAGCCAAAATATCCAGTGGAGGAAATAACGGCTTACATTGTGTAGGACAGCCAAAATATCCAGTGGAGTAAACAACAGCTTACATTGTGTAGGTCAGCCAAAATATCCAGTGGGGTAAATAACGGCTTACATTGTGTAGGACCGCCAAAATATCCAGTGGAGTAAATAACGGCTTACATTGTGTAGGACAGCCAACCAGTGGAGTAAATAAAGGCTTACATTGTGTAGGACAGCCAAAATATCCAGTGGAGTAAATAACGGCTTACATTGTGTAGGACAGCCAAAATATCCAGTGGAGTAAATAACGGCTTACATTGTGTAGGACAGCCAAAATATCCAGTGGAGTAAATAAAGGATTACATTGTGTAGGACAGCCAAAATATCCAGTGGAGTAAATAACGGCTTACATTGTGTAGGACAGCCAAAATATCCAGTGGAGTAAATAAAGGATTACATTGTGTAGGTCAGCCAAAATATCCAGTGGAGTAAATAAAGGCTTACATTGTGTAGGACAGCCAAAATATCCAGTGGAGTAAATAACGGCTTACATTGTGTAGGACAGCCAACCAGTGGAGTAAATAAAGGCTTACATTGTGTAGGACAGCCAAAATATCCAGTGGAGTAAATAACGGCTTACATTGTGTAGGACAGCCAAAATATCCAGTGGAGTAAATAACGGCTTACAGTGTGTAGGTCAGTCAAAATATCCAGTGGAGTAAATAAAGGATTACATTGTGTAGGACAGCCAAAATATATAAACAGAAAGAAAACTCATGTAAAACTACAGTTTTTACAGTGAAAAACATGATCCGGTACTGTAAGCGTTTCATGTATTGTTGACGACACGCCTCCCTTTGCCTTACGTCAAAATATCCAGTGGAGTAAATAAAGGATTACATTGTGTAGGACAGCCAAAATATCCAGTGGAGTAAATAACGGCTTACATTGTCTAGGACAGCCAAAATATCCAGTGGAGTAAATAAAGGATTACATTGTGTAGGACAGCCACAGTGGAGTAAATAAAGGCTTACATTGTGTAGGACAGCCAAAATATCCAGTGGAGTAAATAACGGCTTACATTGTGTAGGATAGCCAAAATATCCAGTGGAGTAAATAACAGCTTAAATTGTGTAGGTCAGCCAAAATACCCAGTGGAGTAAAAAAAGGATTACATTGTGTAGGACAGCCAAAATATCCAGTGGAGTAAATAAAGGCTTACATTGTGTAGGACAGCCAAAATATCCAGTGGAGTAAATAAAGGCTTACATTGTGTAGGACAGCCACAGTGGAGTAAATAACGGCTTACATTGTGTAGGACAGCCAAAATATCCAATGGAGTAAATAAAGGATTACATTGTGTAGGACAGCCAAAAAATCCAGTGGAGTAAATAACGGCTTACATTGTGTAGGACAGCCTGAATATCCAGTGGAGTAAATAACGGCTTTCATTGTGTAGGACAGCCAAAATATCCAGTGTAGTAAATAAAGGATTACATTGTGTAGGACAGCCAAAATATCCAGTGTAGTAAATAAAGGCTTACATTGTGTAGGACAGCTAAAATATCCAGTGGAGTAAATAACGGCTTACATTGTGTAGGATAGCCAAAATATCCAGTGGAGTAAATAACAGCTTAAATTGTGTAGGTCAGCCAAAATACCCAGTGGAGTAAATAAAGGATTACATTGTGTAGGACAGCCAAAATATCCAGTGGAGTAAATAAAGGCTTACATTGTGTAGGACAGCCAAAATATCAAGTGGAGTAAATAAAGGCTTACATTGTGTAGGACAGCCACAGTGGAGTAAATAACGGCTTACATTGTGTAGGACAGCCAAAATATCCAATGGAGTAAATAAAGGATTACATTGTGTAGGACAGCCAAAAAATCCAGTGGAGTAAATAACGGCTTACATTGTGTAGGACAGCCTAAATATCCAGTGGAGTAAATAACGGCTTTGATTGTGTAGGACAGCCAAAATATCCAGTGTAGTAAATAAAGGATTACATTGTGTAGGACAGCCAAAATATCCAGTGTAGTAAATAAAGGCTTACATTGTGTAGGACAGCTAAAATATCCAGTGGAGTAAATAACGGCTTACAGTGTGTAGGACAGCCAAAATATATAAACAGAAAGAAAACTCATGTAAAACTACAGTTTTACAGTGAAAAACATGATCCGGTACTGTAAGCGTTTCATGTAATTGTTGACGACACGCCTCCCTTTGCCTTACGTCATATTTAGCGGTAGACAATTTCGGGACATGGACGAAAACACAATTAACGTTAAAGTCAAGAGCAACATAACTTGAGAAAACATAATAATGATGGACGGCGACAACTTTGGTTCCCAGAAGTTTAAGTGCAATTTGTAACCTGGCTTAAAACAGATAACATCTATATCAAATTATTAGATAATTGAATAAAACAAATCTATCGACACCAGTTATAACATGACTTTATGCGTAATCAGCAATGTTCTGTTGTATCCAAGAAATGTAGTTAGCAACTAAGGTATAAACACCAGGAGAAAGTGGATCTGAAAAACAAAATATTTTGTTATTATTTTATTGCGTCATATATTAACAATGTATTTAAAATTTACGAATAATAACTGTATTCTATTAGACTGAAGAAAAGAGAATTGTATTCTGTAACTGCATTATAGCTCTTACGTTCAAGTTACATTTAAGTACTTATGTGAATTAATCATTGGGATCATTTGATATAGATGTTGTGTGACTCAGGTATAAAGTTAATATATGACTATAACAGGTTAAATAACTTTAAGCTGTAACACTGAAGCATGACTTGTACGAACATGTAATAAGATACTTATCACTAGCCGTCAATCAATCAGTATAAATTAATTACCAATTAATCAGTGTAAACAGATGTACCAAAGTAGGACATAAGCATCTTTAGACGCATTATATTAACACGAAACTATTAATGATCGTTATAAATTTCCATATTTAAAGTATACATCGGTAATTCCCACCTAAATATCTACATATTAAGTAATGATAGTTTCCATCACCATAAACCACTGATTTTCACAGCGCATAGTACATGTAATTAACAATACATTACATAAAGAAATACTTTAAATGGAAATGTCATGACGTACTTACCACCACAGCCTATGCCAAATGACGTTATACCAGAAAGTTCCCATCTACCATTAGAATCCATACAAACAAAAGGTCCACCGCTGTCTCCCTGAAGTATTAAATCTTTTTTTAACTGGCATGTTTTGTTTTGTTAAGGACAGAAACATTACAACAAATCATATCAGGTCTTTTGTATAAGCAACGAACAGATGTATATGCCTGCACAATAGCAAAGCTGTATACTCTGAAGGATGCTACAATCTAAAGCCCTTTCGTGCGCAGCTTATACTGATTATGAGGGCCTCGGTGGCCGAGTGGTTAAGCTAGTTCGTCTACTATTGATCACGTGGTCTGTCAACACTGAGATTGCGGGTTCGATTAATCACTGCAGGCAGGGTATACTCGACTCCAATCTTAATTGACAAGGAATTCCAGTTTTCCTACCACAGGTCGGGGGTTTTCTCCGGGTACTCCGGCTTCCTACCCCAATAAAAACTGGACGCTATGATATAGCTGAAAAAATGTTGAAAGTGGCGTTAAAAAACCATTCAAACAGATTATACTAACGAACTAACGATACATATACCGTGCTATAAAATAATTTCAAGCTGATATGTTAACAAACATTTTTCTTAAAAACTTATAACGATAAAATTAATTAACTTACATGACAAGCATCAATTCCACCTTTATCATATCCAGCGCAAAACATTTCGTCCGTTATTTGTCCAGCTAAATGCGAAGAACTGTTACATTTGTCGGTGCTAACGACTGGTACTGCCGCCTGTTTTAAAACGTACGGACAGCAGGTCCCTGAATAGGACAACATAATATTGATCAAGAGTATGGTAATAGAAGTATTCTATATTTTAAGAGTTAAATTAAAGACGACTACTTAACACATGATCTTCAATAAAAAAAAAACCCGAGTTCTGTCGTTATTGTTAAACCCTCAGATGATGTCTGTCCTAATAGAAGTAATTCAAACAGTAAAATTAAAGACGACCACTTAACACATGATATTAAAAAAAAAGAGTGTTGTCGTACTTGTCAATCCTTTATTCACCCTCAAATGTTGTCTGTCTAACATCGTACGATATTTCCGGCTCATTATTGTTTTTCATGCCACTTACCCAAGGTTTCCCCAAAGCCAGTGACGTAACACACTGTACCAGCGTTCACATGGGACTGTGGTAAGCACACGGTATCTATTTTACCACTCAACTGTACTGGTGTCTGTAGCTTGACCAAAGCAATATCATTATTTGTTGTGTAAGGATCGTAATCGTCATGCAGTATTATTGTCTGTATTGCAGCTACTATTGCGCCTGCGTCATCTTTGTACATGTGGTGTGTTCCTAAGTTAACTGTCCAATGTCTTGGTGATCGATCTCTCAAAACACAAGAAGAAATTTTTTAAAGATGAAACGAGATTATCTTAAACGATTTTAAAAGTGGATACAATATTTACATTAAATGTTTTTTTTGTGACATTTAAATTATATTTGTTTACGTGTTTGTAGAGTTTTTATATATTATTATCTGTCAGTCAGATTATTTCTCTTTATTTGAATGGAGACAACCCTTATATCTACAATATATAAAGAAACAACCATCAAGAATCAAGAACCAATAATAATACAGTTCTAAAAAGAATGACTAAAACTTAAGTAATAAAATAGAGAATTACCTTTCAAAGCAATGTGTTGCCGTTACAACCCACTGTGGATGTATTAAAGTTCCACCGCATAAATGGTCACCTAAGTATTTCAATGAAACCTGCCATGGCCAACTTCCAGGTTTGGCTTCTTGTCCACCTACTATCTTGTGATCTATATTTGCAGGTGGAATTAATGGAATACCACAGTGCATATCGTATCGACCTTAAAAACATAATTAGATTCAAATATAAAAGCAATTATCTGTACATGTTGTTGTTGATTTATAACTTGATATGTACGCTATAAATAATTTTGTTTGAAAACAATACTTTCATTTTGTTGCATGCTGTTCAGAAGACTGGAAATAAAAGGCAAAAATAAACAGCGATACTTCATTTGGGTTCAGAAAGATAGGGAGTCTTTCGTGTTTGCTACCGTCGATATGGAACCTACCGAGCAATTTAAAAGTATTTACTTAGTTATTTTATTATTTCTTTATTTTTTGTTATATATATTCATGAAAAAAATGAAATACTGCTCCAAAGGTTTCTTTGTATGATATCATCTGTATAGAAATGACAAATATCTCCATCAAACTATTACAAAATATATTGTAATGCCAATGTATATTAAACTCACTACAAACTATTTCATCAGTTCCATCTATACAGTCGGTCACATTGTTGCACACCACTGACGATTTTATACAGGCTCCGTTACCACATTTAAAATAGTCCTTAGGACAAGAAGCTGGAAATAAAGAAATATCCGTAACTTTTTAGCATAATAGTTTAGTTCTAATAATTCCTTAAAGACAACATAATGGATTTAGAATGTGTATATATTATTATTCAAACGGGTAAACAGAATCTTATCTAATTTAATAAAAACTTGACTGATATGTAAAGGCTATGTAATACATTTTTTTATTCTAGGCTAACAACACAAAAAGTAAATTGGTTACAGCTTTATCGACTTTGCTTATTTAATCAACAATTACAACGCTAAACTATTGAATTCTTTATCTGAAAAAAACAAGATAAAATGACTAGTATTTAACTAAATGTTGATAGCTGAATATTATTGTTATACAGTTGACCAAACGTAAGACTAAAGGGTAATTCAAACAGGGTTATAAATTTTGGTTGAAAGAGAAACTGTTATCGTTCTGATTTAAGAGGTTTGTCTTATGTTCTGCAAAAAATTGCGTATTGATAATTAGTATACGAAAAAAAGCGTTTCATCCATCATTATAACACATAGCAAGTAAACCGACCGAACGACAGAGCTGAAAGTCAATGATTACAAATCCTGATTTAAATAAACATAAAGAACACGACACAAAGCCAAAAAAACGAAGACATAAACCTAAACGCAATAAAAACCATGGGTGCACTCATGTGCTTAAGACGAGTAAGCGGTGCCTGCCGCAAATTATATTACTTCATACTCAATTTATTTTATCCAAAACTTTCATTTAACTTGTATTATTAGCCACAACAAACCATTAATGAAACAATTACACATAGGTATCGAGAACTCTAACAACTAAATAGGATCTTTAAACATAAATAATGGGCTTTAGATTTTGAATGAAGAAAACATAAAGATAGACAACCAACCACTTAGAGTACTCGGTCATAATATACATAATCACAAATCCTGATTTAGAAAAACACACGAACCAGAAACACCCACAATAGAAAGCCTAATAAAAACATTAGTGCACACAAATTCTCTTAGTTTGGCTTCAGATAAGAATTATTTAAACAATACTGATTAACTTACGAATGACATCATGTATGTAATATGTAATATTAAATCCTGTCTCTGTATCGCTCTCATCACTTTCAAAATCTAGATACAGCTGGTTGCTGGTGGATGTTAATCTGTTTGGATAATATGGTCCACACATCCTTCGGATAAGCATGTTGACGTCATTGGTCCTATCGAATATTGATAGCCAGTCATAAAGACAGTCCCTTTGTTTTTCTACATTAAAATCCTGGAAAAGATTTCCTACTAATAGTTGTGTTTTTAAGTTAAAAAGCAATTCACGAGCAAACGTTACCATATAAATCTATGCGGTGTTAAGTTATATGTATATGCAAGTACCACGGGCACATTTTGACAGTTGGCAAACTAGTCTTTCAAAGTATATGAAACCAGCTGATTTTTGCAATAACGTTTCTCTTAATAATGCGGAGTGTTCCAATACTAAATAAATATGGAAAGATATATATTTGCAAAAGTAAAAAGGCAACCACAAACAAGCATGCAGAACCAATATGGTAAACTACGATGACAAACACAGTTCCTAATAAAATATGTATTAAGTTAAGTAATTCCTGGTTCACATTTAACACCCGTCGTGATTGTCAATGTCAATGTAAAAATAAGTCAAGGTAAACGGTATTCAGTTGTAAACGAAGTTAAATGGAGCATGACAGTGCAAACATCTTCTACATTATTTATTCCATGGACATGCTTGAGTTAGTTTTTACTTGTTTTTAGTCCTAGTATCTTAACTTACTTACATTAAATATCAATGTTATAACTTTTCCGGTCGGTGCTTCTATTATCCATGAACAGTTAATGCTTTCAGGATACCGCCCTCCCTTAGAGTAACGAGGTGACAATATTTCTCCAGAAGTGTCAGTCATTACCATTATTGTTCCATTTCGACACATTTTTTCAATGGCGTTTATTTGGTCAACTTCTACAATCAATTTGTTCAGTTGTAATTAATAATTTTATTATAGTTTTTTAGAAACCAACCATAATATAGTGTATGAAATATCTCCTTATAGTATTGCAAAGAAAATTTGCCTTTCATACGCTAATCCCTTAAACGTGTTCTTTTAGTAACTTTAACAAAATAGAAATATCTCATATAAGTTATGCTCACTGATATTTATTTTAAAGCGGTGGATTTTGGTGAAAATGATTTCTCGCCAATATAGATCTCACACTTACGTAAAAGTAATTTAAAGTACATCCTCATTACCAATACCTGACTTTTATTTTGATGTTTTTCTTATCGATCGCCTGCTTATATATTTCGTCTGCGTTTTACATGAACCTCCTTTGATATCAGAGCCCAATGTCTTCACTAGTAATCAATTTTGTTCTTCTCTATTATTGGCACAATGGAAGCTAAATTCGTCGTGGAGAGTCGATGACAAGACAATGAAAAATTGCTAATTTTACAGAGCAGACATGTTGTTACAATTCTTAAATATTTTTGCCTTCTGACCTTCAACTGTTATTGTTCTTGTCAGTTTTGTACTGTTTACTTACTTTAAAAGTACATATCTGAAGGGATAACGCTATGAGTTAACCCGCACTTGACACCAACCCTGGCAACAACGAGACTCATTATTTGGCAGGAACTCTGTTTAAACCTTATTGTTTTTGCGGGTTTTGTCTTTTACATTTTAATCCTATGTTGTAATTACCTGTTTTATTTTCGGTTGTGTATGTAATGTTAAATCCTAACCCTCCCTTATTATCGTCCGTTATAAATGACAACATTATAGAATTTTTCGTTGATAAAATGTCTCCGGGAAATGTTTGTCCACACAGTGTTATCAACGGACTTCCGTTCGAAGCTCCGTCCGTCACTGTCAGAGCATCAAAAGTACATCCCTGGCTATACTCGACATCGAATAACGTAAAATGTAGTCTAATTATGTACCCCACGGGTGCAAATATATGCCATATACATCGAAGTCTACTGGGGTATTGACCATGTCCAAAGTTTGGCGACACTATATTTCCTGGGACAGTATAATTGATATCTTCATCACAGTGAATCTTTGGTCTTGGTGGTGTTGTTGGTATGCTTGCAGCCTCTGAAATTGTAAGGAGTGATATATAAAGGAAAAGAAAGATGGAGGCACAAAGTAAATGATTAATACGAACAAATACAGCTTAGTATGTAAGTTATAGACACGTATGTGAAAGCTGGCTGTCTGTCAACGTTTAACAACGCTATGGTTTCTCACTTTTAAGACATTACAAATACAATGGCGAATCTAACTAGAAGTGAAGTTGCATAAAGTTAATGTTTTATCACGCCATTCAGATAGATGCCTTTTTATGTTTTTAAACTTTATGCATATAATTACTTTATAAAATAAACGCTAGAAACTTGGTTTCACAAAATTTTTGAAAAGTTGGGGTATTTTATTACTGCATGTACCAAAACTACTTCTTTATGCTCCTTTGTTTTTATGATAATTGTAACATAAAAATCACAGATACAAAACAGAAATCTCCTGAGTATTCAGATACCATTTTAAAAGAAATTTATTAATAAACAAAGATTAAATTAGTGTTAGTAGTATTGGTAATTTATATCACCATTAGTGGAATAATTTCAAAGTGCACACGCGATCTTAATTTTAATTGATGGCATCACATTGTAAGCACATTTTTAGTTATATTTCATTAGTTACAATCTCTAGATTTTTAGGTTGTATCTTCATCCTTGAAATAGTTTATGCTATCCAACTTGATTTTATGTTTATGTATTATGTAATATATATATAATACTGACTAATAGCAGAGAGATGAAGAGTAAAACCACTTGTTCCATTAACAGGATCCAGATGGTACATAATCTTTGAGAAATTAGTGTAGGTTGTTATGTCTTGGGGTGTTTCACTCCCACAGTACGGACCAGAGACAGCCGTCCCAGGTTCTTCACCATCTATTATGATGACGTAGTCTTTGAGGCAATAGGCAAATTCAACCAAATTAAAATCCATAAAGTGAAAGTGTATTCTGTACCCTTCAGGAGCTTGAATATACCAATTACACAACGAATCGGAGCCTTGAGGTAATTCTGACGTGTCAATATATACAGAAGTTTCGTTGTCAACGTTAAAAACTTTTTCACAGACAAGTTCTGATGAGTGATTTAAAGGGATAGTCAACGAAAGCGGCGTTGTGCTTGAATAGCTTGTAACTGGTTGTGGTAAGAATGTTGTAGCCACGTCCGGATGTGGGTAGATCTTCGTCATTAAACTAACAGTTGTGTTTTTTGTCGGTTGAGAAGAACTAGAATAGCTTGGTGTTTGAATAAATGGCACCTGAGAAACAGGTTGGTTTACTGTGTCACCTGTTTACAAGATCACAAAAAAGAAAACAATAAATTGTATCTAGTTTTATAACATAAAATTATTTGGAGAGTAATTATATAACTTATGTATTTACAGAATGAAATAACAATGAATACACATGCAGACGTCATATAAAGCTTTAGTTATTCATCATGTGTAAATACTGTAAATAATAATGAGTGGTATTTTATTAAATTTTTTATAGATAAATGAATTTGTCGAGTGAGAATTAATTTCTTTCGACTCGGATATTATGCAGTTACCAATTTTCACAACAAACAGACAATGCGGCCAAAATGAGACATCTCCGGCTGTATAGTCCTAAACTATCGTTTGTAATTACTAATAGAGGTGAATATACAATTACTACGAGTGTCGCACGATGCACGATAGGTGTTGCGTGAGATTTTATTAAACGAATATACGAGGTTACAACAAAAAATTTCCTACCGAAAGGTTGGGGGTTTTCTACGGGTACTCCGGCTTCCTCCCCCAATAAAAACCAGAGGTCATAAAAATTGCTGAAACTGGCTTTAAAATACCATTCAAACATCAAAACAAACGAAAAAAACTATTCTGGACAAGAATTTTGCTATATAAATAGAACGGAATATATAAAACATTGCAAAACTGACCCATTCAAATTTATTTCTCTCTTATCCTTTTTAGCCAGTTTGCTTCGTTCTTACTACATATATAAATGTGCAGGTCTAGGCAGTCACTTAATTTAATCATTAATATATTTTGATTAGCTGCTGTATGCTTTGCTTCAGACAATTAAAAACACGGAGACTTAAATTACCGTTTACGACGACTAAAATTACCGTTATCGAACAATTATACTATTATTTACATCGACAGCAGCAACTATTTTACAGAAATATAAATAACAAATTATAAGAAAATATAAAATCAACCTACCATTCACAGCTGACCAATGAATGACTAATTCTTTACCCCTTACTATAGTTGAACTCAACATAATTTTTATGTGGTTTGCCTGTATCACCTGATCCGGTGGAATTCTCCTCCCACAAAATTTTGCTGTAATAGAAAAATCGTATACCAACCATGGCACTGTATCAACGTATATAAATTAGAATATTAATAGTTTTGAGGTTTGCGCACGTAGATTATAATGACCATTAGCGAGCTAATGTTGACGTTGATTTTATTATTTTATTATTATTTAGCGATTGTTTTGGCAAATATGTAGAATACAAGACGTTTTTATGATAAGTTTGTGTGAAGTTACTTTAGCTGCACAAAAATCAAGCTGCACATTAATCTTCTGCCCTTGCCAACATCAGAATTAAACATGCTGATCATAAATGCTGAATTTTTGTAGGTTGTTAAAATGTTTCAACTTAAATAAAGTGCAGATTTTTCTATAAATTAAAAAAGTGGTTGCGAGCCTTTTAGGCATTTGTAAGTATTTACGAAGTTTAATGTACATTATTTCTGGCAAATGCAAGTAAATCTTGATTGTTTACCGGTTTCAGCTCCGCTTTCTCTGTAAATAGCAACAAAGGCACCTGCTGTACAGTTATTTGAATCACTTATATGGAATCTTGAGAAATGTAATTTCACAAACTGAAAAAGATATAAACCTAAAACAGTATAAATTATTACTAACAAAACTATACGACTCCATTGGTATCCGACTCCAATGTTATCCTGGGAGAAATAATAGTCATGTGCAATAAATGATAAATATTATTATCGCTATTTTGCAGTATTTTCCTTTGATCGTTGTGTGCGATATTATTCCATCTCACTCTACTAGCGTGGGATGGGCCCATCTCAGCTCGCTGTCAAGACGTCGTTATGTAAACACTGTGACGTCACAATGTTACAAAACAGCGATAAACAGATTATTTACGTTTTTTGAAACTCGATGCACTTTCTCGTCATCTCATCTCGGGGCTGTCGCCCTTCGATGACATACGACGAGAAAATGCATCTCGTTTCAAAAAACGTAAATAATCTATAATGGTTGCATTTCAGCTCAGCCAAAACATTCACCTGTTCATTTCCAGTTAAAGATCAATGTATATATTCAATAAAGTTATAAATATATTCGATTTCTGAATATTCGTGATAATGACCTTCAACTTTATACAAATTGTACACAATATAAGACCGTATAGAATTATAGGAACCAACCATATTGTCTGGAACAAAGACATCCCACAAGCAAGTACTATTGGAATGATTTCGTATTCGTATTTCGCCTTTAACCCCGGTCTGAGTTCTTTGTCCACCACATCCCGACATTATCAGGTCACAGTTCAGTTCATCACTGCTATCGTCACAGTCGGAGTTTTGATCACATCGCCAATTTTCCGGAATGCAGGATCCGTCGTTACACTTAAATTCGGTTTTCTGACAGGCTGCTTCACAATATATAATAACAGAAAATTGTTCTCGTTTATTTCACAGTTGTGTTAAAAACAATTTAAATGTTCACCAAACCTCATTTAACGTAGAATACATGAAACATTGAGTGAAGACAAACATATTACTGTATTCGGAAACTGGTGCTTTATATAATTATATAAAAAAAAATTTATAGACTTACTATCTATTTTCTTTGGTGACATTTTATCATATAAATGCTTTATTTATAGCATCCAGAAAAAAATCTTCATTCATTTAGGTTTTCTGGTACGAATTTTTTAATCTAAAAATTTACAAATTAAAAAATATGTTTTAGGAAATAATTTGTAAATTATAAAAGCTGTATATAACATAGTTTGATTCTTCTGTACATATATCCAAAGTCATAACACTCAATAATGTCTATTACATTTTTACACTTCAAACATACTACTTACATGCATATGTACAATTTTCTTCGTCCCTCAAATTTCCGCAGTCGTTATTTCCATCACAAACCATGGCAGAGTGAACACATTGTCCGTTCAAACAGTCGAATTCGTTACATATAAAGATGGGCTTAGTTGTAGTGACTGCAAAAAAAAAATTCTTCAATTGAGACATTTTATTTGTTAATTGTACGTCTTTTTGCCTTATCGTAATCAAAATCCATACAACTGATCAAGCCCAAAATAAACAAGAAAATTTACGGAACGCATTTTAATGCATGTTTATATCTATGTTACTAAAGTTATTTTACGTTCTATGAAATTAAAATATATAATGTTGTAAGCATGATATGTCTTATTGTTTAAGACCCAGTGTCGTTTACTGTACTTTTCATGCGTGGCATTAATGCTGTATTATAATTAGACGTTTTGAACCACGAATATGTTTTGTTTTCTTTTTTCTATAATAGACTAGGCCGAATTTTACTGCCGCTATAAAATCCGAAATTAGTTTTGTGATTTTAAAAAAAGTGAGGGTACGATTATTCGTTCTAATAATAGACACATAATCATATAAAGAAATGCATGCAGAATTGTCTTATTAATATTGGCTTTAAAACGTCTACATTTATCACATCTTACCGAAGTCGACATACTACGTCATTGCATTCACAAATGGCTTTTTATTCTGGTTTTCGAATTTTCAAAGCTACGCACATCGATAGCGCTATCACCGAAAGACATAGTACTTAAAATTAGTTAATGGAATACCAAAAATATTTATTACTTGAAACATTGACATCACCAAGCGTTTTTGCAGTCCAGTGTCATATTTCATCATGATTTTCCACTCAACTTGAATGATTGACATTCTTTTCGCAAACTTTTATTCATTCATGGTAACTAATTATACTTGGGAAAAATACATTTTCCTTTGTACCCATCCATAGCAACAGAAGTGAAAACAAATATCTCGCCGCCTTCCTGGGCAGTAATTATCAAAAACACATAGTTCTGAACCTCTCTGAATATTAAGAATTGACCTTTAAACAAGCATTTAAGTATTTATATAGCAGCCTATAAGAAAACATATGCATTTTCTGAAATACTAACTCACCAGTCTGTTCCGTTTTAAAGTGAACTGGTACACTGTCTGGTCCGTTGCCTTGTGCATTGTAACATGCTATTGTAATGTTATAGTTTGTTCCTCCAATTAGATCATAGAGATACACTGCATTCCGATTGGCTGGGATAGTCACAGTTAGACTATCAGTAGAGCTCTTTGCAGAAACAATATATCCCTGGACCCCGTGCATTTCAGTCGAATTAGGTGGTACCCATGTTATCAGCAATGTTGTAGAGTTTATTGACCAAGCGTTTATATCTATTGGGGCTACTAGAGGTCGCTGTACAGCTGTACGTACATAAATGCTATTACTAAATACTCCATCACCTCTAATGTTGAAAGCTGCAATTTTAATTTGATAAATCGAAGATAGAGAGAGGCCTGTTAGATTAAATGACTCGACAGAACAAGGAATCGTCAGTTCTTGGTATGGTGCAGGGCTATTAATAGAATGGTACAGAATTTTGTAACCAGTTAGTCCACAACTCCACGTGTTTTCAGGCGGATGCTGCCACGTCAGTAATATTGTAGAATTTATTCCAAATGTTCCATTTAAGCTGCCTGGTGCTACTGCTGGAACTACAAAAAGAATTGATATTCATGGTTTAAGTTAGCGTGAAACAGCAGAACGTAATGAACCTGAACATGTATTTATAATGTCATCATTAGTTCTATATATATATATATGGTTTAACGACAAGAAATGTAAATTTACCGATTTCAATTGTTGACAAACACAGTCTTGCCTAGAATTGTAATATTCATACATTGCTATTTAGTATACTTGTATTTCTTCATAAAAAAAATAGTTTTCATCAATCATCATTAGCATCGTTCAAAATGTATGATTGCAAATAGTTCACTAGTTCACTGTTGTTTTACTCTTTTTACAGTTTTTTTGGTTATATTAAAAAATCATATAATTAACTGACCTGTAGTTATACATGACTGGTCCCTACAATTACACATTCTGGATACACATGTGTCTACAATAAATATATCTGACAGTTATACACATATACATTGCTATCTTTGATATGCGCGAAAGTAGTAAATTTATGAATATGAGTGCAAATATCCGCGTAATTTTTCCAATTGAACAACCATGATAGTAGACGGTGATAAAGCAATCAACCACAGAAATGGCAGCATATACTAAAACGAAATATTATACTTCGAAGATTTATTTTTTAATGATTTCTTTGTAAGCACAAACGGTCCATATAATCGTATATAGACCGGCCGGTGTAGATGGACCGGTCCATATATTGTATATGGACCGGCTGTGGATAAAATGTGCATTGGATTTACACATCTGTTGGAAAAACACAAATTTGTTATTAGTAATCTCAGTGAAGATTATTTATGACAAGTAACTGATATGCAAAATGAGTTTTCAGAAAAAAATAACCTAAAATGATCAGTAATGACAGTACATGTTGTGCATATGGAGCAAATAAGTGAGCATAGAAGCTTACTAAAAGTACTAGTATAATATAACAAATAGTTCATGACACTTCGGGTCATATGGCAGTATATGGACCGGTTGGTGGCCCCAAAAAATATATGGACCTCAGCTGCGCTTCGGTCCATATAAATTTTTGGTGCCACTAACCGGTCCATATACTGCCATATGACCCTCAGTGTCATGAACTATTTGTTAAATAGCAAATGTTAATGTTTATGTTTTAAACCAGACACTTGTGACCAAAAACGTAGCTGGATCCACCTTTCCATTACAATCTTTATGGCAGCTACTCGTTTTGATCCCTGGAATTTGACTCCATACCAATTTGGGCCGAACTATGACAAGAAAACACAAAACGTGAGCGCAGGATTCTACGGCAAAATGAACAATTCTTACCCTTTATCTGTGTCGAAACGTTCACACGGGAAGCATTTAACTGCCACTATGCGTGTGGTTGTTCTTTTGGGCTTTTATTCTTCGACTCGATTCCATTGGTCGATCAATGTTTTTGCAACCGCAAAACATTTTTCTTGGACTACAACACCTGATGCTTTGCAAATAAAACATTGCAGTAATCACTGCAATTGATATGGAATCAAATTTCTGTGTTTTGATGAATGCCTATTGCAGCAATGTGGTGCACTCGATTTATATTGGATTCAATTCCTATGTTTTGATGTATGCTTATTACAGCAATACGGGCGCACTCGATTGACAACTTTATATTTACATCCTTACAATTATGACATTGATTCAAAGCCAAGATTTCAGTACTCCTCATAATCTTGACAATAAATACACGTTTGACACGACTGATACTATACAATTATAGCCTTTCAAAGAGGTCAAAACACTTTTTATTAATTACTATAATATTCACTTAGATCACATATAACTAAAACTATGATATATTTTTCTGACCAGGCAATTGGCCTGATTCCAACCTGTATTGGCCTGATTGATTTGGACTAGTTAATTAATAAAGATCTCATTACGTGATGATTTCTGTATTGGCATAGTAATTGGTTCTTGGCGCAGCCTCAGGCCAATACAGCAAGCCTTAGACCAATAACTAGGCCAATCCAGAAACCATTACTTAATATTATCATATTATCAACCAGATGAAACGCTAGAGGACGGACAATAAAGGCTATAGTTGTTTTATTTTAATATCCAGATACGCTTGAAGTATTTCCGTAACAAACTACAATGGTATACCGAAAGTACTGCGATTGGTCGATTTCTTAAATGCAAACTACATGTAATTAGTTTTTTCACACAACAGTCAAAAATCTTTTTTCTAAAGTGTTAACCTATACAGAAGTTCCTTTTTTGAAGTGTTCAATCACGTGAAGAGTATTTACAAGTCACCATTATAATAACGATCATTTTTTGGTCGTATTTATTATTTTTTGATATTTTTTGTATAACCAGGTTAAATCGACGAAGACATTAGTTGATTAACCTTTTTGCGTAGCCATCTAGTTTGTTGTTTGTTTCTTTGAATGGTGTTTAACGCCACTTTCAGCAATTTTTCAGCTATATCATGGCGTCCAGATTTTATGGGGGGGGGGGGAAGCCGGAATACCCGAAAAAAAAACCCGACCTGCTTTAGGAAAAATGGCAATTCTTGTCAATTAAGATCGGAGTCGAATGCACCCTGCCTGCAGTGAGAGTCGAACCCGCAATCTCAGTGTTGACAAACTACGTGATCAATAGAAGACGAATTACCTTAACCACTCGGACCCCAATGTAGCTTGATATACATTTACAAGGATAAAAAAGCTCACATCTAAACATTTGGAATTAAATTCGTTTTAGACTTGTGCAAAATGACTCCCTGCTCGCATGCATAAGGTATGTATTAATATGGATTTTAATGATTGTATGCATAATATGATTTAAACTAATACAATGTTATTATTTAGATAAATTAAGCAATAAAATAATGTGTAAATGTTGTTAAGCTCACTCACAGACCCATTAATCGTATCGTTTCTTTTTTACAACAATTCATTTTATTATTTACATCCTATTATAAACAGCCCAGGTCATCCAAGAATAAACCAATCCTAGGAGCCCTTGTTTTATTACAGATCTTCATTTAATGGAAAATAAAAAGGACATTTGTTTATGTTTCTAAAGGACATATACATTACTGATTTATAATAAGGACTGCATGTCCGATCGTGCTAAACACCAGCGTGTTACGCCAATAAAAATCAGATTATACAATCAGAAATAACATCTATAACTTGTAATGAATTACTCAGAATATACCCATCACATCAAAATTATTGTATAAACATGAACTATAGTTAAGTTTCGGGTGAATGTTGTTTTTCAGTTCTGTTGAGAAGCTGTGACCCTGTCTTTGGAGACTCTTACGACTACGACATGTCCATAGACCATATTAGAAGAAATCTTTGTCCTAAGTCGTGTCATCGAAGTGTCGCAAGCTAGGACGTCCTAATTTTTATCCGAACTATAGGTCAACGAAATAGCTGTCCTAAGATGGTCTTGGGATGGCCTTAATTTTAATTTGTTTTAATTTTTACATTTTTAAGTTTTAATTAATATTAGAAAGTTTGCTAAATAGCACATACTTATGTCTTTTAACATTTTCTTACATTTTCGTACAGTTTGGTCTCCTTTTCTTACCATTATAATAAATTGTGTAACAAGATAAATGTTAACCTTATTTATATACAAGTCAGGTTACAGCACTAAATCAACCTTTGAACCAAAACAAAGAAAAGTCCTTGCAGTCAAACCGGTTTTGTTCAATTATAAACTCGTGACAAATTATATCACATTGAAATGCACATAACTTAGACATTTGACGTTTTAATTTAGAACAATACGTATATATTTATTGATACATCTTTATAAAACGTTTATTTACTTTTTTTTAAGTGCAGTCATCTAAATTTGAGTGGATTTATAAAGTTCTTAATTAAGCAAAAAATTATAAATATAATACTTAAGACAGAGTTAGGACATCTTTTCTTAGAATACCTTCGATGTGAGGTCTAAGACACGACCTTAGACTGTCGGAAGTCAGTCCTAAATTATGTCCTAAGGCATGTCGTAAGACCTATTTTAGGATAATTTCGAAAAAATGCCCCGTGACTTTCAGAACTGGAGGATTAAATCGCTTCATAAACACCTGTTAACATTTGTTCAATAATAAACTGCCCAAAAACATTCAAATTTAACAACAATGTCTGAATATCAAGTATAAAAAGAAGTTCTCTTACAATTGTAAAACAAGTGAGTTTAAGTCTCGAAATGAGTTTTACAAAAATGACACAGACCATTAACATTAGATAATCCCATACTATTAAGTCGATAATATGTTTTTAAAATATTGTGGATTGATTTCCACTGAACATTGCTTATGTTCTTTTCTACTCAAAGTTTTGTCAGAAGCTACCAAATGAACGACAAATTGTTGTCTCCCATTTTACTTCTGCATTGGGTTTTGATACCGAGTTTAAAATTCTTTTAAATATCTGTTGGCTTTAACTTGGTATTTACTATAGGATTTTCATTAGTTTAAAAAAAATCTACTACATTTAGCAAAATGGGATATTTAACCGCGTTTTTTTTTGCTATTCACTACTACCTTGTAAAATTCGTATATAGTTTGGGATATTGAAGCTTTAATTTTAGAATACTCCGAAATGTGGTTTGTTTTGTTAATCAATAAGCTATAAATAACTTTCAGCTATGGACAAGTTTTGCCTCGATGTTCCAAATGTCCTTCATTTGCTTAATATTGCTTTTAACATGTTTAATAAAAGATTTGAAGAACAATGTTTTTCCAGCAATCGTAGATTTTTATTACAAAATAATTACTATTCTAATATATCTTTGGTACAACAAAGCTCAAATTTAGATATTTGTTCAGACAAAGCAGAAATTGCATATTTGTAAAAAAAAAAATTGGAACAGAAGTAAGATTCAAAACATCGTTATGGAGACTTTACATTTTGTACAAAACAAACGAAAAGTCATCAAAGGACACCAATCTCCATTGTAACATGTGTTACCGAAATTCCTTGTTTTTTTTTCTTGTAAAAGCAGGTAGTCAGGTAAAATGCAACGGAATATTTTATTTAAAAAAATAAAATAAATAATTTCTAAGTAAATTGTCGATAATTCCAAAAATATTACCTGCATGATTTGAATAAATAATTGCCAGTATCGATAAAGAGAAGACTCCATAACTTAACATGTTGCGAAGTAGACAATACACTCTATTATCTTTATCATGATTAAAGCCTTACACAGTTCGATAAGTGCGATACCATATTTAGAAATCCTGTAGACAAACATTTGGTAACTTAGAACAGACTAAACAGTTAATTGATAAATAAAAAATCCAGCTAGGGCGAGCTCCTTATATCTGTGGGTTCAAACTAAGCGTTCTTGCGACAAGACTAGTGGCAGTATTAGACATGTTAGAAACAGAATCGTACAAGTTTGACAACTCAGTTTTATATATATATATATATATATATATATATATACAAACGTCTAAGTATTGTGACAACCATATAATATATCTATCCAGCGGATTTCTGAAACATCAGAAATACAGGGTTAATATCAAATATTTATATATACGTCTACAAATTAAGCCCAACACTGTTTGAATTAGATTTTTAACACTGTCAAATTTTTGCTTTCCCTCAGCGGGATTCGAACTCACACCGTTGTGACACTGTGGCACCAATTCGCCTGCACTATGTCCAGCGGTCTAGACCCCTCGGCCAAATCCGCTATATAAAAATATAGCTTCATTAACCGGGGTGAATCTTAGACATAGACATAGTACATGTGTACTAGCGTGTGACGATGGAATTTTCGTAACCAATACGTATTAATCTGACAGTAATCTAATTCAGCATTTTTGTATATATTATATAGGATGACAAAGTTACTCGTCATGCAGTCACAGTAAGTAAATTATATACAAACGTCTAAGTATTGTGACAACCATATAATATATCTATCCAGCGGATTTCTGAAACATCAGAAATACAGGGTTAGTATCAAATATTTATATATACGTCTACAAATTAAGCCCAACACTGTTTGAATTAGATTTTTAACACTGTCAAATTTTTGCTTTCCCTCAGCGGGATTCGAACTCACACCGTTGTGACACTGTGGCACCAATTCGCCTGCACTATGTCAAGCGGTCTAGACCCCTCGGCCAAATCCGCTATATAAAAATATAGCTTCATTAACCGGGGTGAATCTTAGACATAGACATAGTACATGTGTACTAGCGTGTGACGATGGAATTTTCGTAACCAATACGTATTAATCTGACAGTAATCTAATTCAGCATTTTTGTATAAATTATATAGGATGACAAAGTTACTTGTCATGCAGTCACAGTAAGTAAATTATATACAAACGTCTAAGTATTGTGACAACCATATAATATATCTATCCAGCGGATTTCTGAAACATCAGAAATACAGGGTTAATATCAAATATTTATATATACGTCTACAAATTAAGCCCAACACTGTTTGAATTAGATTTTTAACACTGTCAAATTTTTGCTTTCCCTCAGCGGGATTCGAACTCACACCGTTGTGACACTGTGGTACCAATTCGCCTGCACTATGTCCAGCGGTCTAGACCCCTCGGCCAAATCCGCTATATAAAAATATAGCTTCATTAACCGGGGTGAATCTTAGACATAGACATAGTACATGTGTACTAGCGTGTGACGATGGAATTTTCGTAACCAATACGTATTAATCTGACAGTAATCTAATTCAGCATTTTTGTATATATTATATAGGATGACAAAGTTACTTGTCATGCAGTCACAGTAAGTAAATTATATACAAACGTCTAAGTATTGTGACAACCATATAATATATCTATCCAGCGGATTTCTGAAACATCAGAAATACAGGGTTAATATCAAATATTTATATATACGTCTACAAATTAAGCCCAACACTGTTTGAATTAGATTTTTAACACTGTCAAATTTTTGCTTTCCCTCAGCGGGATTCGAACTCACACCGTTGTGACACTGTGGCACCAATTCGCCTGCACTATGTCCAGCGGTCTAGACCCCTCGGCTATATATATATATACACACACAAATACACATGTGTACATAGCTGCACATCACAGGTATTAAAACTGTATATATGGAAACAAACTTTAAACATGTATGTGTAAACAACACTGTATATTTTTGTTATTTTGTAAACTGTTGTATTCACATAAATACACTTGTTTAAATGTTTGATCAAAGAACATACTAGCATTCCTAACACAACTGCTGTTCAGCGAGCAACGTCTGAGCTACATTCAGGACGATAACAAAATAAAAAAACAATCAATGGTGAAAGGTTGTGGACTAACCGTGAAAAAATTGATTGGCACTGGATAAATATGAAGTATTAGAGTAATAAAGAAATCTACAAATGGGGTCTTTATCATACAAGAACGCGCGACTCTCCAACTAGACACCATTATGACATGACGAACCCAAGCGAGAGGGGTTCTATACCTGGCTACTTGCTATAAACCTCTTGGAGTCAAACACGGTAAGTGTAGTAGGTTTATAATTTTAACTAGTTATGCTTTCGGTAAAGGTGCAGTCACACTACACCGCATAGCGTTAACGGACGCCAAACGCAAAGAAAAATGCGGCTGAAAGTTATCCGGTGATGAAAAGCATTTCCTCATGATCGCTGTACGGGGCGCATAAAACGTGCAAAACGCACAATAACCGAACGATCAACGCACATATACCGGACGAACGCACAGGCACTTGGGGTCAGGATAATTTTTTATGGAATAAAAAGCCAATAAATGAGTTTACAGTGTGTATTCACTCGTTTGGTAACTAGTCTGACATAGCTTATTCCTGACTGGACACTTGGAACAGTGTGTTTTTTAAATAAAACGTGGGGATTCCAGTAAACAAAACTTGAGCTATTTTTAGAACTTGGATAAGATTCATGCCTTGTTCTTATATAATAAAGAAAAATGTATTATTTTTCTGAGGTTAATACTTCACAATGAGATATGTCAGACTAGTTACCAAACGAGTGAATACACACTTGTAAACTCAATTATTGGCTTTTTATTCCATAAAAAAATTATCCTGACCCCAAGTGCCTGTGGATGAACGACGTACAGTTAACGGACTTCAACGTACTAGTAACGGATCGTTACTGCACAAAACGTACACGCAGCGTACACTTACGTTACATCCGCTGCATGTCCGTTAGTAGTCCGGCCGTAAATCAGGTCCACGGGGAAAGAACGGACTCGAACCGGACAAGTACAGAATAAGGAACGTACGAGTAACGAACAAAACGCATACCAGCGCATGGTTACCGTACATCTGACGGACAACTTTATCCGGTGATGTACGTTCCAAATTTTGAACATGTTCAAAACTTTCCACCGAACGGAACGAACACCGCCGGACATCGCCGGACAAGAAGCGCAAACGCCGCATGATAAACGGAAAAGAAACGCATGCGAACGGACATGGACGGATTGAAAATTTTGTTATGCGTTGGACGTCCGTTAACGCTATACGGTGTAGTGTGACTGAAGCTTAAATGTCATAATTTAAAGATAATGACTGCGTGTCAAATTTTGTAAACCACGGATCTATCAGTCGTATTACGCCATCCATAAATTATGATCAATTATGTAACAAGTCGGTCTGCATATTAAACCTAATGCCGTTACAATACATTGTATTGAATGTCTTTGTATTGTGTTATTTAGACCTAGCTTCATTTTTGTAGCTATTTTAAACCCTGACCTCTGTTATAAATTTCTATCTGTCGATGGTTCTATCAGAAACAGCTGTATTAACAATTGAAACGTGAAAAATTGACAACAAATCATTTAAACGTTTTTCCAGTTCACATTTTTCATAAAGATAGGTCTATACGCGTAATAAGACAACAAAGACCTCAATTATAAATTTTGATCTGTAGATGATTCTATCATAAGAAGCTGTGTTAAAAATTAAAAGGTGAACACTTGAGAAAATATTTTGGCAAAGTTTTTCTCTATATCTGTGATGCAAAATTTTCCGTAAATTTTAGTGCCGAAGCGATAGTATTTAATTTTTTTAAATAAATCAGTATAATACTTGTAAGAGTTCGGGAAAAGTTTGTAGATATTTGTATTATTAAAATTGTCTGATCCATAAATTGCGTCGTTTAATTTATAAAAACTCTAAGAATGTCAGGTTTCTCGAGAATTCAACTGACCTATTTTGTGCTTGTAAATTTGTATCTAAACAAGAAAAGATATGGCTGTAACTATATCGGGGAAACTCAGTTAAGTAATTGGATGATTAACACAGGAACCCATTTTGTATTGTAATATGAGAGATTAATTGTTGTTTACAGCTTCTGAAGTTATAATGTACTTATGATACTCTATAATAAGCTTTAACCAAGTCGGGATGATTTAATACAATCAAATTTAATTTTTATTATTTGTCTTTGCCATGTGTTGCTTTTTCTTCTTTGATATAAGAGAATGATCATCTGAGACATCAAAGTTCTAAACATTTGGTTCTTTATATAATAATGCATATAGATATTAAGGAAACGAGTTAAATAATACAATAAAAGACATAAAAAGTAAAATATATTACAGAAAAATTTGTGTTAAATGTATTTTTAGTGTTATCTTGTAAAATGTATGTTTATATTAATATTTATATTTTGGCATATCTGTTAAAACATATATTTAAACCAAGTTTCATTTTTGCCCCTTTTGGGCCCCTTATTCCTAAACGGAAAAAGGAAGAGCCCCAAACTCAAACTCATTCATCCATTTATGATAAGAAAAATTATTGTAAAATTTCAAAGCAATCTGTAAACCAGAACCAAAGTTATTGTGGAAACAAATAAAAAAGTATCATTTTTTTCCCTTTTGGGGCCCTAATTTTTAAACTAGAAAAGGTGGGACCCCAAAAATCAATCCCATCCATCTATTAATTGTATGGGAAATCATTGTAAATTTTCATAGCATTTGGATGACTAAAACAAAAGTTATTGTGGGAACAAACAAAATAGTGGCATTTTTTGGCCCCTTTTGGGTCCCTAATTTCTAAACGAAAAATCAATCCCATCCATCCTTTATGGTAAGAAACATCACTGTAAAGTTTCAAAGCAAATGGATAACTAGAACACAAGTTATTGTGGGAACACTGAAGTTAACAGACAACGACGCAGACGACAACGACACAGACGACAGCATTATACTATTATATGCCTGCAATTTTTTTGCGATCGTATAAAAATAGTAGGCATGCATAGTAAAGAAACCAGTTAACATTTTTTGACATTTGAATTATTGAAAGTAAAAGAAAGATGCAGGAAATTGCACTTGAGACCTGTATTTAAAAAAATTAAATAATTTATTTTTGTTTGATGCGACAACAACAAAATAACTGGAAAATCAACTAGAGGCTCCCAGGAGCCTGTATCGCTCACCTGAACCTGAAATCAAACAACCCTTTTTTATATAGAATTTCGTTCCTATAAGGAATTGACCAACGCTTCTGCAAAAGTCATTAATTTTGACCTTTTAAGGGAAATAACTCCTATAAGGAGGAGCTTTTGATGCTTAGGAGGGAGGTTCACTTGAAATTTGCTGTACCTGTTATACTTTTTTAACTATCAGCCAAAAACTCCCTTGACCCCCCCCCCCCCCTTTCTATTATAGCCAACGTAGAAAAGTAGGTAGTCAGCTGTAATGATTTGCAAAATTTTGGTAGAGGACATCCTAAAGATGATGTGTGCAATGTTTCAAAGCAGTCCTTTCATTGGTTAGAGGAGAAGATTTTTTAAAATCAGTTAAAATTCATTAAAAAAATGTTCTAAGAGAATAATTCCTAAACGGTTAATCAGACAATCTTGACCCTAAAGTCGTTTTTGTAGCCCTCATAGAGCAGAACAATTAAGCAATGCTAACTTTTTCTCAAGTTCTAAAAATTTTCAAGATTTTGTGGCAAAAATAGCAAAAACAATCAATTTCGACAATTAAAGGGCAATAACTTCTACAAGGAGTCATCATACAAATTCGACACAATGGAGTGTTTTGTAGAGCTTTCGATGCTGATGAAGGCTGGTCTCTTCAGTTTTCCTGTATCTGTCATACTATCGAACTATAAGCCAAAAACTGTGTTTTGACCCCCCTTCTATTTTTAGCCATGGCAGCCATGTTGGTTAATCTGCGGCCATGGTTTGTGCAAACTTGGTTGACGGATATTGTGTACAAAGTTTCAAAGCAGTACTTTCAGTGGTTTCAGAGGAGAAGATTTTTAAAAATCAATTAAAACCGATTGAAAAAAAAAACAGTTCAAGTGGAATAATTCTTAAACGGTTTATCAGACAATCTTGACCCTAAAGACATTTTTGTAGCTCTCATAGAGCAGAACAATTAAACAATGCTAACCTTTTCTCTAGTTCTAATAATTGTCAAGATTTTGAGGCAAACATGGCAAAAACCATCAATTTCGACAATTAAAGGGCAATAACTCCTACAAGGAGTCATCATACGACTTTGACACAATGGAGTGTTTTGTAGAGCTTTCGATGCTGAAGAAGGAAAGTCTCTTCGGGTTTCCTGTATCTGTAATACTTTTTGAACTATAAGCCAAAAACTGTATTTTGACCCCCCTGTTCTAGCCATGGCGACCATGTTTTTTTTACGAATCAAAAATCCCAACGATAGTTTGGTAAAGGACATGCTAAGCAACAACCATACCAAGTTTGGTTGCATTCTGTAAAGTAGTTTCAGAGAAGAAGATTTTTGAAAAGTTGAACGGACAGACGACGGACGATGGACGACGGACGGACGACGGACGCCAAGTGACGGCAATAGCTCACCTGACCCTTCGGGTCAATTGAGCTAAAAAGTGCATAAAACAAATAATAAGAAAATGGTAAAGTAGAAAAAATTCATCATTTTAATATTCGACATGAATTACAGTTCGTATTACTTACTTCATTAAGTCGGTGTGCCAGCTTTGTCCGATCCTCCAAAATCAGGGGTTCTGAGTCACGATGGAGCGAACGCGGACTCAGAACCCCTGACTTGGGAGGATGTCTTTGTTTCAAATTATTTACATTTGTACCATTTATTAAATCTGCAATCCCAATTGGAATAAAGGACTGGCTTGTTTTAAAAATATATATTCTTCACGATGATCAGCTGCAGAAGCACAGATAGCCATAGAATATTAACTGTTTACATCACGAAAGTTTTTTAATTAACCATTAAAAAACAGTAGCAAGAAGATCACTATTGTTCGACATACTTATTATGCGTTAATTATATAATTAACAATTCAGATGAAAGCAGATTGAATATGCATTTATGATAATATGATTATGATCATTCACCTAGCCAGCTTGATCGCGTAAGAATATATGAACAGAATTATATTTTTTATTGAAATGCAAAGAACAATATTATTACATTTCGCAATATAAAACATACTGTTTTTCACCTGAAAAATAATCACAACAATATTACAGATAGAAAGTACTTACTTCGGTAAATGTAAACATCGAACTATATTATCGCGCAATAGTTCAGTAAACCGTACCCAAAACTAGTTATAACCCATGTGTGATACAATGCAATGATTTGAGTTATGATAAGGGACATCCCACTGCTACACATTTCACTCTACAGTCCTGTTGATGACGGAACGCTTTCTAAACTGAATCCGTTTGCCGGATGATAATTTAAAAAGCTTAAGGTATAACAGTATACAGTTATTTCATATGTCATTTGGGAACAGTCAAACTGTTGGCCCGAGGTGTAGGGGATAGTGTTTTGAACTGTTGCCCACGGCCGTAGGCCGAGGGCAACAGTTCAAAACACTATCCCTGACACCAAGGGACAACTGTTTGACTGTTCCTAAATCACATATGAAATAACTGTTTTATTACCTGATTAATTACTGTTTTAACAGTACGTGCAGAAAAAAAGGAACAATAAAATAGCTTTGCAAATATGTTAATAATTAAACTTTTCTCACGATTTAACAATCTTTTAACTATGTCACACCGCCAACATTTTATGTCTGTATGTTTTCGTATTGTTTTTCTCTGTTATTTCGTCCAAAAGAAATTAAGGAAACAGTCATTTTGCTATTTTAAACTGACAAAATGACGTCAGAGCACGCGAGGGAAACAGTCAAAACTATTGACAGGTCAACAGTTCGCGAACATTGACGTTTTTATAATTTCAGAAAACAGTTAAAAATACCAAATAACATTTATATAAGGTATCAGGTAATAATAGTGAATGCGTACCAGTAACAGTTTACCAGATTGTGTACCCATTACTGAATACTACGTTGCGTTTTGATTTGGTCAATAGTGGTTAGATGTGTACGATTTTTTAACTGTAAGCTCCTGCATAAGTAAAGTTTTGAAAAAGTGGTAAAATTTTTCTCAGATCTTGCAAGATAAATTTTTGGTAATTTTTTAAACAATTTACTAGTAGTATTTTTACATTCATTGCATGAGAAATTGCATGCAAAAGTGGGAGCGTCTAAAAATGTTCTAACTAGCGAAAAAAGGAATTGGTCACAGATATATATGACTTTTTTTTTAAATGGTGAATGAAAGTTTATTAATATCCTAGTCCAGGTAAATGCTTAGTAATGTTAGAAAGGTATGCAAATCACAGAAATGTTTTCGACAATAGCTAAAACATTTATTACAGTTCTACCTTAAATCTGATTTCATTTAAACTATGGGATATTGTTACGAATAAGATGGGTTAGAAGCCTGTTTGTACTCTTGGTGCTAGAGGGATTCCGTCAAATTCAAGGTTATAGCCAACAAAAGGCGTTATAAATTTGCACAAAAAGACCTTTTTCTTAAGCAGTTCCATTTCGTTTCAAATGTTGCCGTTTCCACTGAAATAGCCCTAAACTTTTATGAAATCACGTGAACAGCATTACAATTTTCACCTTTTTCAACGGGAGCGATATATATTAAAAACGACGTATTTGCTAAATCCTTCCCACATAATTTTTTGAGAAGTATTTGGTTACGTCATCACAGACAAGAGCTAACCGTTACTCAATAACCAATCAAATGAATGAACAGAAACGTCTCAACGTAATAGATTCATTGATAATTACTGAAAATAGTTCAAAATAGAGATCACGAACCCCAAGGTTACCTTCCCGATCATGGACGGAAATTACCGGGGGATGTTTCGATTATGTACTATCAATCTCCACGCAAAGTAATCTATGTGTGCTACGTTAACCACAATCACCTCTGCCACACCATGATAGACATCTTTCATAGCGGATATGCCTCGTGAACAAATGCATTACCTTAAAATCGTATCAAACGCATATAAATAAACTATATACAAATAAATAAGTATTTTTAATACATCTGTTCTTGTTTACAAACACCATATACATTCTGATACCCTGACGATGATATGCTCTTTAACATAAGCGACCGTCGGATGTTGTCAGGTCAGCAGCATTGTATTCAACAACGAGAGCGTTGAAAGTTTTCTTTCCTATATTCTCTAGACTAACCATTTTGTAATATAAATAGGTTCAATAGACCGAAGGTATTTTTATGACGTATGGTGTTTACATTTCTCACCAGAGTTTACAGTCATTTAGATTGAATAATTTAAACGTTAAGTTAAAATGTAACTTATAGTTACATTTTCTGAAACAAATTACCATTGATTATTTGATTATATATATAAATAATGAAAGGTAATTTGTTTCCGTTATTCAATGGTGTTTACAGCAGAATAGGATTCATTCATTATTCGCTAACAACAATGCTAAAATATATGGTGGTTCTACCAGCTTTCCTTAACACGTACTGGTGATATTCGAGATTCTCATATATTCTTTTACACCATAATTTTTCTTTAATATTTTGTAAAATCTATTAATTGTAGAGCTCAAGCATGAATGACTATTTTCATCCATATCGATATGTTCGTTTATTTAAATTTTTTTCCATTAGGCCACACAGAATTAATTTCTTGTTCGTCGGACTTTAACTTTGAAAATAAGGAGCGATCGAGCGAAATTTTTTTTATTAATTTTTTTATTCGAAATTCTGATTTTGTGGAGCGAATAATTTTTTTTAAGGCGAGCGACATGTTTTTAGTTTTTTAAAAAGATTTGTTCCAGGTTTTCATGGTTAAACTGATGCGAGCGAGCTTTGTTTTTAATTTTGAAGAAAATAACTGAAATTTAAAAAAAATGTATTTGATATTAAACAATTGCTTATTCTCAGTGTTTTATGACTTAATTAATTGATTAGTAAATTATATAGCAGAAAAGAACTTCTAAAAAGATGCTGTCTTGGCTTTCTATCAATAAGTACAGGCTGACCAACAGACAGCCCATACCACTATTCAGTAATGTCTCTTAATCTTTTTGGAAAGTCATAATTTCAAGATTGATTAAAAAGAAATAATAAAAGACTACCTGTCTAACTATTATGCCATCATTTTCCCTGCCCAAAAGCTTGGGAATGTCCTTAATTTTGATTCTCATAATGTTGTCATAACTAAGGTTAGAAATATTGGCGTGCGTTGAAGGCTTCCCTTGTATGCATGTAAATAGGTCGATAAAGGTGTCGTCCATTCGACATGCTAATGCTATATTTGGTAGCAGCACTTTAAACTGGGTGGCAACTGCTGCAACAACCACACTCTTGTTTTCTACATTTTACTTTCGGTTTTGATTTTATAGGGGACGACTGAAACGGTATTTTAAGTTCTGACTGAATCTCCAGCTGTCGGAGCAGTTGGATGAATTCGTAGAACGCGGAGAAGATTATTTTATTTTAAAGACAACTTCCGTTTCTGGACGCGGGTGGGTTTCCGGTTAATGCGGGCGGAAGAAATTTAGTTTTTTTTCCTTTCTGAAATAATTTTACGTGCGGGCGGTCCGACGAACAAGCAATTAATTCGGCGTGGCCTTAGTTGATTTACAAAATGCTCTATTTATTTTAACCAATTAGAGCGGTGCTTCTGTTGGTTGTTAGATAAAGTATTTTTATTGTCGTAAACAGGAACAATTTCTACCTTCAAAAACAGATTTTTTGTTCAGTATGAAGATTAAGTTATGCTTAATCCCACTCGTGACTTAATAAAGAACGTAAAGGAATTAGCAGTGGGTTAAATTAAGACAATGAGTGAAATAAAATAAAACTCAATAAGAACCCTCAATCAGTCCAATAATATTTATTTAACAAACCAATAAAATTTCTTTAACAAAATACATGTACAAACATAAAGACCTCAAGACAAGCATTACCGATTGCATGTAGTAGGAATTATGCAATAAATAAAACATAGTACTAGTATATGAATATTGTCAATTAGTGGATGTTATAATTTATATAAAAATATATCGATATCGATCTCGTCATCTAGGAGTTTAATAATTAGTGACTTCGAAACAAATTATAAAATGTTTAGCTTCTTCAAAAAGCTGTACGAATAACGTTGTAAATGCGGGTGTCCTAAAAAACAGTTAAGATGGCACTACCGACCAAAAACGTCATATAGAGAGGGAGTGGTCGATGGATGCATTGTATTTTCTATCCATCTGACATACGGAGCAACTTCAGTGTATACTCCAGGTTTGTTCATTTCACCACATCCTTCTCCCCAGGAAATCACTCCCGCTACGATCCAACGGTTGTCCCTTTTACACATAAGTGGACCTCCTGAATCTCCCTAAACAAAAGAACAAACTGTAATAAAAACGGCAGTTTTTTTCCAATCTGTCAATGTGTGAACAAAGAAAAAAGTAGGCTAGATAATTAAACCTGAAAATATTTTAATCAATAAAGACAAGTTTTAATGTCGGCAACCAAAGCTTAATACCACAAATGTAAAATAAACTAGTGTAGATCAGTAATAAAAGCTATTTGTGCTCCAAAAGCCATTATTTGGAACCGTTGCCTATAGGAAACCACGTCTCAACTTAGATAAATTTACAAAAAGAAAAAGTATTGATTGATTGATTAATTAAACAATCAGCCACAAACTTTGAATTCATCCAGAAAGTGCAGAGTGTTTCCTCTACAAAAACGTCTTTAATGTACAAGGAGTATGACATTCGTTTAAGGCGTCAACGGCTGAGCTTTCCATATTACCATTGTTTACAGCGCTTTTATGTATACGACAAATGTGATGACTTCAACTTTCCAATGGCCAAGTTTTCCTTATTGTACAGCGTCATTCCATCTGCTCCGGCATATAAACTGAAAGGTTACTCCAGAGCTTGTTTGGTAATAACACCAAGTCCCCTTTTGTATATTAAAAAATGTAGGTTCGTTGTAGGCCGAATTGTACTGCCGTTATAATCCGAAGTTAATTTTGTGATTACGATTTTTCGTTCTAGGTTCATTGTAGCCGCTACAAAATGCTTACTTCTCCTCCCCTACCCAATACTCATACTTTTCCAGTGGCAGTCAAAATTGTGTTCCCTATGTCCCATCCCACCCCTATTTCCGTTGATTTATTGTTTGTAACCTTGTTCTTGTCCTGAATATAGCTGAAATACTGCTTGCTAGAAGTAAAGCAAGCATCCAATCAAACAATTACAATTTTGTCATCAGTGCACATCTACTGAATGTGGAGAATATTGAACGCCTTGGTTCATTTTGTAATTTTTTTAAGTAATATGTATTAGTTTGAACAATTGTAAGAAAACTGTCATAAATTTTATTTTATTCTGTATCCCTGTTAATGCTGTCAGCTTCCAGACAGAAAGAACATTACAAGTTCGATTGAAAAAGACTTAACTGAAAAAAGTGAATCTGTGAGCTAATGCTCACTAGTCATACCCCCGCTTTCACAAAAAAGTATTTCGTAAACTAGAAATAGACCAAAGAAAATAAAATCGCTGTCATCATATGGTACCATAGGATTAAGCAATATCGGGCTTCTGTTTTAGTCTCCTTTAGTTGCTCAGAAAACTGCGAAAGCAAGTTTTGTAACGGACGATAGAACAGACGAACGAACGCACGGACGGACAAGGGTAAAATAATATACCACCCTTTCTTTAAGCGGGAGTATAATGACACAAACCTGACAGGCATCTTTTGCTCCATTTTCGTATCCAGCACAGATCATACCAGGGACGAATTTAGTGCTGTATATTTTACGACATTCGTTGTATGAATATACTGGAATTCTTATTTGTTGTAAAACATTTTTATTTCCAGTGCCTGAAACACACCATTTCAGATTATAGAATTTAGCGTGTTGTATTCTAAATGTTTTACTTTCCAAACAATAACGCTAATTTTTTATATTAAAATTGTTGGTAAAAACTTTGTACGATTCGATCAAACCGTGGTAAAATGTCATCAGTTATTACTGTATATAGAAGTTTCTATTGCGTCTATTTTAAAAAAAAAGACTACTACTCCAGTTGAAGCAAAAGGGACAAGGCAACAATGTAAGTACGAATTAGATACTTAGTATTGTATACAGGACATATAGAAACTATACACCATCATTATAGTATCGACGAGAACTATTTTTTATCACAAAAGGTTAAGGCTTAGTATCTTTCGAAACCCAACTATCTCATCTTCGGAATTAAACAACTAGGATACATCTCAATTGATCGATGTTATACTATAGAAAAACGATTTCTTCGTTAAAGAATATTTAATAATACCTCTGGTATTTCCCCATCCGATGGTATAACAGTAATCGCTTTCATTGAATCTTGCATTATTTTCCGGTAGGCATATATCTTGGACGTAATTACTAGCTATGTTTGCTGGTCTACTCAGTTTAACAAGAGCTATGTCTAGTAAATGTTTGCCTGGTTGGTAAAGCGGTGACTTAACAATGTTCAGGATAGTAAATTCTTGTTCTGTTCCTTCGTGAATATGCATATCATGTTCACCCAATCTTACATGAACGCTCGTCGATATGTTTATGCTGAAATGTTGTAAATAAATTGGGAATAAAATATACCTAAACGTAACGGAATAGAAGGATTTCAGACATTTTTCTGTATGCAGTCTTGCTATGTATCTTTTTTTTTGTTTAATGATACTGTATATTCTGAATTAAGCATTTATTATCTTTAATAACTGCTTATTCTTTGTGTTATATTAAACTTTGGTCATTGTTGTTAATTCTTTAACTAGTAGTCCTAACTGTCTTATCTTGATATCAAAACATCAGCAATTTACGGCCTAAATCTATAATGTTCGTTGTTTGTATTGCGACTTGTCAGTGCAGGTATTGTTGTAAGTGTTTACTTGTAAATTAACTTTAACGATACACTTAAGCTTACTTGTCAAAGCAGTGGGCAGCAGTAACAACCCATTGGCTATCAATTAGTGCTCCTCCACAGAAAGGTTGTTTAACACCAGAAGGAAACGTTAACAATAGTGACGCCTGCCATGGCCAACTTCCTTTGGCAACAGGTTGCCCACCAACTATTCGATGGCTCGTTTCAAGAATTGGAAACCTTTGGATTCCACATCCTTATAATATAAATTATATATATTAAATTACTGTAAAATATTACAAAATTCTAAATGTAACCGCATTTTTGGTTAATCCAACAAATCACAAAACTAAAATTTTTTTGTTTGGCCTTATTATGTTGAATCAGTAAGAGTCATCAACGTGGACACTTTAGTCTACCTGGTCACGCTCGATGAATTTTGTGAATACTTAATGTACTTTTGTATTCGGTTAACTTTTAATGTGAATTTGGCTGTTTATTTGTTTGCATATTATATGTATCATGTACAATTTCCTTTTCAATCTACAACAGTGATGTTGGTGGTTACAGCTAACTTTATTCTTATAAGACTTTTTCAAGTAACTTATTAATTATACATAGTATATCATGAATCTAAGTACTTTAAATGTTAATGGTATTAAGTCAAAAGCAAAAAGACAAAGGGTACTAGAATGGATTAAAACGCAATATTTATCCATTTGCTTTCTTCAGGAAACACATTTCAATGAATTTTCAGTAAGCGAAATACAAAATGAGCCTGATTTCGACATCTTCTATAGTCTAGGAACAACAGCGAGTAGAGGGGTATGTATCCTAATCCGAAAATCAGTCAACTATAAATTAATTGATAGTCATAAAGACAATGAAGGTAGAATTATTTTGATAAATATTGAAATAGATGACTGTATTTTTACCCTTATGTCTATTTATGCACCAAACTGTAAAACAAATAGAAATGCATTTTTTAAAACCGTGAATACTATGCTGAAGGAACATGGTATAGGGATTCCAATTTTGGGAGGGGATTTTAACGATACTTTAAATGAAATAGATCGAAAGAGTTCTAGATCCGTAAACCGAGGAATAGAGCCAGTAAAAAAGTTTAATAACTTTATTAAAAGAAAATAAATTAATTGATATTTGGAGAGAAGTTAACAAAGAGAAACGACAATTTACTTGGAGACGAAAAGATTTATCACAAGCGAGTAGGATAGATTTGATACTAGTAAGTCAAGTGTTTGTTTCCTTTATTGACAATTGTAAAAAAAAAACCAGTAGCTATTGATTATACCGACCACCAGAGTGTGTATTTGAAATTTAGAGCGGGAATGGCCGAAAAAGGGAAGGGCTATTGGAAATTGAATAATTCTATCTTAGAAGACATCGACTACGAGAATTTGATAAATAATTTAATTATTAAAGTTTTTAATCATAATAATAATGCTAGTTTTGATATACGTCTTTTATGGGATATATTCAAATTAGAGATACGAGAGGCAACAATGTGCTATTGTCGTACCAAGTCGAAGTTAAATAGAGAAAAATTACGAAACTTAGAAAAAGAAATGAAACAAAAAAATGAATTGAGAGATATTGCAAAAAATAATAACGAAACTTTAAACATAGAAATTGCAAAACTTGAAAACGAGGTATGCGCGATATACGATCAAAAAGCACGCGGCGCGCAAATCAGATCTAGGGAAATGTGGACAGAATTAGGTGAAAAAAATAGCGCATATTTTTTAGGTCTTGAAAAACAGAGACAAATTAAAAAGTCAATTAACAAATTGAAAAACATAAACAATGACGTCATAACTGATCAAAGTGAAATACTATTTATGATTAGGAATTTTTATGAAAATTTGTATACTAGTGAAAATCCGAATACTGATGGAATAAAAAACTATATTTTTCAAACAAAATTAGAATATAGCGCAACGAAAATAGATACGTCTATTTGTGATGGGTCTATTACAGAGCAAGAATGTAAAGAGGCGCTTTTTCATATGAAACTAAATAAAGCTCCCGGGTTAGATGGGTTAACTGTAGAATTCTACAGGAAGTTTTGGGAAAAGTTAAAACTCATTTTAATCAAAGTATTTAATGCCGGATATAACGACGAGAAACTTTCATATTCTCAAAGAACAAGTATATTATCTCTGTTATTCAAGAAAGGAGATCCACTAATGTTAAATAATTATCGCCCAATATCTCTTTTGAATGTAGATCTTAAACTCCTTTCAAGTGTTCTTGCAAGACGTATTAAAATCGTCTTGCCGAGAATAATTAATGGAGATCAAACAGGCTACATTAAAAACAGATTTATAGGCTTTAATCACAGGCAAATACAAGATGTTATTGATTACGCTGATCAGTATAATATAGAAGGAGCAATTGTGTTTGTTGACTTTTCGAAGGCATTCGACTCGTTAGAATGGGGCTTCATGTTCTCAGTTTTAAAATATTTTGGATTTAATGATTCGTTTATTAGATGGGTAAGAACATTATATAGCGAGATACAAACATGTGTTTTAAATAATGGGTGGATATCGGAAACATTTTTCAACTCAAGGGGTGTGCGTCAAGGATGTCCATTGTCTGCTCTTTTATTTGTTTTGTGTGTCGAAATTATGGCATCTAGGATTAGACAGAACGAAAACATTAAAGGGATAGTGATTAAAATAGATCGAGTTAAGCGAAGTATAAAAATATCTCAATTAGCAGACGATACAACGTTATTCTGCAATTCAGGCAGAGACGTTGAATTGGCTATGAATGAGATTGAAATCTTTGGGACATATTCAGGCTTGAAACTAAATAGAAATAAAACTGAAGGGCTATGGATAGGAAAATTAAAATCGAGCAGAGATAAAATTGCTGGAATTACCTGGGGTAATGAAGCTGTTAAAGCACTTGGAATCTACTTTGGGCACGATAAAAACAAATGTGAAAAACTAAATTGGAATAATAAAATTGAAAAAATGAATAAATTGTTCAATGCATGGAAAAAGAGAAAACTTACGTTAATTGGTAAAATTTTGATAATTAAGTCTTTAGTCTTACCAATATTTACATTCATTGGAATATCTACTGTAGTACCAGAAATATATATTAAAGAAATAGAAAAACAGTGCTATAGATTTATTTGGGATGAAAAGCCAGACAAAGTGAAAAGAAACTTTATTATTAATCCATATGAAAAAGGTGGTATTAATATGGTAGATATCAGAAGTTATTTTCAGGCCTTAAAAGCAACATGGGTTAAAAGGTTTGCTGATACAGGTCTAGAATCTTGGAAATTGATTCCTTTAAAATACTTTGGCACTTTAGGAAAAGATTGGCTTATATTTAAGACAAATATAGATATATCAAATTCAAAAGAATTACTAAATAAGCTGCCTGATTTTTACAAAGAAGTTATTATATGCTGGGTGAAAACAGGAGGTGGACAGGTTAACAAACCATCGACTTTTTTAGATATTAGAAAACAATTTTTGTGGTTAAATAAATTTATTCAATTTGAAAACAAATCACTATATTTCCAGAATTGGATAGAATCCAATTTATTATATGTCAATGATATAATTGATAATACAGGTCAGATATCGCAAGAAGTTGTTATGAATAAATTAAAGAAAACTTCTAACTGGATATCTGAAATAAATCTTATCAAAAAAGCTATTCCTAAACATTGGTGTGAAATCCTAAAAACACACATATCAACAAAATCAATAGTAAACACCAATGTCAAGAAATTTATATGGAAAGCAAAGTATATAGGGTTGGAATCTTTAACCAATAAATTTCTATATAACTCGTTGATCAACTTAAAATGTGAATCGTCTGTAGGTTTTATTAAATGGGTGAATATTTTTGAAATCGATAATATAGATTTTCAAGAGAACCTATACTTTTTTATTTTTAATATTTTGAAAGAAAATAAACTAAAAGTTTTCAGATGGAAGTTAATACAATATATTGTTCCAACAAAAATGCTTCTGTTTCAATGGAAACAAGTTATAAATCCAAAGTGTAACGCTTGTATGCAAGATGAAACATATCTACACTATTTTATAGAATGCTCATATTTAAAAGAATTTTGGGAAAAAATACACATTTTATTATCCAAATGCAAAATGAATTTTAATATAACTTTAAAACATTTGATATTTGGATATAAAATTGTTTACAAAGAATACTATTATTTTAATTATTTTTTGACAATTGTAAGCTTTTCAATATACAAAGCATACTATATTTCTGAACAGAAACAAAAACAAGTTAATGTATTAGCTATTTTCATAAAAGAGTTTGACAAGCGAATAGATACCTTTAATCATGATTTTTTTCGAAAATTCAGAAAATACTTAGATGATTTGAAATTGTTATGTATTACCTAATATTTGTACAAATGTAGTATGTACATGTATAAACTGTGTATAATATTTCAGCTAATTACTGTCCTGGGTAATTAGTGGAATCTACAGGAAACACCTAGAAAAGCTTGGATTTTAGGTGATATTGTAACAAGCAGATTATTTGAATAAAGATATATTCTGTTGTAAAAAAAAAAAAAAACAAAACTAAAATCGGACTAAGGCGGCAGTAAAATTTGGCTAAATGAAATAACTGTTTAACACAAATTAGACAAATTAGTCTTTCAACATTTTCAATCGTCTTAAAAGCAAATGGGCAAGTAGTTCCTATAAAGAAGATTTTTAATTAATTTTATTTAAAAAAAGCCTAATTTGCATATTTTGCGGACAATGTAAAAGTAACTATATTTCTTACCAACTGAGAATTAATCTTACGCTAGTCCTCTTTGTTAGACTGCAATTAGTTGGTTTGCTTAGAATTAAAGTAAAATAAGCTATATACTTAGAAGATTTTTTTTTGTTTTTCGGACTTTAACATAAATAATAATAAATAGACAGATGTCATGCGTGAAGACGGAGTTGATTACACTTCCGGAGTTCTTGGACTCGCCCCCGGTTGCTAGTGTGGTTCCTGTTATTCAATTTTGTTTTTTTTTTTGTGTTTTGTTGTGATCCACTATTTTGTTTAACAATTGTTTTGTCAGACCTTGACGTATTTTCGCACCTTTTAAAATAAGTATTTCGTTACCATAAGAAACCATCGTCTATTTCATCATGCTAATCATATTAATTATACAATTTAATACGTGTGCATACCTCTTACAGTTTGGGATACCGTGACAGGAGCAGACAGCTGACAAGTAATCCAAACATCTTCCGTGTGAACACAGTCGTTGACTCCAAATCTAAGATGAACAGTACAATTTGAACATTGTCTCATTTATTCCTTAAATTCAGGAAGAAATCCGCATAATTTTTATAGTTTTCTAGTATTCTCAGTGCATTGAATTGCCAGTTTTCCTACCGAAAGTCGGGGTTTTCTCCGGGTACTCTGGCTTCCTCCCCAAATAAAAATTGGACGCCATGATATAGCTGAAAATGGCGTTGAACAATATAAAAACAAATAATCAATGTACTGACAACTAGTGCGTCTAACACATATAAGTGTGTGCAACATGTTAATAGTTAAACGTCGGCTATCATTGAAAGAATATATCGGAGATTACAAATGTTAACCACAAAGTGAAGCTATCCTTCTGACAAATTACGAAATGAAAGTGCGCAAAACACAAATAAAATATTTTTCAACTTTTCTACCGCTGTATTTTGACAACCTCGATACTAACCAAGCAATATTACACAATTGATGAAACTTTTCCTAAATTTGTTTTCCTTTAATAAAAACAGATTTAAAAGAGACCTATATTACGCCAGACTAAGCTTTTATACATACGACACGTACTTGGGTGAATCTCGGTTATGGGACGATTCTGAAATTTTTAAATATAAAGGCTATGTTTCTGTCAAGGCAAACGAAAATTAGTCCTAAAAGACAATATCTAGTAAATGTATGTCATGTATACATGTATGTTATAATTTTTGTTTCTATTTTGACTTATTGGTATAAGATGCATTCAGTCATTTCAAAATACGCACTGATTCCCTCGACAATCAAATATTGATGATTCATTTCCAATACATCTGACCTTGTCCATGATTATAAGACCGCGTCTTATATCTGTATTGTTCCTGTATACTCTTGCCACGCCGCTACAAAAATCAAGTTTTATTCTACTTTAATATTGCTAGCTTGTAGAAAGCAAGAACTCGTAAATCTAATTGAACATTTAACTTGCTCTCCTTTAATGGTCGCTGCATGCATTAGGGCTGATCAATGTATTATCCCAGAAGAGTTAAAACATATTTAGCCTTAACTATCTCCACGTTGTTTAAGATCACAACAAGGGTGCTTTCTTTCACTCGATAAGAAATTTTACTTGATCAGGGTTATTAAGTTCGCGTTCGATATCATGTATACTTGTGGTTCCTGTCATTATTTGTATTTCTATACAGTCCAACACAGTTTTGCCCTCTGTTGAACTATTCAATCAGGTTCTTTGTTTAAATATTTTCAGAAATGATTTGTTCCTCACGCTGTACCATTACTCGCAAACAAAACAAATGATAATCATAATGATATAGATGATGCGCTGAATGCCCTTCGATTAAACGTGTAAGGGTCAACGGTTTGAATACGGCGTTGTCGTAACATTAAAACTAAATTAAAATAGATTTAACACAATTTGAAAAAGTCTATAAAAATGATAAACTAATTACGCATAAAGACTGACATCAAAACTATCACCATGGTTATACTTTGCACGCTTTTAGATTACCGGTCTAAATATTTCATTCCAGGTTGTTCGTGCTAAGTGGTATACAAATAACTATCAATACTACACTTACGGGTATCCAAGTTGCCTGCACACCACGTGACCCTCTGTTGTCATCCTAAAACCATCGTCACATACAGATCCCCAAACACCACCATAGCGCACTTCTAGGTGGCCATCGTTTGGAACATTTTTACCAGCAAGCCTTATACTCATTGCTTCATATGGAAATCTGTTTTGTGCTAAAACATAAGTGCATTATAACGTTACCTGATTTTTTTCATTTTTTGGTTTAAAAAAAAACCTCTTTGTTTTGCTAAGACAATGAATTATCGTCTTCGTAAATAGAATAGTTAATGTTTAGAATAAACGTTTAAGATGGATTTGGGTTCGAGTACTTTTTTTTACTCACTATAAGATTAACGAGTGTAAGTAAAATTGTAAGCATAATAAAGGTTAAATGCAGAGAACACGGACAGTTTAACCACGTTGAAAATCAAATACCAAGGTTACCGAATAATTTTACTGAAATGTAAGTTTCAAACTTTCAATAAACACTTTTATTTATAATTTTATGGTTAACATTGACTTTTTATTGTATAAATAAGGATTCAACAACTAAAGCGTCTCGACCAGAAAACGGATCAGCAATAGTGGAAATAAACCGACTATAAAGTAGGTAACCATTTGATATAAGCCGTCGCAAAGAAGAAAGGGCAATGTTATCTATACAGCTGACAAGAAAGATTAACAATTCTGTCAAAGCGCGAACGCAGTCTAAATAAGGCCTAACAAAGTAACCTTTCGATGTCCCAAGAAAGAAAAACAATATATTCTACATAGCCCTGAACTCGGGTAAACATACGTGAAAAAATACACTTAAACATAACTAAAGACGGGCCCTGACTATCCTTTCTAAGATCCCAGTGATCGACGAAGCACTCTCCATGGAATATTGCAAACAAGTGTGAATGGTGGCGAGTAGTTTGACTTTCTATTATTTCTGTATTATTAATGGCTTATGAACTTGTTTCAGTTCCTCGTTAATATCAAATTCACTTACGTACACATCCGTCCTCGTCTTCATTGTCGCCACATTGATTCCTTCCGTCACATTTCCATAGCTGAGGCATGCACATATTTTTGTTTTTACAAAGAAATTGATTTCTTAAACATGGACTGTTGTCTGAAATTTAAAAACAGAACTATTTGATGTATTTACATTTATAAACAACTATATAAACTGACATTTACATTTATAAACAACTATATAAATGTATTTACATTTATAAACAACTATATAAATGTATTTACATTTATAAACAACTATATAAATTTATTTACATTTATAAACACCTAAAACCCTCTGGTTTCTATTCAAGTGAAACATACCACGCAGCAAACTTGTTAAATACTACGTACGTGTCTGGCCCTAACTATTGTACCATACGTTTTCTGTACAATCGTATCAGAACGTATCCCATTCTCTCGTTACCAATTCTATCCAGAAATAACGGTACAAAAACTTCGACCAGTGGTAACTAGCGGAATATTTCATGCATCGTCTCAATTTAAATTCATCTTCCCACTTAAGGGAGTCCTTTCCAAACAACAACGGACGCTCATGTAGGAGAATTTTAAACCCCAATGAAGATGCTAGATACTATTTCGATTCATCGGGACTAAACGCTGAAAACTATTTCTGAAGATAATTATTTAAAATGTGATAAATTGAACATTTATGTAATGTTGCAAGTTAAAATTTACCCTCTGGTGGTCTTTTTATAGGTAGAATACATGTCACTTTTGCTGGCAAATTGGATCTGCAATAATTGTTCGTCTGATCTGCAATTTTGCGAAGACACTATATAAATATTTTGTATTATTCAGTGATAGGAGTGAACGGTGATAAATGAGTGCATTATATATGTTTAATATGTCGGTCGTTTAATGTAAACAATTTCATATGGGTCGGTGGATGATAAATAAACGACGTCTTTCAATTAAATAATATATACTAATCTATCCAATACATAGATGATACCCACGGGGGGGGGCGGGTACCTTGGTAACTTGGTATATATTGGGTAATACGGATGTGCGGCCCGAATAGGCCACTTTTTTTACCTCTCCAAAATATATGAATAGGTAGCTTTTTTATTGAAAAATATATCATTGGGTAGTTGTAAATTATCTAAATACATTAATGGCTCAATTCTCATCTTAAGCATGCTAAGCCTATGTAAAGCACAGTGATTTTACAAACAAAGTGTTCCATTAACATCACTTGATCATTTTGGTAGTGAATGGACAATTTTGCCAATGGGGATGTGCTGTAATAAAATATATGAATAGGTCTGATTTAATCATTCAATATACGATTAGGTCCCGTTTTATCACGTCCGAAATATATTAATAGGGTGGGTTTTCAAATCTCCGTCCGCAGACCTGTACCTAAAAGTATCTTAGTTACCCCCCCCCCCCCCCCCCACCCCCACCCCCCCCCCCGTGATGATACCAGAGGACATGAAAACAAAACTTTTAGTATTAATGTACTTGATACTCACATGACTTTAGAGAACACATAAACAGCTTCATAGTACTAATCTACCTAATACAGATGACGAATATCCAACTTCTAACATAAATATTTATCGAATTAACTTTTATAAAATAAAATTCGGGCTGTTTATTACAACACACATTATATAATAAATGCAAGACATTGTATGTTTGTTGTATATATCTAGGCTTAACGCTTAAAAATATAGTTTAACAATAATCCACGTCAAGTTTTGTAAGTAAAGAGTTAAGTGGGTACACAATATCTTACCGGTCCGTATTTTACAGTTAAATATACTCCATTCCGTGCCATTGCAACGAACCTCACTAAGTAGAAATACTGAAACGGTATTCGATGAAACTACCTGAAATTAACGATTAACTGTTCACATTAATGAAATTACATAAGATATAAATGTTTGTTTTCGCAATACGAACACCAACGTTTTGGGCAGTATTAAATTGACCAGAAAGATGTGACAATGATAAATTTACAAATCACAATTTTGTCAAACGTTTATAATTGTTTTTTGATGATACAAATACTCAGAGGACTATAAAGAGATGGATTTGGTTCTACGGTTCATACGCCTCACTGTGACCCACAGAGCTTTCTCTGATAGCGGATTGGGATGCTCTCTCTGACTGAGAAAATTCATGTTCATAAGCCTTTCAATCAATCAATACATGTACATGTATTAATTATAGTTGCTTTACGTTTTTTATTATTTATTCCACACAATATTATAATCTGCCTAATGCATCCCCAGGTTGCGGATACGGAGGCCCTCTCGCTATGGCCATCTTGTAATGGTGATCACAAAAGGCAAAATTCTCAGTCCATATATAATACTTCATATTTTTCTTCTGACATTCGATATTTAGTCCACATTTGTTCGCAACATTTCTTCAATTCATTTTTTTTATCCCATTCTAGCTTAAGTACAACCCTCAGGACATAAAGCAACCAGTCAACTATAGAAACGAAGCCAACATACGTGTCAATCGCTATATCTACACAATTTTCGTTATATTCTTTACATAGTTCAGGAGGACACCAAATAAAGAAACCAATCCTCCATCCATTTAATGAATATTGTTAAAACAATTGACATCATAATTCAGTTCCGGAATTTCCATCCGTTTTCCTCGTTGATTTATTGTTTGTTTTTATTTCTTCCTGAATACAGCTGTAGTTTTGCACCCTGGACGTTAGCCAACATTCAGTCTATCAATCCAAATGTATTCTTAAATGTATATACAAAGCGCTGCATAGCAAGGTTATTGTTCTCTCTATTGAATTAATACACTTACCAATGGTGAAATGTCTCCCGCACCACTAAACCCAAACTGACGACAGGAAACTTACCAATGTTGAAATGTATCTCGCATCACTAAACCCAAACTGATTCTACAGACTTAGTACACTTACCAATGGTGAAATGTCTCTCGCACCACTAAACCCAAAGTGACGACAGGCAACTTACCAATGGTGAAATGTCTCTCGCACCACTAAACCCAAACTGACTCTACAGACTTAGTACACTTACCAATGGTGAAATGTCTCTCGCACCACTAAACCCAAACTGACAACAGGCAACTTACCAATGGTGAAATGTCTCTCGCACCACTAAACCCAAACTGACTCTACAGACTTAGTACACATACCAATCGTGAAATGTCTCTCGCACCACTAAACCCAAACTGACGACAGACAACTTACCAATGGTGAAATGTCTCTCGCACCACTAAACCCAAACTGACGACAGACAACTTACCATTGGTGAAATGTCTCTCGCACCACTAAACCCAAACTGACGACAGGCTTAGTAAACTTACCTATGGTGTAATGTCTCTCGCACCACTAAACCCAAACTGACGACAGACAACTTACCAATGGTGAAATGTCTCTCGCACCACTAAACCCAAACTGACGACAGGCTTAGTAAACTTACCAATGGTGTAATGTCTCTCGCACCACTAAACCCAAACCGACGACAGGCAACTTACCAATGGTGAAATGTCTCTCGCACCACTAAAAGCAAACTGACTCTACAGACTTAGTACACTTACCAATGGTGAAATGTCTCTCGCACCACTAAACCCAAACTGACGACAGGCAACTTACCAATGGTGAAATGTCTCTCGCACCACTAAGCCCAAACTGACTCTACAGACTTAGTACACTTACCAATGGTGAAATGTCTCTCGCACCACTTAACCCAAACTGACAACAGGCAACTTACCAATGGTGAAATGTCTCTCGCAACACTAAACCCAAACTGACTCTACAGACTTAGTACACTTACCAATGGTGAAATGTCTCTCGCACCACTAAACCCAAACTGACGACAGGCAACTTACCAATGGTGAAATGTCTCTCGCACCACTAAGCCCGAACTCACTCTACAGACTTAGTACACTTACCAATGGTGAAATGTCTCTCGCACCACTAAACCCAAACTGACAACAGGCAACTTACCAATGGTGAAATGTCTCTCGCACCACTAAACCCAAACTGACTCTACAGACTTAGTACACTTACCAATGGTGAAATGTCTCTCGCACCACTAAACCCAAACTGACGACAGGCAACTTACCAATGGTGAAATGTCTCTCGCACCACTAAGCCCAAACTCACTCTACAGACTTAGTACACTTACCAATGGTGAAATGTCTCTCGCACCACTAAACCCAAACTGACAACAGGCAACTTACCAATGGTGAAATGTCTCTCGCACCACTAAACCCAAAGTGACTCTACAGGCTTAGTACACTTACCAATGGTGAAATGTCTCTCGCACCACTAAACCCAAACTAACTCTACAGACTTAGTACACTTACCAATGGTGAAATGTCTCTCGCACCACTTATCCCAAACTGACAACAGGCAACTTACCAATGGTGAAATGTCTCTCGCACCACTAAACCCAAACTGACAACAGGCAACTTACCAATGGTGAAATGTCTCTCGCACCACTAAGCCCAAACTGACTCTACAGACTTAGTACACTTACCAATGGTGAAATGTCTCTCGCACCACTAAACCCAAACTGACGACAGACAACTTACCAATGGTGAAATGTCTCTCGCACCACTAAACCCAAACTGACGACAGACAACTTACCATTGGTGAAATGTCTCTCGCACCACTAAACCCAAACTGACGACAGGCTTAGTAAACTTACCTATGGTGTAATGTCTCTCGCACCACTAAACCCAAACTGACGACAGACAACTTACCAATGGTGAAATGTCTCTCGCACCACTAAACCCAAACTGACGACAGGCTTAGTAAACTTACCAATGGTGTAATGTCTCTCGCACCACTAAACCCAAACCGACGACAGGCAACTTACCAATGGTGAAATGTCTCTCGCACCACTAAAAGCAAACTGACTCTACAGACTTAGTACACTTACCAATGGTGAAATGTCTCTCGCACCACTAAACCCAAACTGACGACAGGCAACTTACCAATGGTGAAATGTCTCTCGCACCACTAAGCCCAAACTGACTCTACAGACTTAGTACACTTACCAATGGTGAAATGTCTCTCGCACCACTTAACCCAAACTGACAACAGGCAACTTACCAATGGTGAAATGTCTCTCGCAACACTAAACCCAAACTGACTCTACAGACTTAGTACACTTACCAATGGTGAAATGTCTCTCGCACCACTAAACCCAAACTGACGACAGGCAACTTACCAATGGTGAAATGTCTCTCGCACCACTAAGCCCGAACTCACTCTACAGACTTAGTACACTTACCAATGGTGAAATGTCTCTCGCACCACTAAACCCAAACTGACAACAGGCAACTTACCAATGGTGAAATGTCTCTCGCACCACTAAACCCAAACTGACTCTACAGACTTAGTACACTTACCAATGGTGAAATGTCTCTCGCACCACTAAACCCAAACTGACGACAGGCAACTTACCAATGGTGAAATGTCTCTCGCACCACTAAGCCCAAACTCACTCTACAGACTTAGTACACTTACCAATGGTGAAATGTCTCTCGCACCACTAAACCCAAACTGACAACAGGCAACTTACCAATGGTGAAATGTCTCTCGCACCACTAAACCCAAAGTGACTCTACAGGCTTAGTACACTTACCAATGGTGAAATGTCTCTCGCACCACTAAACCCAAACTAACTCTACAGACTTAGTACACTTACCAATGGTGAAATGTCTCTCGCACCACTTATCCCAAACTGACAACAGGCAACTTACCAATGGTGAAATGTCTCTCGCACCACTAAACCCAAACTGACAACAGGCAACTTACCAATGGTGAAATGTCTCTCGCACCACTAAGCCCAAACTGACTCTACAGACTTAGTACACTTACCAATGGTGAAATGTCTCTCGCACCACTAAACCCAAACTGACGACAGGCAACTTACCAATGGTGAAATGTCTCTCGCACCACTAAACCCAAACTGACAACAGGCAACTTACCAATGGTGAAATGTCTCTCGCACCACTAAACCCAAATTGACGACAGGTAACTTCTGCTTCTTTAAGCGACCACGTGTCACTGCAGATCTGACCCCAGTTTCCCTCTACTTTCACCTCAACCAGTCCTCCTGCATGCAATCTACCCCCTCTTAGACGTATATAGTTGCAAACGCCTGAAAGTGATAGAATGTATAATTAAGTACCTGTTCTAATCGGATTACTGAGAAATAAAGAGATGAGAAACGTTTCTTTAACCTTTGTAGACTATGGCAGAGCTGATTTAATGGAGAGCTAAGTCGCGATGTAAATTTTTTGTAAAATGTTCGTGATAAAAAGAGGTGATAAAAGAGCGCATACTGATATTTATGTCGCTATAGTATGTAGAGTTGGGGATTTTATCATATGTGCTAAAAAAGCGTGTCTTGTACGTCACTGAAAAATGTTTGTTGCCAAATATATCTCCTTTGGTCGAATAAATTACAACTTGAAACTGAATCAAGACTTCTCATAAGATGTACATGTATTGTAAACATGTAAAGAAATATGTATTAACTAGAAAATTGCATTGAAATGATTATAATTATTATTGCATCTCAGTTGTATAGCATTCAGAATGCAAATTAACTTTTTTCTACTTCATGTGTTTATTGCAATCGATTCAATAATTACCAATCATTCATAGTTCATAGTAAACAGAAAAAATATTATAATCGGAACACCTGTACTTATTGTACACGCCTATAATCATATTAGCATGCTTTTCTTTTATCTTATTAGAACTAGTCATCTTACCTTCAGTTGTATCAGCCATAAAAATCAAAATTAATAAATAAGATATATAATAGGTAAATTGCATTTTGTTTCTTTCTCACATAACACTGAATAAGAAAAGAGTATAAAACACAGAAACACCCCTTATTTAAGACGATGTTATTACAAAACCATATCGTGATAGAGCAAACTTTCGATCCCCACGAAGTAAGACAGCCGATAAATTGACAAACAAATCATTTAGATTTCAAGTTCAACCCTGGGTGTGTAATCACGATTAACAGTTTGTGTTAAATAGTACTCGTTTATAATTATGTTTCCTTCCGATATTGGTTTGCTATTTGAATGTCATGACGTCAACTTTACACCAAAGACTTTATTTCCTAGGTCTTTGAGTGCATAGGTGTCAGAATTTGCGGTTTGTCGGGCAGGTCAACGTCTATTTAGTTCGTCATTGTTATCAAACAACCCTTCCACTATAAAGATAAACCGTTTGTGGTCATTTTTTGTCGATTTTTTAATCATTCTTTGTAGATCACTTAATTACATATTTCATGGAAAACTCCCAAGTAATATTCTATTATTGGAAGAGGATTAAAGCATGTTTATTAGAATAGATACCTCAAAATTTGATGTGAGAAAGTACAAACTGCATCATCAACATATTCTTTAAATTAAAACTATATAAGTTTGTGACGCTGTAACCTATACTCGGCATTTGTTTGACGGCTAATAAAACTTTGAAATTATATTTATGCATTAAATTTACTAATGTTTTCACCGAAAGTTAGCAGTGAAGTTTTTGTTTTGCCATTATCAAGACGTACGTGATAAAGTTAACATCCGCAAGTCTAAGTATGCGGTTGCTTTCACGTATTTGCATTGTTCGATATAATATCTATGATGGTTTTTCCAATTAAACATCTTTAGCGTAAACTGATCAGAATACATCGGTTGCAAGATAGATCCATGATACATCATTCCGAGTACTCCTTAAATTGGATGTAATATCACACAATTAAATAATATGTCACATGAATCTGTTAGTATTAGAGTTAGGTATATGTATATATAGGGTCGACCTGTCAAAATAACATATTCAGCAACCATGTCATGTGAGTAATATTTAAGTGCCCTTTTGTCGATTGTTTGGACTGGTTATCTTAACAATTGCTTAAAAATTATTTGTATTGATGTATAATAAAAATTGATGAAGGTTTTAATAACTTTACAGTAGTTTGTTTGTCAAGTAGATTTTTGTCAACCCGGTGTAAGACTGGTTTTATAGTTTCAATACCATACATGAAATGAATATCCATGTAATTCCAGATTTAGGATTTACAAATAGTACACCAGACAAAACAACTACGCCCTTCTCCAATGCAACCACCAGTGTCTACGACGCATACGACTATTTCATTCACTCCCACTGGAAACAGTTTGGACCTATTCCCGATCACTGGCATTACATGGTCGGAATTTATATCACCATTGTAGGAATCACAGGAATTATTGGAAACTCTATTGTAATATGGATATTCAGCACGTACGTATTATATTCAGTAAATTCAGGGACAGTCTATACAAAGTAAGTATAGACTGTCCCTGGTATATTGCAAAAAAAATGGTAAATTCAAAATTTAAACTGTGTATATGCTTTGTCTCAAATATAGCAGTCTGTACAAACAATGGAAATTTGAACGTACAAAATTCAAAACCATTAACATCGTGGTAAAGGGAAGACTCAGTCAGCGATATTTTAGATCAAGTATAATTAAGGTTAAAGTTTGCAAGTTTTTATATCCTTAGTGTACATACTAAAACAACATTAAATTAAATCGTCAGAATTGCCTGCAATATTGTTATGCTTCGTGGTAATCAAAATTTGCAGACATTAACAGTTTTTTGTATATAGTAAAGATCGACTTTTTGCGTATAAATGTTACACGAATTAAATACTTCTTTTTACTTCACCAAGTAAAACAAATTACAAAGCTGTGAATATTCTTTTTATTTAAATAAAATGATTTTATTTCTTACATTTTGTTTTTTTACAAACACGAGGTTAGTTTTGACCGGGTATTTTAAAAACAGCTAAAACAAATAGCTAAAAGTGGCAACAAATCACATTTCAACAAACAAACAAAACAAACAGTATTCCTAATTATTAGTAAGTGGCGAATTTTGGCTAACGTTCCTTGTTTTCATTATGTGCAGTATTTTATATTATTATGCACACAAAACATAATCATTTTTTATAATTCCTTCCTTTGTACAATAATTTTATAAAATAAAATATGCGGTGAACGTGTGCTCTATTCCTATTTTTCGCAAGGATTGCCTGTTTTCCTACCGGAGGTTGAAGGATTTCCGGGTACCAAGGGCTTCCTCCTCCAATAAAAACTTGATTCCACTATTTAGTTGAAATGTTGCAAAATTGGCGTTAAACACCATTCAAACAAACAAACAATAAAACAAAATTAGTTACATTTTTGAGCCGTTTGTATTTTGTTGTTTTATAGAACGAAGCATCTGAAGACACCATCCAATCTGCTCATCATCAACTTAGCTCTAAGCGACTTTATTTTTTCCCTTGTGAATGGCTTCCCATTACTGACTATATCGGCTTTCAATAAAAGATGGATGTGGGGAAATGCAGGTCAGTAACAAATTAACATTATTTTTTTAATGTTTAGCGGTTAGTGTCACTGCAGAGTATTACCTAACTTATGACAATGCTTGTTCATTCATAACAAGTATATCTCATCATCTTTGCTAAGAAAAGCCTAAATCGGTAAAGCAGATGATTCAAAACTCATGAATGATTAACTTGATTTCATAGTTCAGAAAATTTTTTTGGTAAAGAAGTCTTACGAAACAAACAAAAATTCAGTATCAGGAGTCCACGACTGCGCAGATCTGAATTCCGTGTGTCATACAATCATCTTTGATAAGCGTACATTTTTTAAATGTCATAAAAATGAGTGGGACATTTGAAATTTATCAATTATAAACCACCATAAAGCAAACACACGTCTAAGATGTGTATGTGTTTAAACTTCATATTGTCCTTTATCATGTTTGAAGGTTTTGTTTTGCTTTGTAGGTTAATTTTATTACGATGGAACGGACGTGATGTTATTGTGAATACTATGCATTTTAGGCATTCGATTCCAGATTTTCCAAATTTACGCTTGTTACAAACACTATGTTTTTATTGCAGCCTGCCAATTGTACGGTTTCATCGGTGGACTCTTCGGTCTGATGTCTATAAATACTCTGTCAGCCATTTCTATTGATCGATATATTAACATCGCATATCCTCTAACCTCAGTGATATTTATGACCAGAAAGAAGTCCTTTTTGATGATCATTGGCGTCTGGATATGGTCATTGGTGTGGGCTGTGCCGCCTATATTTGGATGGGGAGCGTATATACCGGAGGGTTTCCAAACCTCATGTACTTTTGACTATTTAAGCACTGAACCTCACATGAGATCATACATATTTGGTCTTTATATCGGTGGCTTTGTTTTACCGTTAGGAATTATAATATGTTGCTATGCTTTAATTTTACAAGCCATCCGCAAGCATGATAAAGAAATGCTAATAATGGCAAAGAAACTTAAAGCTGAAGATATCCGTGCAAACCAGGATAAGACAAGAGCAGACGTTAGAGTTGCAAAAATAGCAATGGGGATTGTATTTCTTTACATTTTGTCATGGAGTCCGTATGCTATTGTTGCTTTGATTGGTCAGTTTGGACCAAAGAAATGGATTACTCCTTTGGCATCCGAGATCCCGGTTATGTTAGCAAAGGCCTGTGCTATGCACAATCCTATTGTATATGCGTTTAGTCATCCTAAATTTAGGGAAGCATTGCAAAAGCGAGTCCCATTCTTGATGTTATGTTGTAAAGCTCCACTTAAGCCTACGAGATCAACACCCGACTCTGTACATAGGAACACAGCTAAGCGTCATGTGAGTCGAGTGACGAGTGCTGACACTACAGGCCAGGCATGTAGTTTGAGTGAAGCGTCCAGTGTTGTTAGTAATATTGATGACTCACTTTGTGCACAATCAGTCCATATGAACACAACAGTGTCAGAAACGGTTCCCAACGTCGATTACAATGACATTGTACGTGAACTAGTGCGTGCGTTAGTGGGGGTTGCCAGTCGACAACCGTTTCTTCAGCCGATCTATATGTCAAACATGCCATCACCAAATTCACACGAAGAAAGCGCAGGATCTCAGAATCGTGCATTCAGTGATTCGAGCGCGCACATATCCTCATATTTATCACAGTTTGTGAACAGTCCAACAGCTGGTCAACATTCCAGTTCAGAAACATACACAGAAGAAACATTCAACCTACTGAAAGACGACAGCAAAACGGAACTTCTTGAAAGTAGTATTTTGTAGTTTTCAAGGATATTATGTTACATACATGTATTTATGTTGTATTTTAAAACACCTAATTTCAATACTGGTATCAGTGACTGTCACCATATGATATCCACTTTTATTGAAGGTATAACACCTAAGCATGAAGATGTCAAATTACAATGTAGAAGTTTTAAAAATTTTCATATTGACAATTATGTTTCTGATCTTGAGAAAATAATTTTTTTACATAACTCAGATCATAATATAGATGATTGTTACATACTGTACAATGATTTTGAACAGAGAGTTCCAGATGTTATTAATGAACATGTACCATTGAAGCTGAGATATCTTCGCAAGAAATTAAATGAATTGTAAATTGAGAAAAGCCATTTAAAAAAAACAGATGCTTCGTAATAAATATGAAAATTGTAAAACTAGTAAATCATGGGAAGCTTATAGAAAGCAAAGAAATTTTGTAACTAAATTTAAACGTAAATCCATCAATACCTATTTTCATGAAAGATGTGCTGGGGGTCAGAAGTCAAAACATTTCTATAGCACTGTCAAACCATTTTTATCTAAAAAGTCATGTAATGGGCAACAGATAATTGTATTAGTTGAAAATGATAAAATAATTAATAACAAGGATGTATATGATACCTGTAATAACTTTTTTGTAAATGTTGCAAATGATATTGGCAAGGATGTTGTTTTTTATGAAAGCAGTCACCCTAGCATTTCAAAAATAAAAACTTTGGGTCGTCATGATGTATGTTTTGAGTTTAAGTCAACTGATTTTGACACTGTTTCTAAATTGCTCAGTAAAATTAACATAAAGAAAGCGACAGGTGTAGATACTATTTCACTTAAGCTTTTACGAGCTGGGGCCCTTGTTCTTAACAAAAATATTATTATTTATTAAAATAATTAAAAATATATTTAATAAATAATACTATTCAAAACGGTACTTTTCCTAATAGACTTAAAGAAGCTCAGGTTGTACCTATATACAAAAAGAGTGACCCTTTGGAGAAGAAAAATTACCGCCCTGTTAGTATTTTACCCACAATATCTAAATTATATGAAAGGGTTTTATCTGATCAATTAACTGAGTATTTTGAAAACATCTTGCATTCTTTTTATGTGCTTTTAGGAAAGGACATGGGTGCCAGACCACTATGCTGAGACTCCTTGAAGACTGGAAAATTGCACTTGATAAAAACCAGTATGTGGCATTTATTTTAATGGATCTTTCGAAAGCTTTTGACTGTCTGCCAAATGATATTCCTTTAAGTAAACTCTCTGCTTATGGTCTATCTTCAAAATCAGTGAAATTACTACAAAATTATGTAACTGGCCGTAAGCAACAAATTAAGCTTTAGGGAGTTCCCAGTGACTGGGCTGGCATCACAAAAGGTGTACCTTAAGGTTCTATACTCGGTCCCCTACTTTTAACATTTTTATAAATGATATATTCTATTTTATTGAGCATAGTACTTTATACAATTATGCTGATGATAACACCTTATCTTAAGCTGATTATGATTTTGACAATTTAATGTCTATTCTTTCAAATGAAAGTACTATTTTGATTGACTGGTTCAAAATTAACTGTTGGCAAGCTAACCCTGATAAACTTCAGGCTATTCCCATAGGTAAGAAAACACATGATATGAAGCCAGTTTTTAATATTGAGTCAGCTGTAATAACGTGTGATGATGTAGTAAAATTACAAAGGGATCGATATAGATTAACAATTAAATTTTAATCAACATATTAAAAATATATGTCGTAAGGCCTCTCAACAACTCAATGTGCTTAAACGCATTGGTTGTTTTCTTTCAAAATTGAATAAGCTCACCATGTTTCATACCTTTATTCTTTCAAACTTTAATTTCTGTCTCTGGCTTGGCAATTCTGCACTAAAAGTAATTCTGCTAAATTGGAAAAAAATTCAAGAGAGAGCCTTACGATTCATATATGATGACTACAAGAGTACATATGATGAATTATTAGATAGAGCGAAAGTACCATCACTTAAGATCAGAAGGATGCGTACGATGGCTATTGAATGTTTTAAGATTTTATATAAATTATCGCCACCTTGTTGACATGACCTTGTTGTTTTTTATTGCTTATTGTTACTATCTACTATATTTTAGTGCTAGTTATTTTATTTTCATTATAATCTCATCTCACCATGTTTTTCTAGCCAGCTCTTCGTTATTATTGTCTCTTGTATGTCACTTAACTTAATTGTATTGTATTGTATTGTATTGTATTGTATTGTATTGTATTGTATTGTATTGTATTGTATTGTATTGTATTGTATTGTATTGTATTGTATTGTATTGTGCATGCCCTTTGATATTGCATTATTTGATATTGTTATTTATGTCTGTCAAAAGCACATCAAGGCTTATGTTCTCTTGGTGTGAAATATATGCCGACTCTAAATAAAAGTTATTTATTTATTTATTTATTTATTTATTTATTTATTTATTTATTTATTTATTTATTTATTTATTTATTTATTTATTTATTTATTTATTTATTTATTTATTTATTTATTTATTTATTTAGGGGTAAATTTAGCACAAAAGTTTATATAGCTAGTTTGTGGGTAATGAATGACGCTTAATTGAATTGATAATTATTATTTTTAATTTATCTTTGGAGAATGCGCTTGTATTGAACATTAACTCTTGCACTGCCTTCTCAAATCTGAATGGCTTTCATTATAGGAAGTACTAGTATTACTAGCTTATAGCTAATTATTTTATTATGATGTTCTCCTATTTGTTGATTATTGTGTTCATGCAAAATAAAGACTTGTAAACTACGCTAAAACTCAAGGCTTCGTCTCTTTAATCAAGATCTCAATTACATGTAACCCGAAACGTTTTTATTTTATGTTTTAAATCCAAATGGTTGTTTCTTTTTTATTGATAGATTTTTAAATATAGTACCTGTTTGTCCGAAATCAAACAATGATTGAACCCTGAACTCGCTGGTTGTCAAGTATAAGCTGATATGATACACGTATTAATTAATTTATTTATTTATTTATTTATTTATTAATTAATTAATTTATTTATTTATTTATTTATTTATTTATTTATTTATTTATTTATTTATTTATTTATTTATTTATTTATTTATTTATTTATTTATTTATTTATTTATTTATTTATTTATTTATTTATTTTTCATAGTACAAGTTAACAACAATAAATCAAAAGGGGGAAACAGGGACGGGACTATTGGGTAGTGACGGACAGTTAGGCCTTTGGTTACAGAGATTATTGGACTACTCTCTTTAGACATGTACAAATGCATTCTGTATCGCGAAAGGAGCGTGACACTATCCAAACAGGTTACCGACTATGGTCCGCGGTCAGGCCTTTCGTATTATAACCTGACAACTCCCAAACAAGGGGGATGGACACTGAAACCCCTTAAAGGACCCTTTATGGCAAACTGCATGACCACAGATTTTTTTCATAGTTTTGTGGTTTTTATTTACGATTGTGATGGATAGTTGTACGGTTTACTTTCCTCCTACGTTTCCTCTCATTTAGGTGAATGCAATACCAAAGATCAAAAACAGTGTCGCTCTACATTTGTAATGGATGGCATCATTGCTTCTTGTGAAGGTTAATATTCATTGTTTTGTGTTATGGATGGCATCCTTGCTTCTTGTGAAGGTTAATATTCAATGTTTTGTGTTATGGATGGCATCATTGCTTCTTGTGAAGGTTAATAATTGATGTTTTGGGTTGGGGATGGCATCATTGCTTCTTGTGAAGGTTATTATTCAATGTTTTGTGTTATGGATGACATCATTGCTTCTTGTGAAGGTTAATATTCAATGTTTTGTGTTATGGATAGCATCCTTGCTTCTTTTGAAGGTTAATAATTAATGTTTTGTGTTATGGATAGCATCATAGCTTCTTGTGAAGGTTAATGATTAATGTTTTGTGTTATGGATGGCATCATTGCTTCTTGTGAAGGTTAATATTCAATGTTTTGTGTTATGGATGGCATCATTGCTTCTTGTGAAGGTTAATGATTAATGTTTTGTGTTATGGATAGCATCATTGCTTCTTGTGAAGGTTAATATTCAATGTTTTGTGTTATGGATGGCATCATTGCTTCTTGTGAAGGTTAAAATTCAATGTTTTGTGTTATGGATAGCATCCTTGCTTCTTTTGAAGGTTAATAATTAATGTTTTGTGTTATGGATAGCATCATTGCTTCTTGTGAAGGTTAATGATTAATGTTTTGTGTTATGGATGGCATCATTGCTTCTTGTGAAGGTTAATGATTAATGTTTTGTGTTATGGATGGCATCATTGCTTCTTGTGAAGGTTAATGATTAATGTTTTGTGTTATGGATTGCATCATTGCTTCTTGTGAAGGTTAATATTCAATTTTTTGTGTTATGGATAGCATCCTTGCTTCTTGTGAAGGTTAATGATTAATGTTTTGTGTTATGGATGGCATCATTGCTTCTTGTGAAGGTGAATGATTAATGTTTTGTGTTATGGATGGCATCATTGCTTCTTGTGAAAGTTAATATTCAATGTTTTGTGTTATGGATGGCATCATTGCTTCTTGTGAAGGTTAATATTCAATGTTTTGTGTTATGGATGGCATCCTTGCTTCTTGTGAAGGTTAATATTCAATGTTTTGTGTTATGGATAGCATCCTTGCTTCTTGTGAAGGTTAATGATTAATGTTTTGTGTTATGGATGGCATCATTGCTTCTTGTGAAGGTTAATGATTAATGTTTTGTGTTATGGATGGCATCATTGCTTCTTGTGAAAGTTAATATTCAATGTTTTGTGTTATGGATGGCATCATTGCTTCTTGTGAAGGTTAATATTCAATGTTTTGTGTTATGGATGGCATCCTTGCTTCTTGTGAAGGTTAATATTCAATGTTTTGTGTTATGGATGGCATCATTGCTTCTTGTGAAAGTTAATATTCAATGTTTTGTGTTATGGATGGCATCATTGCTTCTTGTGATGGTTAATATTCAATGTTTTGTGTATGGCATCATTGCTTCTTGTGTAGGTTAATAATTATTGTTTGTGTTATGGATGGCATCATTGCTTCTTGTGAAGGTTAATAATTGATGTTTTGGGTTAGGGATGGCATCATTGCTTCTTGTGAAGGTTAATAATTGATGTTTTGTGTTATGGATGGCATCATTGCTTCTTGTGAAGGTTAATATTCAATGTTTTGTGTAATGGATGGAATCCTTGCTTCTTGTGAAGGTTAATGATTAATGTTTTGTGTTATGGATGGCATCATTGCTTCTTGTGAAGGTTAATATTCAATGTTTTGTGTTATGGATGGCATCCTTGCTTCTTGTGAAGGTTAATATTCAATGTTTTGTGTTATGGATAGCATCATTGCTTCTTGTGAAGGTTAATGATTAATGTTTTGTGTTATGGATGGCATCATTGCTTCTTGTGAAGGTTAATGATTAATGTTTTGTGTTATGGATGGCATCATTGCTTCTTGTGAAGGTTAATGATTAATGTTTTGTGTTATGGATTGCATCATTGCTTCTTGTGAAGGTTAATATTCAATTTTTTGTGTTATGGATAGCATCCTTGCTTCTTGTGAAGGTTAATGATTAATGTTTTGTGTTATGGATGGCATCATTGCTTCTTGTGAAGGTTAATGATTAATGTTTTGTGTTATGGATGGCATCATTGCTTCTTGTGAAAGTTAATATTCAATGTTTTGTGTTATGGATGGCATCATTGCTTCTTGTGAAGGTTAATATTCAATGTTTTGTGTTATGGATGGCATCCTTGCTTCTTGTGAAGGTTAATATTCAATGTTTTGTGTTATGGATAGCATCCTTGCTTCTTGTGAAGGTTAATGATTAATGTTTTGTGTTATGGATGGCATCATTGCTTCTTGTGAAGGTTAATGATTAATGTTTTGTGTTATGGATGGCATCATTGCTTCTTGTGAAAGTTAATATTCAATGTTTTGTGTTATGGATGGCATCATTGCTTCTTGTGAAGGTTAATATTCAATGTTTTGTGTTATGGATGGCATCCTTGCTTCTTGTGAAGGTTAATATTCAATGTTTTGTGTTAGGGATGGCATCATTGCTTCTTGTGAAAGTTAATATTCAATGTTTTGTGTTATGGATGGCATCATTGCTTCTTGTGAAAGTTAATATTCAATGTTTTGTGTTATGGATGGCATCATTGCTTCTTGTGAAAGTTAATATTCAATGTTTTGTGTTATGGATGGCATCATTGCTTCTTGTGATGGTTAATATTCAATGTTTTGTGTTATGGATGGCATCATTGCTTCTTGTGATGGTTAATATTCAATGTTTTGTGTTATGGATGGAATCCTTGCTTCTTGTGAAGGTTAATGATTAATGTTTTGTGTTATGGATGGCATCATTGCTTCTTGTGAAGGTTAATATTCAATGTTTTGTGTTATGGATGGCATCCTTGCTTCTTGTGAAGGTTAATATTCAATGTTTTGTGTTATGGATAGCATCCTTGCTTCTTGTGAAGGTTAATGATTAATGTTTTGTGTTATGGATGGCATCCTTGCTTCTTGTGAATGTTAATAATTGATGTTTTGTGTTATGGATGGCATCATTGCTTCTTGTGAAGGTTAATATTCAATGTTTTGTGTTATGGATGGAATCCTTGCTTCTTGTGAAGGTTAATGATTAATGTTTTGTGTTATGGATGGCATCATTGCTTCTTGTGAAGGTTAATATTCAATGTTTTGTGTTATGGATGGCATCCTTGCTTCTTGTGAAGGTTAATATTCAATGTTTTGTGTTATGGATAGCATCCTTGCTTCTTGTGAAGGTTAATGATTAATGTTTTGTGTTATGGATGGCATCATTGCTTCTTGTGAAGGTTAATGATTAATGTTTTGTGTTATGGATGGCATCATTGCTTCTTGTGAAGGTTAATATTCAATGTTTTGTGTTATGGATGGCATCCTTGCTTCTTGTGAAGGTTAATATTCAATGTTTTGTGTTATGGATGGCATCATTGCTTCTTGTGAAGGTTAATATTCAATGTTTTGTGTTATGGATGGCATCCTTGCTTCTTGTGAAGGTTAATATTCAATGTTTTGTGTTATGGATGGCATCATTGCTTCTTGTGCAGGTTAATATTCAATGTTTTGTGTTATGGATAGCATCATTGCTTCTTGTGTAGGTTAATAATTATTGTTTTGTGTTATGGATGGCATCATTGCTTCTTGTGAAGGTTAATAATTGATGTTTTGGGTTAGGGATGGCATCATTGCTTCTTGTGAAGGTTAATAATTGATGTTTTGTGTTATGGATGGCATCATTGCTTCTTGTGAAGGTTAATATTCAATGTTTTGCGTTATGGATGGAATCCTTGCTTCTTGTGAAGGTTAATGATTAATGTTTTGTGTTATGGATGGCATCATTGCTTCTTGTGAAGGTTAATAATTGATGTTTTGTGTTATAGATGGCATCATTGCTTCTTGTGAAGGTTAATATTCAATGTTTTGTGTTATGGATGGCATCCTTGCTTCTTGTGAAGGTTAATGATAAATGTTTTGTGTTATGGATGGCATCATTGCTTCTTGTGAAGGTTAATATTCAATGTTTTGTGTTATGGATGGCATCATTGCTTCTTGTGCAGGTTAATATTCAATGTTTTGTGTTATGGATGGCATCATTGCTTCTTGTGAATGTTAATATTCAATGTTTTGTGTTATGGATGGCATCATTGCTTCTTGTAAATGTTAATATTCAATGTTTTGTGTTATGGATGGCATCATTGCTTCTTGTGAAGGTTAATATTCAATGTTTTGTGTTATGGATGGCATCATTGCTTCTTGTGAATGTTAATATTCAATGTTTTGTGTTATGGATGGCATCATTGCTTCTTGTGAAGGTTAATATTCAATGTTTTGTGTTATGGATGGCATCATTGCTTCTTGTGATGGTTAATATTCAATGTTTTGTGTTATGGATGGCATCATTGCTTCTTGTGAATGTTAATATTCAATGTTTTGTGTTATGGATGGCATCATTGCTTCTTGTGAAGGTTAATATTCAATGTTTTGTGTTATGGATGGCATCATTGCTTCTTGTGCAGGTTAATATTCAATGTTTTGTGTTATGGATGGCATCATTGCTTCTTGTGAAGGTTAATGATTAATGTTTTGTGTTATGGATGGCATCATTGCTTCTTGTGAAGGTTAATATTCAATGTTTTGTGTTATGGATGGCATCATTGCTTCTTGTGATGGTTAATATTCAATGTTTTGTGTTATGGATGGCATCATTGCTTCTTGTGAATGTTAATATTCAATGTTTTGTGTTAGGGATGGCATCATTGCTTCTTGTGAAGGTTAATGATTAATGTTTTGTGTTATGGATGGCATCATTGCTTCTTGTGAAGGTTAATATCCAATGTTTTGTGTTAGGGATGGCATCATTGCTTCTTGTGAATGTTAATGATTAATGTTTTGTGTTATGGATGGCATCATTCCTTCTTGTGAAGGTTAATATTCAATGTTTTGTGTTATGGATGGCATCATTGCTTCTTGTGAAGGTTAATGATTAATGTTTTGTGTTATGGATGGCATCATTGCTTCTTGTGAAGGTTAATAATTGATGTTTTGGGCTAGGGATGGCATCATTGCTTCTTGTGGAGGCTAATATTCAATGTTTTGTGTTATGGATGGCATCATTGCTTCTTGTGAAGGTTAATATTCAATGTTTTGTGTTATGGATGGCATCATTGCTTCTTGTGAAGGTTAATATTCAATGTTTTGTGTTATGGATGGCATCATTGCTTCTTGTGAAGGTTAATATTCAATGTTTTGTGTTATGGATGGCATCCTTGCTTCTTGTGAAGGTTAATGATTAATGTTTTGTGTTATGGATGGCATCATTGCGTCTTGTGTAGGTTAATATTCAATGTTTTGTATTATGGATGGCATCATTGCTCCTTGTGAAGGTTAATATTCAATGTTTTGTGTTATAGATGGCATCATTGCTTCTTGTGAAGGTTAATATTCAATGTTTTGTGTTATGGATGGCATCATTGCTTCTTGTGAAGGTCAATATTCAATGTTTTGTGTTATGGATGGCATCATTGCTTCCTGTGAAGGTTAATATTCAATGTTTTGTGTTATGGATGGCATCATTGCTTCTTGTAAAGGTTAATATTCAATGTTTTGTGTTATGGTTGGCATCATTGCTTCTTGTGAAAGTTAATATTCAATGTTTTGTGTTATGGATGGCATCATTGCTTCTTGTGAAGGTTAATATTCAATGCTTTGTGTTATGGATGGCATCATTGCTTCTTGTGAAGGTTAATGATTAATGTTTTGCGTTATGGATGGCATCCTTGCTTCTTGTGAAGGTTAATATTCAATGTTTTGTGTTATGGATGGCATCATTGCTTCTTGTGAAGGTTAATGATTAATGTTTTGCGTTATGGATGGCATCCTTGCTTCTTGTGAAGGTTAATATTCAATGTTTTGTGTTATGGATGGCATCATTGCTTCTTGTGAAGGTTAATATTCAATGTTTTGTGTTATGGATGGCATCATTGCTTCTTGTGAAGGTTAATATTCAATGTTTTGTGTTATGGATGGCATCATTGCTTCTTGTGAAGGTTAATAATTGATGTTTCGGGTTAGGGATGGCATCATTGCTTCTTGTGAAGGTTAATATTCAATGTTTTGTGTTATGGATGGCATCATTGCTTCTTGTGAAGGTTAATAATTGATGTTTTTGGTTAGGGATGGCATCGTTGCTTCTTGTGAAGGGTAATATTCAATGTTTTGTGTTATGGATGGCATTATTGCTTCTTGTGAAGGTTAATATTCAATGTTTTGTGTTATGGATGGCATCATTGCTTCTTGTGAAGGTTAATATTCAATGGTTTGTGTTATGGATGGCATCATTGCTTCTTGTGAAGGTTAATGATTAATGTTTTGTGTTATGGATGGCATCATTGCTTCTTGTGAAGGTTAATATCCAATGTTTTGTGTTAGGGATGGCATCATTGCTTCTTGTGAATGTTAATGATTAATGTTTTGTGTTATGGATGGCATCATTCCTTCTTGTGAAGGTTAATATTCAATGTTTTGTGTTATGGATGGCATCATTGCTTCTTGTGAAGGTTAATGATTAATGTTTTGTGTTATGGATGGCATCATTGCTTCTTGTGAAGGTTAATAATTGATGTTTTGGGCTAGGGATGGCATCATTGCTTCTTGTGGAGGCTAATATTCAATGTTTTGTGTTATGGATGGCATCATTGCTTCTTGTGAAGGTTGATATTCAATGTTTTGTGTTATGGATGGCATCATTGCTTCTTGTGATGGTTAATATTCAATGTTTTGTGTTATGGATGGCATCATTGCTTCTTGTGAAGGTTAATATTCAATGTTTTGTGTTATGGATGGCATCCTTGCTTCTTGTGAAGGTTAATGATTAATGTTTTGTGTTATGGATGGCATCATTGCGTCTTGTGTAGGTTAATATTCAATGTTTTGTATTATGGATGGCATCATTGCTCCTTGTGAAGGTTAATATTCAATGTTTTGTGTTATAGATGGCATCATTGCTTCTTGTGAAGGTTAATATTCAATGTTTTGTGTTATGGATGGCATCATTGCTTCTTGTGAAGGTCAATATTCAATGTTTTGTGTTATGGATGGCATCATTGCTTCTTGTGAAGGTTAATATTCAATGTTTTGTGTTATGGATGGCATCATTGCTTCTTGTAAAGGTTAATATTCAATGTTTTGTGTTATGGTTGGCATCATTGCTTCTTGTGAAAGTTAATATTCAATGTTTTGTGTTATGGATGGCATCATTGCTTCTTGTGAAGGTTAATATTCAATGCTTTGTGTTATGGATGGCATCATTGCTTCTTGTGAAGGTTAATGATTAATGTTTTGCGTTATGGATGGCATCCTTGCTTCTTGTGAAGGTTAATATTCAATGTTTTGTGTTATGGATGGCATCATTGCTTCTTGTGAAGGTTAATGATTAATGTTTTGCGTTATGGATGGCATCCTTGCTTCTTGTGAAGGTTAATATTCAATGTTTTGTGTTATGGATGGCATCATTGCTTCTTGTGAAGGTTAATATTCAATGTTTTGTGTTATGGATGGCATCATTGCTTCTTGTGAAGGTTAATATTCAATGTTTTGTGTTATGGATGGCATCATTGCTTCTTGTGAAGGTTAATAATTGATGTTTCGGGTTAGGGATGGCATCATTGCTTCTTGTGAAGGTTAATATTCAATGTTTTGTGTTATGGATGGCATCATTGCTTCTTGTGAAGGTTAATAATTGATGTTTTTGGTTAGGGATGGCATCGTTGCTTCTTGTGAAGGGTAATATTCAATGTTTTGTGTTATGGATGGCATTATTGCTTCTTGTGAAGGTTAATATTCAATGTTTTGTGTTATGGATGGCATCATTGCTTCTTGTGAAGGTTAATATTCAATGGTTTGTGTTATGGATGGCATCATTGCTTCTTGTGAAGGTTAATATTCAATGTTTTGTGTTATGGATGGCATCCTTGCTTCTTGTGAAGGTTAATGATTAATGTTTTGTGTTATGGATGGCATCATTGCGTCTTGTGAAGGTTAATATTCAATGTTTTGTATTATGGATGGCATCATTGCTCCTTGTGAAGGTTAATATTCAATGTTTTGTGTTATAGATGGCATCATTGCTTCTTGTGAAGGTTAATATTCAATGTTTTGTGTTATGGATGGCATCATTGCTTCTTGTGAAGGTCAATATTCAATGTTTTGTGTTATGGATGGCATCATTGCTTCTTGTGAAGGTTAATATTCAATGTTTTGTGTTATGGATGGCATCATTGCTTCTTGTAAAGGTTAATTTTCAATGTTTTGTGTTATGGTTGGCATCATTGCTTCTTGTGAAAGTTAATATTCAATGTTTTGTGTTATGGATGGCATCATTGCTTCTTGTGAAGGTTAATATTCAATGCTTTGTGTTATGGATGGCATCATTGCTTCTTGTGAAGGTTAATGATTAATGTTTTGCGTTATGGATGGCATCCTTGCTTCTTGTGAAGGTTAATATTCAATGTTTTGTGTTATGGATGGCATCATTGCTTCTTGTGAAGGTTAATGATTAATGTTTTGCGTTATGGATGGCATCCTTGCTTCTTGTGAAGGTTAATATTCAATGTTTTGTGTTATGGATGGCATCATTGCTTCTTGTGAAGGTTAATATTCAATGTTTTGTGTTATGGATGGCATCATTGCTTCTTGTGAAGGTTAATATTCAATGTTTTGTGTTATGGATGGCATCATTGCTTCTTGTGAAGGTTAATAATTGATGTTTTGGGTTAGGGATGGCATCATTGCTTCTTGTGAAGGTTAATATTCAATGTTTTGTGTTATGGATGGCATCATTGCTTCTTGTGAAGGTTAATAATTGATGTTTTTGGTTAGGGATGGCATCGTTGCTTCTTGTGAAGGGTAATATTCAATGTTTTGTGTTATGGATGGCATCATTGCTTCTTGTGAAGGTTAATATTCAATGTTTTGTGTTATGGATGGCATCATTGCTTCTTGTGAAGGTTAATATTCAATGTTTTGTGTTATGGATGGCATCATTGCTTCTTGTGAAGGTTAATATTCAATGTTTTGTGTTATGGATGGCATCATTGCTTCTTGTGAAGGTTAATAATTGATGTTTTGGGTTAGGGATGGCATCATTGCTTCTTGTGAAGGTTAATATTCAATGTTTTGTGTTATGGATGGCATCATTGCTTCTTGTGAAGGTTAATAATTGATGTTTTTGGTTAGGGATGGCATCGTTGCTTCTTGTGAAGGGTAATATTCAATGTTTTGTGTTATGGATGGCATCATTGCTTCTTGTGAAGGTTAATATTCAATGTTTTGCGTTATGGATGGCATCCTTGCTTCTTGTGAAGGTTAATATTCAATGTTTTGTGTTATGGATGGCATCATTGCTTCTTGTGAAGGTTAATAATTGATGTTTTTGGTTAGGGATGGCATCGTTGCTTCTTGTGAAGGGTAATATTCAATGTTTTGTGTTATGGATGGCATCATTGCTTCTTGTGAAGGTTAATATTCAATGTTTTGCGTTATGGATGGCATCCTTGCTTCTTGTGAAGGTTAATATTCAATGTTTTGTGTTATGGATGGCATCATTGCTTCTTCTGAAGGTTAATATTCAATGTTTTGTGTTATGGATGGCATCATTGCTTCTTGTGAAGGTTAATATTCAATGCTTTGTGTTATGGATGGCATCATTGCTTCTTGTGAAGGTTAATATTCAATGTTTTGTGTTATGGATGGCATCATTGCTTCTTGTAAATGTTAATATTCAATGTTTTGTGTTATGGATGGCGTCATTGCTTCTTGTGAAGGTTAATATTCAATGCTTTGTGTTATGGATGGCATCATTGCTTCTTGTGAAGGTTAATATTCAATGTTTTGTGTTATGGATGGCATCATTGCTTCTTGTAAATGTTAATATTCAATGTTTTGAGTTAGAGATGGCATCATTGCTTCTTGTGAAGGTTAATATTCAATGTTTTGAGTTAGGGATGGCATCATTGCTTCTTGTGAAGGTTAATATTCAATGTTTTGAGTTAGGGATGGCATCATTGCTTCTTGTGAAGGTTAATATTCAATGTTTTGAGTTATGGATGGCATCATTGCTTCTTGTGAAGGTTAATATTCAATGTTTTGAGTTAGGGATGGCATCATTGCTTCTTGTGAAGGTTAATATTCAATGTTTTGAGTTAGGGATGGCATCATTGCTTCTTGTGACGGTTAATATTCAATGGTTTGTGATGGTTTAATGTTATCTATATGTGAGGGTACCTTATGTCATTTTTGTATGGTAAATGTTCATATCAATCATATTTCTTGCGAGTGAAGGGTTTATGTTCCTTTTTTTTGGGGGGGGGAGTTTAAGATATAATGTTGCTTTTAGAAGGTGATATTTTTTCAGCTATAGCAAGGCGTCCAATTTTTGTTTGGGAGATGAAGCCGGAGAACCCGGAGAGAACCCCGATCTTCGGTAAGAAAACTGGCAATCATTGTCAATTAAGAATGGATTCGAGTACACCCTGCCCGCAGTGAGACTCGAACCTGCAACCTCAGTGTTGACAGACCACGTGATCAATAGTAGACGAACTACTTTAACTACTCGGTCACCTAGGCTTTTGTGTTAATTGTGCTAGTGCTACACTTTTAGTGGCTAAAACCTTGTTAGAAATTATTTAGCAAACCATTTCCGCGGCATGGGATCAATAGATAACTGTTTTCATTCGTGTTATTGTTTACCCCAATTGCATACTAATTAATTTTTATCGACTTTACATGGTATTTTTAACTTATTTACGTGTAGCTTTGGGATAATGAAATATTTACGTGTAGCTTTGGGATAATGAAAAAGTTTTAATAACCTGCTTTTGGTGGATCTTGATACAAATTAGAGATCGAATACATATTACCGATTAACAATATCCGGGTGTTAACGACAACACCTATTCCCGCCTGTGTTATCCTATTTACTGTATTATCCAGGGATTGAGATCATGTATATATACAGGGTGCAGTTTATTTGTTTTCATGATACTGACAAGGATGTCTGGTGAGTACATAATCTTATGTTTAATTATTGTACAATATACCGTTCACCAATTATAAAAAGTTCAAAAAGTTCAATCGCATTATTTCAGAATTCTTTGTAAACTATTCATATTTAGATATTAAGCTACAGCAACGCAAGTTATGTGCTTTTTCTTCGTTATGTCACTTTTCTTTTTAGGAAACAGATTTATTTAGCTTAGTTGAAATGTCGAGTAATAAATATTAGAAAAAAATTATATTGTATTACATAACTATTTTCAAAAACCACATTACCGCGACATTATCATTTGATCGACCGCATGTACGACGCTACCGAAACATTGTATTTTCGAAATTACCGCGATTTTATCACCTCTTCCGTTAGCCAGGCTGAAATACCTATAGAAAAATTCAGCGTACTTTGGCGGAGGTTTTTGAGTGACAAAAAAACTGCTTACCGCGTATGGTCGGTCTTATAGTCCTTTTGTAATTGTAGTTCGAAAAAGATGCAGATTGAAATCAACAGTAATTTTCCTCATCTAAACAGCGTTTTGAAATGTGGCGTTTTTTCATTTTGATAGGGCGATTTTCTATTGTAAGTTTTTACCTAAATTATAACGGAACTGGAAACTAGGAGCAGTCGATTGTTGTCTGTTTGATACCGTTCTGGTCTGGGACCATACTAGGAGGTTCCCAGTGCTCGACCCACAGGGCAGCCCAGCGCATCCCCGGGTGGCGGATAGGTGAGACCCTATCGTATGGGGGTTGTCGGGTCATAATACGGAAAGCCTGACCGCGGACCGTAGTGGGTAACGTGTTTGAAGAGTGCCACGCTTCTTGCACGATAAAGACCCATTTTGTAGATTTCGAAAAAGAGTAGGCTCATTTTAGCCGCTACAAAGGGCTAAATTTTCCGTCCCTACCCAAAACTCCATACTTTTCCAGTGGCAGTCAAAATTGTATTCCCTGTGACCCATCCCACTCCCATGTTCCGTTGATTAACTGTTTGTTAACTTGTTCCCGTCCTGAATATAGCTGACATACTGCTCGCTGGACGTTAAGCAGACATCCAATCAATCAATCAATCAATCAACCAATCAATCAATACCGTTCGGGTAACGTATTTGCGGTTGAATACCACTGAACGTCACGAAAGCAGACGAACGTTTGTAAACACCTTAAGGTCCATTTGGAAACAAAAATGTCTGACTTATACAATGTGAAATTCCTGTAGCAAAATTCAAGGACGATTTGTGACATGCAAATAATAGACTGAGTTAAACTAGAAAATATCGAAAGGATATCGTGGATAAACTTTTACTACCACTGGATTTTCGTAATAAAAGGGTACAATATTGGTACGCACTCCACAGGGATGCGACTTATAGTATCTGTTGCTATTACACATGCACACCTATCAGTAGCCGTTGATGTCACAATAGGGACATTTATATCGGCTTGTTTTTTTCTATCGTTATATTGGTTAAAGGATCGCGATACTGTTTAAAAGTATCATTAAAAGTAAAGCGATACTTATTCAAAGCATCGTAATGCTTGTTGATAGTTAGATGAAGGAGAAACCTTTATGCACAGTGAAAAAAGTACCGGCTTACTTTAAAAAAAAACATCCGCTTGCTCTTTTCACCTACCGATCGTATCAGAAGTTTGTTGTTTCTATCGGCTGCTTTTTTCTATTGCATTACTTGTTGAAGAATCGCGATACTTATTTAAAGCATAAAACTAAACCAAACAGACATCCCAATATTAGACTGATTAAATAATTATATATATACAGCTTTCGTTGATCGACTATCTGCAGTGGCTCTGACTACCAGTACGTACAACGACACCGCCAGTGTCTATGATACATATGACTACTTCATCCATCCCCACTGGAAACAGTTTGGACTCATTCCTGATGAATGGCATTATTTGGTCGGAATTTATATCACCATCGTAGGAATCACAGGAATTATTGGAAACTCAATTGTAATTTGGATCTTCAGCACGTACGTATTTTAATGAACTAAAATTTACGCATTATTGTGTGTGTGTGTTTTGTTGTAATTGTGTGTGTATTGTTTCTTTTTTGTGGTATATATAGTATGCAGAAAGCATAGTGTGTAAACAGCCGGCGAGTGGACTGCTACATACCAGATATCAAGTGAACGTGACTTATAAACATTAAATAAAATCATTCAGTGAAACCATGTTGATAACTTACCCTTAAGTGCCTATTATTTGATATTTTCTTGTTATTAACAGACAATGCACAAGCAAAATATATTATACGTCATTTTTTAAGATATTATCGCTCTGGTTAAGGGATGAGGAAATGGTAATGCTGATTACGTGGTTTACAAAAAAAAATTAGGGGACTTTAAGTTGAAAGCGTAAATATTTAAAACCAAATGGGACGGTTTAAGAAAGACTTTACAAAACAATACCCTGTGCTGTGTTAAGCCCACGTTAAACATTAATTTATGAAACGGGTCGAATTTTATGCCGTTTACACCTTATTAAAAAACCGTGCGTTACATCAAATCACGTGATAGAAAACATACTACCCATCTTGAAAACAGATTATTTAATGCTATTTATGTTGACGAACATGACATTAATGAAATCTAACTAAATTGTCGAATTGTTGGTGATGTAAGTTACAATACCCGCAGAGACCAAGTACCCCTCGGTATGCATCACTCATCCAGCTGAATAGCGTGAATTCGATAAACTAAAGTATTTCACTACTCTAATCAATCAATTAGCTTCATGTATTTAAATATACTAAACTTAGGGGTCTGTTTATTAAATATTGGGTGTCGGGTTTGTACAATGCCACGCCCCTTGCTAGGTAACACCGTTTTATATATGTCGACAAAAGTAGGCCAATTGTGTCCGCATCAAGTGATGCTTTTATTCTTCACTAGCTAACTCTCTACTTTTCCGGTGGCAGGCAAAACGTTCCAGTGTTGTCCCTTTCTCGATATATTGGGAACTTAATTGTGTCCCAATATATACACCTCGCCATAAGTTAAGCAACACCCTATTATTTTCCTTCCAGGGATTCATTAAAAATTATATATATTGTATTATTTTTTAAAGAAATGACAATTTACTGATTTGTTTGTTTGTTTGATGGTGTTTAACGCCACTTTAAGCAATTTTTCAGCTATATCATGGCGTCCATTTTTTATTGGGGGGGGGGGGGGGGCCGGAGTATACGGAGAAAACCCCGACCTGCGATAGGAAAACTGGCAATCCTTGTCAATTAAGATTGAAGTCGAGTACACCCTGCCTGCAGCGAGACAATTTATTGAACATTAATGACAAATGAAACATACAAACAACATGTTTACAGTCTATTTACTTATTGTTTGATGAAAAAATGTTCAAAGCAGATATCCAAAACCAGTGCGAATATAACTTTCATTTGTCAAAAAATAAGTTTGACGGCATGCATCAATTTCATGAACTTAAAGTAAACACATTATCACAGGTCAACGTTCAGGGCTAAAAAGTCACTTTGAAATGTGTTAAACGTAGAAATATTAAGTAAGTTGTGTAACCACCACGCTTCCGGTACAGTTCATTAACTCTCCTCCTGATGCTGTTGACTAAACGACGAAGTGTAGCATGTGGTAAATTCTGCCATTCATTTTGAATGCATCACGTAGTTCTTGGACATTTTGACAAACAGATGCTCTATTATTGATTTTACGGCCAATGATATCCGACAAATGTTCAATTGGATTCATATCGGGTGACATGGATGGCCATGGAAGATGCTCAATAGCTTCCCTTTCGATTTCATCACGTACAATTGCAGTTCGGTGAGGTCTTGCGTTGTAATCTATAAAGATGTTTCTGTTACATGATTGACAAAATGTGGCACAATAATAGCGTTAATGACGTCATTTCAATATTTCTCCCCTGTCTTTGTCCCATCAACCACATACAGAGTCAGTTTACTGTCGTTGAAAAGCCTTCCCACACTGTAACACCACCACCGCCAAACGCTGTAGTGCCTAGTGTAAGCAGTGCCTCTTGTCTCCAAACGCACATGCGCCCAACAATATAAGGAAGAAGGAATCTGCTTTCGTCGGTCCAGTGTACTCGTCGCCAGCTTCGAATATTCCAATGGCGGTGATATCGTGCCCACTCTAAAGGTGCTTGGCGATGTCTCTGTGTCAACAGTGGACGTTTCAAGGGACGACGAGCTCTCAACCTTGCATTGTTTAGGCACCTGTCAACTGTTCGAACGGGGACTGGTTGCAATATTCCAATCGTCACGAGGATATCTTGCAATGGCAAACGGTTGGCGTTTAGCTAAACGAACGAGTGCTCTATCCTCCATTTCAGATGTTTTTGGTGGTCGACCTGACCTAGGACGTTCCTGGATAGTTCCATCATCTCGATGACGTTTCAGTAGCCGGGATACAATACTTAAGTGAATCCCAAAGTGTTTTGCTATCTAGCGCAAGCGCTATCCACTATTCCGCATTTCAACGATCTGCCACTTCGCAGCTTCACTTAATTTCCGTCTAGGCATTGTTAAAATGTAAAGGTGAAGTCGAAAAAGACCAGAAGATGAACACTCAATCGTTATGGAAATCAAGCCTTTTAGGCGTGCTCGACTACCGTATGACAAACTGGTTTTGCTATTTAAAGATTTACCTGAGGAGTTAATTAAAGTAACTTTCCCGTGCTCGAATGATCGCTTTAGTACATAAATAACACAAAGTTAATATTCATTCAGATTTTTTTAATTAAAAAAAATTGTAGGTGTTGCTGAAGTTATTGCGAGGTGTATATATTAAATATGGGATAGCTCAACCCTATCCAGCTAACACCGTTATTCACTTTTGTCTCCGTATTCTGGGGCCTCGGTGGCCGAGTGGTCAAGGTAGTTCGTTTACTATTGATCACGTGGTCTGTCAACACTGAGATTGCGGGTTCGATTCTCACTGCAGGCAGGGTGTACTCGACTCCAATCTTAATTTACAAGGATTGCCAGTTTTCCTACCGCAGGTCGGGGGTTTTCTCCGGGTACTCCGGCTTCCTTCCCCAATAAAAACTGGACGCCATGATATAGCTGAAAAATTGTTGAAAGTGGCGTTAAACACCATCAAACAAACAAACAAACATCTCCGTATTCTGTAAAGTTTAGGAATGGTTACTAGATCTTCCGATCTGCACGGTTAAACCCGTATTACAGACAAATCTGTGTGGTTGATAGATATAAATACGCATTCGACAGGACACCAAAGTGAAAGATCCAATGTTACAACTAGTTTAGATGGCCTAGCTGACAGCGGCACTAAGCAAACTATCTATTTATCCTTCTTTTCGTATGGCAATCAAAATTTCTTGATATTTTACTATTTAACGTTTACGTTTAGCGACCACTATTAATTGTTGGTAATTAATATTTCTGAAAAAAATTTTGAAAACATCAAACATATATATAGATATGTCCCATTGTTAAACATTTGTGTAATTGTTGCATTTTATTCTTAGAACAAGAAACCTAAAGACGCCATCTAATATGTTACTCGTCAATCTGGCTCTAAGTGATCTTATTTTTTCGGCGGTGAATGGCTTTCCTTTGTTGACGATCTCCGCGTTTAACCGGAAGTGGATGTGGGGAAACACAGGTATTAGTTTATAGCTTTTTCTATAATGTGACGATAAATATGCATCAATTAGGGTGGAGTGTTATTTATGTTTGGACTATGTAACTATTTCTGTATATATAAACTAAATTTAATCATACCCACAGTATTGTTTGTGGGGAAATAAGGATCTGGTTCCCCCAGATGTTGAAAAAAAAGGTTACTTTCATAAGCAACACTTGTATCATTTACTTGACATATCATATAAATTACATGTATCCATGGGTGTTAATAGATCACGCATAATTTTAATTTAAAATTATCTTTTTGAAATACAGTCCGTATAAATTGTTTGTATAACAAACATCATCAGTTTTCTGTTTATTATTGTGTGTTTACATATTTGAAATAATTTATTTAGACTTCCAAAAGTAGTCAAACTTGCGGAAGTGACTGTTCAAGAAAGAATAGTTTTGCACATGTGTGCTTGCAATTTTTTGCGGGACATCACAGATCTCACGTGACAGTGTGTCTATTAACTGTGACTTGACATCATGGTTATAATTACAGATATTTTGTGTTTTGTTATTTTCGCGACCTCTATTTTTAGAACATTTAGATTTTTAATCAACCAAATGCCACAAATTTGTTTCTCTTAAGAAAAATAGTAAAGGAAACCGACCTAATAACAAGAGCTGACAGTCAAGGGTCAATTACAAATCCGGATATAGAAGAAACACAGAGGCAAAACAAAAAAAAAAAAAAACAAACAAACAAGCAAAAAAAACAGAAAGTAATTAACCTGAAACCAATAGACAAGAAAGACAAGAAATTTATTTAAAGTCGGATTATATATAAACTTATAATAAAATAAGCTCTGTAGAGCTTTTTACCGACATACAAACATAACATTATATTTAAGATATACATTTGTTATGACAGGCATATACATATACATGATAAATCCGCAAGTTACTTGTTAAGAGATCATGTTAAACAACATAATTATCAGTTAAAATCATATCTAAAAGCATGAAGCTCAGTACCACACATAAAAGCATTGAGCACAATTTAAGCACAACTAAAAGCACAAATATCAGATTAAAGCACAGCTAAAATCACCCAGATCGGTTATAGCACAAACTAAAGCATAAAGATAAGTTATAAGCACTAAATGCACAGAGATCAGTTAATACTACAAATAAAGCACTAATAAATAATATAATTAAAATTTACGTTTCCCGAAACGTTGAAGTCGCCTCCCGTTCCGCACTTTTGACCGAGTAGAGGGAACTAAAAGTCAAGAGCACAACTTCATAACATGAGCTTTCAGTTGGCCAAGTTTCATTTCGATCGGTTAAAAGATGAGCGAGAAAACGAGCAAACTTTAAAACGGCCGCCATTTTGAAACCGGAAGTCGGACAAAAAATTTTTTTTGCAAAAATGCTCAGGATAGTTAGCTGTATCAGTATACCAATTTTCATTGAAATTGCACTGGCCATAACTGAGATCTGACAACGGCCGCCATTTTGTAAAACTTTAAAACGGCCGCCATTTTGAAACCGGAAGTCGGACAAAACATTTTTAAATAGTGGCACACTTAGGGTATCATAAGCTACCTGTATACCAAATTTCGTCTAAATCGGATGACGTTTAAATTTTTACATTTTTAGGGGGTGGTGTTCGGATGGCGGCCATTTTGAAATGTCGGCCGCGTCAAATTTTTTTTTGCAAAAATGCTCTTGATAGTTAGCTGTACCAGTATACCAATTTTCATTGAAATTGCTTTGGCAATTACTGAGATCTGACAACGGCCGTCATTTTTTCAACGGCGGCCATTTTGAAAATGGCGGCCATTTTGAAAATTTCAAAAGTGGATTGCACAACTTCAGGTCACCCTTAACATGTTCCCAAAGTTTCATTTCGATCGGTTAAAAGATGAGCGAGAAAACGAGCGGACAACATTGCGAGGGGAAAACATAAGAAATATGAAAATAATAATAATAATTAAAATTTACGTTTCCCGAAACGTTGAAGTCGCCTCCCGTTCCGCACTTTTGACCGAGTAGAGGGAACTAAAAGTCAAGAGCACAACTTCATAACATGAGCTTTCAGTTGGCCAAGTTTCATTTCGATCGGTTAAAAGATGAGCGAGAAAACGAGCAAACTTTAAAACGGCCGCCATTTTGAAACCGGAAGTCGGACAAAAAATTTTTTTTGCAAAAATGCTCAGGATAGTTAGCTGTATCAGTATACCAATTTTCATTGAAATTGCTCTGGCCATAACTGAGATCTGACAACGGCCGCCATTTTGTAAAACTTTAAAACGGCCGCCATTTTGAAACCGGAAGTCGGACAAAACATTTTTAAATAGTGGCACACTTAGGGTATCATAGGCTACCTGTATACCAAATTTCGTCTAAATCGGATGACGTTTAAATTTTTACATTTTTAGGGGGGTGGTGTTCGGATGGCGGCCATTTTGAAATGTCGGCCGCGTCAAATTTTTTTTTGCAAAAATGCTCGGGATAGTTAGCTGTACCAGTATACCAATTTTCATTGAAATTGCTTTGGCAATTACTGAGATCTGACAACAGCCGTCATTTTTTTCAACGGCGGCCATTTTGAAAATGGCGGCCATTTTGAAAATTTCAAAAGTGGATTGCACAACTTCAGGTCACCCTTAACATGTTCACAAAGTTTCATTTCGATCGGTTAAAAGATGAGCGAGAAAACGAGCGGACAACATTGCGAGGGGAAAACATAAGAAATATGAAAATAATAATAATAATAATAATTAAAATTTACGTTTCCCGAAACGTTGAAGTCGCCTCCCGTTCCGCACTTTTGACCGAGTAGAGGGAACTAAAAGTCAAGAGCACAACTTCATAACATGAGCTTTCAGTTGGCCAAGTTTCATTTCGATCGGTTAAAAGATGAGCGAGAAAACGAGCAAACTTTAAAACGGCCGCCATTTTGAAACCGGAAGTCGGACAAAAAATTTTTTTTGCAAAAATGCTCAGGATAGTTAGCTGTATCAGTATACCAATTTTCATTGAAATTGCTCTGGCCATAACTGAGATCTGACAACGGCCGCCATTTTGTAAAACTTTAAAACGGCCGCCATTTTGAAACCGGAAGTCGGACAAAACATTTTTAAATAGTGGCACACTTAGGGTATCATAAGCTACCTGTATACCAAATTTCGTCTAAATCGGATGACGTTTAAATTTTTACATTTTTAGGAGGGTGGTGTTCGGATGGCGGCCATTTTGAAATGTCGGCCGCGTCAAATTTTTTTTTGCAAAAATGCTCGGGATAGTTAGCTGTACCAGTATACCAATTTTCATTGAAATTGCTTTGGCAATAACTGAGATCTGACAACGGCCATCATTTTTTTCAACGGCGGCCATTTTGAAAATGGCGGCCATTTTGAAAATTTCAAAAGTGGATTGCACAACTTCAGGTCACCCTTAACATGTTCCCAAAGTTTCATTTCGATCGGTTAAAAGATGAGCGAGAAAACGAGCGGACAACATTGCGAGGGGAAAACATAAGAAATATGAAAATAATAATAATAATAATTAAAATTTACGTTTCCCGAAACGTTGAAGTCGCCTCCCGTTCCGCACTTTTGACAGAGTAGAGGGAACTAAAAGTCAAGAGCACAACTTCATAACATGAGCTTTCAGTTGGCCAAGTTTCATTTCGATCGGTTAAAAGATGAGCGAGAAAACGAGCAAACTTTAAAACGGCCACCATTTTGAAACCGGAAGTCGGACAAAAATTTTTTTTTGCAAAAATGCTCAGGATAGTTAGCTGTATCAGTATACCAATTTTCATTGAAATTGCTTTGGCCATAACTGAGATCTGACAACGGCCGCCATTTTGTAAAACTTTAAAACGGCCGCCATTTTAAAACCGGAAGTCGGACAAAACATTTTTAAATAGTGGCACACTTAGGGTATCATAAGCTACCTGTATACCAAATTTCGTCTAAATCGGATGACGTTTAAATTTTTACATTTTTAGGGGGGTGGTGTTCGGATGGCGGCCATTTTGAAATGTCGGCCGCGTCAAATTTTTTTTTGCAAAAATGCTCGGGATAGTTAGCTGTACCAGTATACCAATTTTCATTGAAATTGCTTTGGCAATTACTGAGATCTGACAACGGCCGTCATTTTTTTCAACGGCGGCCATTTTGAAAATGGCGGCCATTTTGAAAATTTCAAAAGTGGATTGCACAACTTCAGGTCACCCTTAACATGTTCCCAAAGTTTCATTTCGATCGGTTAAAAGATGAGCGAGAAAACGAGCGGACAACATTGCGAGGGGAAAACATAAGAAATATGAAAATAATAATAATAATAATAATAAGAAACGGAGTAAAAACAATAAGTCGCCCGACACTTCGTGGTCGGCGACTTAATAAGAAACGGAGTAAAAACAATAAGTCGCCCGACACTTCGTGGTCGGCGACTTAATTAAAATTTACGTTTCCCGAAACGTTGAAGTCGCCTCCCGTTCCGCACTTTTGACCGAGTAGAGGGAACTAAAAGTCAAGAGCACAACTTCATAACATGAGCTTTCAGTTGGCCAAGTTTCATTTCGATCGGTTAAAAGATGAGCGAGAAAACGAGCAAACTTTAAAACGGCCGCCATTTTGAAACCGGAAGTCGGACAAAAAATTTTTTTTGCAAAAATGCTCAGGATAGTTAGCTGTATCAGTATACCAATTTTCATTGAAATTGCTCTGGCCATAACTGAGATCTGACAACGGCCGCCATTTTGTAAAACTTTAAAACGGCCGCCATTTTGAAACCGGAAGTCGGACAAAACATTTTTAAATAGTGGCACACTTAGGGTATCATAAGCTACCTGTATACCAAATTTCGTCTAAATCGGATGACGTTTAAATTTTTACATTTTTAGGGGGGTGGTGTTCGGATGGCGGCCATTTTGAAATGTCGGCCGCGTCAAATTTTTTTTTGCAAAAATGCTCGGGATAGTTAGCTGTACCAGTATACCAATTTTCATTGAAATTGCTTTGGCAATTACTGAGATCTGACAACGGCCGTCATTTTTTTCAACGGCGGCCATTTTGAAAATGGCGGCCATTTTGAAAATTTCAAAAGTGGATTGCACAACTTCAGGTCACCCTTAACATGTTCCCAAAGTTTCATTTCGATCGGTTAAAAGATGAGCGAGAAAACGAGCGGACAACATTGCGAGGGGAAAACATAAGAAATATGAAAATAATAATAATAATAATAATTAAAATTTACGTTTCCCGAAACGTTGAAGTCGCCTCCCGTTCCGCACTTTTGACCGAGTAGAGGGAACTAAAAGTCAAGAGCACAACTTCATAACATGAGCTTTCAGTTGGCCAAGTTTCATTTCGATCGGTTAAAAGATGAGCGAGAAAACGAGCAAACTTTAAAACGGCCGCCATTTTGAAACCGGAAGTCGGACAAAAAATTTTTTTTGCAAAAATGCTCAGGATAGTTAGCTGTATCAGTATACCAATTTTCATTGAAATTGCTCTGGCCATAACTGAGATCTGACAACGGCCGCCATTTTGTAAAACTTTAAAACGGCCGCCATTTTGAAACCGGAAGTCGGACAAAACATTTTTAAATAGTGGCACACTTAGGGTATCATAAGCTACCTGTATACCAAATTTCGTCTAAATCGGATGACGTTTAAATTTTTACATTTTTAGGGGGGTGGTGTTCGGATGGCGGCCATTTTGAAATGTCGGCCGCGTCAAATTTTTTTTTGCAAAAATGCTCGGGATAGTTAGCTGTACCAGTATACCAATTTTCATTGAAATTGCTTTGGCAATTACTGAGATCTGACAACGGCCGTCATTTTTTTCAACGGCGGCCATTTTGAAAATGGCGGCCATTTTGAAAATTTCAAAAGTGGATTGCACAACTTCAGGTCACCCTTAACATGTTCCCAAAGTTTCATTTCGATCGGTTAAAAGATGAGCGAGAAAACGAGCGGACAACATTGCGAGGGGAAAACATAAGAAATATGAAAATAATAATAATTAAAATTTACGTTTCCCGAAACGTTGAAGTCGCCTCCCGTTCCGCACTTTTGACCGAGTAGAGGGAACTAAAAGTCAAGAGCACAACTTCATAACATGAGCTTTCAGTTGGCCAAGTTTCATTTCGATCGGTTAAAAGATGAGCGAGAAAACGAGCAAACTTTAAAACGGCCGCCATTTTGAAACCGGAAGTCGGACAAAAATTTTTTTTTGCAAAAATGCTCAGGATAGTTAGCTGTATCAGTATACCAATTTTCATTGAAATTGCTCTGGCCATAACTGAGATCTGACAACGGCCGCCATTTTGTAAAACTTTAAAACGGCCGCCATTTTGAAACCGGAAGTCGGACAAAACATTTTTAAATAGTGGCACACTTAGGGTATCATAAGCTACCTGTATACCAAATTTCGTCTAAATCGGATGACGTTTAAATTTTTACATTTTTAGGGGGGTGGTGTTCGGATGGCGGCCATTTTGAAATGTCGGCCGCGTCAAATTTTTTTTTGCAAAAATGCTCGGGATAGTTAGCTGTACCAGTATACCAATTTTTATTGAAATTGCTTTGGCAATTACTGAGATCTGACAACAACCGTCATTTTTTTCAACGGCGGCCATTTTGAAAATGGCGGCCATTTTGAAAATTTCAAAAGTGGATTGCACAACTTCAGGTCACCCTTAACATGTTCCCAAAGTTTCATTTCGATCGGTTAAAAGATGAGCGAGAAAACGAGCGGACAACATTGCGAGGGGAAAACATAAGAAATATGAAAATAATAATAATAATTAAAATTTACGTTTCGCGAAACGTGAAGTCTCCCAAACGAAGTTACTGATAGTCCTGTGCAGCCTGTGGCGGGTCGTATAAAAAATCTGAGTGTACCGTTGAACTCGGCATACCAAATTTACTTTTAGAACCTATTTTCGTTGAATTATGATAATGTTGAATTTTTGCCCATTTGGCAACTTTGGCGGCCATTTTACAAAAAATGGCGCGTCGTATAAAAATTCTGAGTTGACCATTGGACTCGGCATACCAAATTTACTGTTAAAACCCATTTTCGTTGAAATCCGACAAACTTGAATTTTTGGCGATTCGGCGGCCATTTTGAAAATGGCGGCCGGTTCGCGCGCGATTTTTTGCCAAAAATAAATCAAGACCACTATGCTGAACCTACATACCAAGTTTCATCGAAATCCATCTAGCGGTTCTCCGGGAACTGCATTTTGGCGGGAAAACTTAAATGGCGGCCATTTTGAAAGTGGCGGCCATCTTGGAAATTCCGAAAGATGATTGCACATCTAGCCAATAGGGTCTAACATCCTACCAAGTTTCAAATTGATCCCATTTACGGTTTCTGAGAAAAGTGTCGGAAATCTCTACGGGGAAACCAGAAGAAGAATAATAATAATAAGAAACAGAGTAAAAACAATAAGTCTCCAAACTTCGTTTGGGAGACTTAATAATAATAATAATAATAAGAAACGGAGTAAAAACAATAAGTCGCCCGACACTTCGTGGTCGGCGACTTAATAATTAAAATTTACGTTTCCCGAAACGTTGAAGTCGCCTCCCGTTCCGCACTTTTGACCGAGTAGAGGGAACTAAAAGTCAAGAGCACAACTTCATAACATGAGCTTTCAGTTGGCCAAGTTTCATTTCGATCGGTTAAAAGATGAGCGAGAAAACGAGCAAACTTTAAAACGGCCGCCATTTTGAAACCGGAAGTCGGACAAAAAATTTTTTTTGCAAAAATGCTCAGGATAGTTAGCTGTATCAGTATACCAATTTTCATTGAAATTGCTCTGGCCATAACTGAGATCTGACAACGGCCGCCATTTTGTAAAACTTTAAAACGGCCGCCATTTTGAAACCGGAAGTCGGACAAAACATTTTTAAATAGTGGCACACTTAGGGTATCATAAGCTACCTGTATACCAAATTTCGTCTAAATCGGATGACGTTTAAATTTTTACATTTTTAGGGGGGTGGTGTTCGGATGGCGGCCATTTTGAAATGTCGGCCGCGTCAAATTTTTTTTTGCAAAAATGCTCGGGATAGTTAGCTGTACCAGTATACCAATTTTCATTGAAATTGCTTTGGCAATTACTGAGATCTGACAACGGCCGTCATTTTTTTAAACGGCGGCCATTTTGAAAATGGCGGCCATTTTGAAAATTTCAAAAGTGGATTGCACAACTTCAGGTCACCCTTAACATGTTCCCAAAGTTTCATTTCGATCGGTTAAAAGATGAGCGAGAAAACGAGCGGACAACATTGCGAGGGGAAAACATAAGAAATATGAAAATAATAATAATAATAATTAAAATTTACGTTTCCCGAAACGTTGAAGTCGCCTCCCGTTCCGCACTTTTGACCGAGTAGAGGGAACTAAAAGTCAAGAGCACAACTTCATAACATGAGCTTTCAGTTGGCCAAGTTTCATTTCGATCGGTTAAAAGATGAGCGAGAAAACGAGCAAACTTTAAAACGGCCGGCATTTTGAAACCGGAAGTCGGACAAAATATTTTTTTTGCAAAAATGCTCAGGATAGTTAGCTGTATCAGTATACCAATTTTCATTGAAATTGCTCTGGCCATAACTGAGATCTGACAACGGCCGCCATTTTGTAAAACTTTAAAACGGCCGCCATTTTGAAACCGGAAGTCGGACAAAACATTTTTAAATAGTGGCACACTTAGGGTATCATAAGCTACCTGTATACCAAATTTCGTCTAAATCGGATGACGTTTAAATTTTTACATTTTTAGGGGGGTGGTGTTCGGATAGCGGCCATTTTGAAATGTCGGCCGCGTCAAATTTTTTTTTGCAAAAATGCTCGGGATAGTTAGCTGTACCAGTATACCAATTTTCATTGAAATTGCTTTGGCAATTACTGAGATCTGACAACAGCCGTCATTTTTTTCAACGGCGGCCATTTTGAAAATGGCGGCTATTTTGAAAATTTCAAAAGTGGATTGCACAACTTCAGGTCACCCTTAACATGTTCCCAAAGTTTCATTTTGATCGGTTAAAAGATGAGCGAGAAAACGAGCGGACAACATTGCGAGGGGAAAACATAAGAAATATGAAAATAATAATAATAATAATAATAATAATAATAAGAAACGGAGTAAAAACAATAAGTCGCCCGACACTTCGTGGTCGGCGACTTAATTAAAATTTACGTTTCCCGAAACGTTGAAGTCGCCTCCCGTTCCGCACTTTTGACCGAGTAGAGGGAACTAAAAGTCAAGAGCACAACTTCATAACATGAGCTTTCAGTTGGCCAAGTTTCATTTCGATCGGTTAAAAGATGAGCGAGAAAACGAGCAAACTTTAAAACGGCCGCCATTTTGAAACCGGAAGTCGGACAAAAAAATTTTTTTGCAAAAATGCTCAGGATAGTTAGCTGTATCAGTATACCAATTTTCATTGAAATTGCTCTGGCCATAACTGAGATCTGACAACGGCCGCCATTTTGTAAAACTTTAAAACGGCCGCCATTTTGAAACCGGAAGTCGGACAAAACATTTTTAAATAGTGGCACACTTAGGGTATCCTAAGCTACCTGTATACCAAATTTCGTCTAAATCGGATGACGTTTAAATTTTTACATTTTTAGGGGGGTGGTGTTCGGATGGCGGCCATTTTGAAATGTCGGCCGCGTCAAATTTTTTTTTGCAAGAATGCTCGGGATAGTAAGCTGTACCAGTATACCAATTTTCATTGAAATTGCTTTGGCAATTACTGAGATCTGACAACGGCCATCATTTTTTTCAACGGCGGCCATTTTGAAAATGGCGGCCATTTTGAAAATTTCAAAAGTGGATTGCACAACTTCAGGTCACCCTTAACATGTTCCCAAAGTTTCATTTCGATCGGTTAAAAGATGAGCGAGAAAACGAGCGGACAACATTGCGAGGGGAAAACATAAGAAATATGAAAATAATAATAATAATAATTAAAATTTACGTTTCCCGAAACGTTGAAGTCGCCTCCCGTTCCGCACTTTTGACCGAGTAGAGGGAACTAAAAGTCAAGAGCACAACTTCATAACATGAGCTTTCAGTTGGCCAAGTTTCATTTCGATCGGTTAAAAGATGAGCGAGAAAACGAGCAAACTTTAAAACGGCCGCCATTTTGAAACCGGAAGTCGGACAAAAAATTTTTTTTGCAAAAATGCTCAGGATAGTTAGCTGTATCAGTATACCAATTTTCATTGAAATTGCTCTGGCCATAACTGAGATCTGACAACGGCCGCCATTTTGTAAAACTTTAAAACGGCCGCCATTTTGAAACCGGAAGTCGGACAAAACATTTTTAAATAGTGGCACACTTAGGGTATCATAAGCTACCTGTATACCAAATTTCGTCTAAATCGGATGACGTTTAAATTTTTACATTTTTAGGGGGGTGGTGTTCGGATGGCGGCCATTTTGAAATGTCGGCCGCGTCAAATTTTTTTTTGCAAAAATGCTCGGGATAGTTAGCTGTACCAGTATACCAATTTTCATTGAAATTGCTTTGGCAATTACTGAGATCTGACAACGGCCGTCATTGTTTTCAACGGCGGCCATTTTGAAAATGGCGGCCATTTTGAAAATTTCAAAAGTGGATTGCACAACTTCAGGTCACCCTTAACATGTTCCCAAAGTTTCATTTCGAACGGTTAAAAGATGAGCGAGAAAACGAGCGGACAACATTGCGAGGGGAAAACATAAGAAATATGAAAATAATAATAATAATTAAAATTTACGTTTCCCGAAACGTTGAAGTCGCCTCCCGTTCCGCACTTTTGACCGAGTAGAGGGAACTAAAAGTCAAGAGCACAACTTCATAACATGAGCTTTCAGTTGACCAAGTTTCATTTCGATCGGTTAAAAGATGAGCGAGAAAACGAGCAAACTTTAAAACGGCCGCCATTTTGAAACCGGAAGTCGGACAAAAAATTTTTTTTGCAAAAATGCTCAGGATAGTTAGCTGTATCAGTATACCAATTTTCATTGAAATTGCTCTGGCCATAACTGAGATCTGACAACGGCCGCCATTTTGTAAAACTTTAAAACGGCCGCCATTTTGAAACCGGAAGTCGGACAAAACATTTTTAATAGTGGCACACTTAGGGTATCATAAGCTACCTGTATACCAAATTTCGTCTAAATCGGATGACGTTTAAATTTTTACATTTTTAGGGGGGTGGTGGTCGGATGGCGGCCATTTTGAAATGTCGGCCGCGTCAAATTTTTTTTTGCAAAAATGCTCGGGATAGTTAGCTGTACCAGTATACCAATTTTCATTGAAATTGCTTTGGCAATTACTGAGATCTGACAACGGCCGTTATTTTTTTCAACGGCGGCCATTTTGAAAATGGCGGCCATTTTGAAAATTTCAAAAGTGGATTGCACAACTTCAGGTCACCCTTAACATGTTCCTAAAGTTTCATTTCGATCGGTTAAAAGATGAGCGAGAAAACGAGCGGACAACATTGCGAGCGGAAAACATAAGAAATATGAAAATAATAATAATAATAATAATAATAATAATAAGAAACGGAGTAAAAACAATAAGTCGCCCGACACTTCGTGGTCGGCGACTTAATTAAAATTTACGTTTCCCGAAACGTTGAAGTCGCCTCCCGTTCCGCACTTTTGACCGAGTAGAGGGAACTAAAAGTCAAGAGCACAACTTCATAACATGAGCTTTCAGTTGGGCAAGTTTCATTTCGATCGGTTAAAAGATGAGCGAGAAAACGAGCAAACTTTAAAACGGCCGCCATTTTGAAACCGGAAGTCGGACAAAAAATGTTTTTTGCAAAAATGCTCAGGATAGTTAGCTGTATCAGTATACCAATTTTCATTGAAATTGCTCTGGCCATAACTGAGATCTGACAACGGCCGCCATTTTGTAAAACTTTAAAACGGCCGCCATGTTGAAACCGGAAGTCGGACAAAACATTTTTAAATAGTGGCACACTTAGGGTATCATAAGCTACCTGTATACCAAATTTCGTCTAAATCGGATGACGTTTAAATTTTTACATTTTTAGGGGGGTGGTGTTCGGATGGCGGCCATTTTGAAATGTCGGCCGCGTCAAATTTTTTTTTGCAAAAATGCTCGGGATAGTTAGCTGTACCAGTATACCAATTTTCATTGAAATTGCTTTGGCAATTACTGAGATCTGACAACGGCCGTCATTTTTTTTCAACGGCGGCCATTTTAAAATGGCGGCCATTTTGAAAATTTCAAAAGTGGATTGCACAACTTCAGGTCACCCTTAACATGTTCCCAAAGTTTCATTTCGATCGGTTAAAAGATGAGCGAGAAAACGAGCGGACAACATTGCGAGGGGAAAAAGGAAAACATAAGAAATATGAAAATAATAATAATTAAAAATAATGTGTTGGGATGCCAACACAGAAGTCGCCCAAAATCCCCATGGATAGTATTGCGTTCCACTCAGGACATTGAAATGAACCTACATATCAAATTTCATTAAAATCGGACAACGTTTAAAATTTCACCCGTTTTTGGCAGCCATTTTGGAAACCACGGTCGAGAAAAAATTTCGAATGTGGAGTTCCACTCGGGACACTTAGATCTACCTCCACACCAAATTTCATTGCAATTGGAACACGTTAAATGTCATCGAGATCCCATAACGTTGAAAATTATACACGTTTTTGGCGGCCATTTTGAAACCGGAAGTCCGAGAAAAAATTTAAAGGTATCGTTTCACTCGAAATACTAACATCTACCTCCATACCAAATTTCGTTGAATTCGGACCACGGGAAAATTTTTGCCATTTTTGGGTGGGTGTCGTCAAGTGGCGGCCATTTTGAAATGGCGGCCATTATCAAAATTCTGACTATTGACTGCACCCCTCCATATGCCCATCTACAACTGTGCCAAGTTTCATTTGATTCTATTAAGGCGTCTCTGAGAAATGTGTCGGACAAGTTCATGATCTAGAAAAAGGAGAAACCGGAATAATAATAATTAAAAATAATGTGTTGGGATGCCAACACAGAAGTCGCCCAAAATCCCCATGGATAGTATTGCGTTCCACTCAGGACATTGAAATGAACCTACATATCAAATTTCATTAAAATCGGACAACGTTTAAAATTTCACCCGTTTTTGGCCGCCATTTTGGAAACGACGGTCGAGAAAAAATTTCGAATGTGGAGTTCCACTCGGGACACTTAAATCTACCTCCACACCAAATTTCATTGCAATCGGAGCACGTTAAATGTCATCGAGATCGCATAACGTTGAAAATTATACACGTTTTTGGCGGCCATTTTGAAACCGGAAGTCCGAGAAAAAAATTAAAGGTAGCGTTTCACTCGAAATACTAACATCTACCTCCATACCAAATTTCGTTGAATTCGGACCACGGGAAAATTTTTGCCATTTTTGGGTGGGTGTCGTCAAGTGGCGGCCATTTTGAAATGGCGGCCATTATCAAAATTCTGACTATTGACTGCACCCCTCCATATGCCCATCTACAACTATGCCAAGTTTCATTTGATTCTATTAAGGCGTCTCTGAGAAATGTGTCGGACAAGTTCATGATCTAGAAAAAGTGGAAACCGAAATAATAATAATAATAATAACAAGTGCTGATTGTGATTGCAAGCAAGTCACAAAAAAATCCCCTCCCGTGCCCACTTTTGTCACAATTCGGACAACTTTTCAATTTTCGCACTTTGGCGGCCATTTTGAATATGGCGGCCATCTTGGACTTTGGCAGCCATCTTGGATTTGTTCGACATGTTGTTCGTAATATCAATATTGACCTAAATGCCAATTTTTGTTGAAATCAGACTTTTCAATATTCGCACTTTGGCAGCCATTTTGAATATGACAGCCATCTTGGGTTTGTTCGAAAGTGTCGCCATGTTGTTCGTAATATCAATATTGACCTAAATGCCAATTTTCGTTGAAATCAGACAACTTTTCAATTTTCGCACTTTGGCGGCCATTTTGAATATGGCGGCCATCTTGGACTTTGGCGGCCATCTTGGATTTGTTCAAACATGTCACCATGTTGTTCGTAATATCAATATTCACCTAAATGCCAATTTTCGTTGAAATCGGACAACTTTTCAATTTTCGCACTTTGGCGGCCATTTTGAATATGACAGCCATCTTGGATTTGTTCGAAAGTGTCGCCATGTTGTTCGTAATATCAATATTGACCTAAATGCCAATTTTCGTTGAAATCGGACAACTTTTCAATTTTCGCACTTTGGCGGCCATTTTGAATATGGTGGCCATCTTGGATTTTTCGGAAAATGGTCCCATATTGTCCGGGACCTTAATATTGACCTATAAACCTATTTTGGTTCATATCCATATTGTTTGTGATTTTTTATGATTAATTTTGTATTTTTTTCAAATTCAAAATGGCCGCCAATCCAAGATGGCCGCCATTTTCAAAATTTCGAAATCGGAAAGAACATTTCCTAGTGGTGACCTATCTTTCTGGTAAGTTTCATTGACCTATGTCTTTTCGTCTTCGAGAAATCCTACGGACAAAGTTAGGTCCAGAAGAAGAAGAAGAAGAAGAAGAAGAAGAAGAATAATAATAATAATAAGAAACGGTGCAAAAACAATAAATCCCCGACACTTCGTGGTCGGGGATTTAATAATAATAATAAGAAACGGTGCAAAAACAATAAGTCGCCAAAACTTCGTTTTGGGCGACTTAATAATAAGAAACGGAGTAAAAACAATAAGTCGCCCGACACTTCGTGGTCGGCGACTTAATAATAATAAGAAACGGAGTAAAAACAATAAGTCGCCCGACACTTCGTGGTCGGCGACTTAATAATAAGAAACGGAGTAAAAACAATAAGTCGCCCGACACTTCGTGGTCGGCGACTTAATAAGAAACGGAGTAAAAACAATAAGTCGCCCGACACTTCGTGGTCGGCGACTTAATAATAAGAAACGGAGTAAAAACAATAAGTCGCCCGACACTTCGTGGTCGGCGACTTAATAATAATAAGAAACGGAGTAAAAACAATAAGTCGCCCGACACTGCGTGGTCGGCGACTTAACTAGCTACTATCTAAGCAAAAATTAGCAGCAGTTATGTATACCATTGTGAAATAAAAGTGAAAAAAGCATGAACACAGAAACAATTATACAGTGAAGGCTCAAAGGAGTGATTCACTAAGACCTGCAAGAGCTACATCTGCAAGGACTGACATTCCAGTTCCTTATAAGGCTCTTGAATTGGTTGACGCTTGCCTCTGCACGAATGTTGTCAGGCAGTTCATTCAAGAGTGTTGCTCCAGCATATCTCAGTGAATGCAACCCATAATGTGTTGTTCTCCCCTGTGGAATATAAACAGTATTTTCCTTTGTGAAAGAGTAATTAGAATTTTTAAAACTAATAATATCTTGTAAATAAAGTGGTGATTTCTTATATAGAATTTTGAAAACCTCAATTGCCATAGATCTCATTCTTCTACTTTTAAAGAATGAGAATAAAAACCATGAGATGCAGGGAATGCAGTTTAAATGGTTTATTTTGGAAATTTGTTCATGATATGTTGTAATAAGTATGAAAATACTAATTTTAATAGTTTCATTCCTTTAATTGATTAAAATAAGTCAAACAATACGAATAACAATAAAGCATCATGTTCTATCTTTAAAATTGATGGATTGGTGTGCTTCTGTAAGGTCTTTAATTTGCATACGTAATTATTTTTTCAGCTTGTCGATTTTATGGATTCATTGGAGGTTTGTTTGGGTTGATGTCCATCAATACACTTGCTGCAATATCATTTGATAGATACCTCAACGTAGTAAAACCCTTGTCTGCTGCAAAGAATATGACCCGCAGAAAAGCTTTTATGATTATCGTTGTTGTATGGGCATGGTCTCTGATTTGGGCTGTTCCTCCAATCTTCGGTTGGGGTGCATATATTCCAGAGGGATTCCAAACGTCGTGTACTTTCGACTACCTCAGTACGCAGCCACTTATGCGAGCTTACATATTTGGGTTGTACATTGGCGGTTTCGTAATTCCGTTAATAATCATCTGTTCCTGTTACCTTCTCATACTCAAGGCTATCCGCAAACACGAAATAGAAATGAGTAAATATGTGGACAAGTTAAAAGCAGCGGACCTTCGAAGCAGACAAGAAAAGGCCAGTATGGAAATCAAGGTAGCAAGGGTTGCTATGGTAATTATTACTCTCTTCATTCTGTCATGGAGTCCTTATGCAACGGTTGCTTTAATTGGACAATTCGGACCTGCCGAATGGGTAACACCAATTGTGAGTGAAATTCCAGTTATGTTGGCAAAGGCATGTGCCATGCACAACCCAATTGTTTATGCATTTAGCCATCCCAAATTCCGAGAAGCTTTGGCTAAACGCGTACCTTGGTTGTTATGCTGTTGTGATGTTAAACCATCAGCAGCTCCATCTAGCGGTACTTCTAACCAAAAGGGAAAACTTCCGGCTAGCCGAACGAGCAGTAAAGACAGCAACTTTTATGGTAGTGAAGAATTAAGCTCTGTAACAAACCTGAACGATTCAGTGTACGAAAAGGATATGCCAGACTTTTCCCTTAGTACTAGGACAAGAAATAACACAGAATCAAACCAAATTATTATGGAGCTCGTGCGTGCGCTCGTCGCCGTAGTAACCAGAAGTACAGAAGCAACACCTAGTGTAAACTTCCAACCTCCTTCTGTTAGTGACGGAAAACAAGAAAATCTAGCAAAATACCTTACTCATTTACTGGCAACAGGAACAACAAACAAACGCGCAAATGGAAAGGCTAATGAAGGCAGAGTAGACATCCCACAAATTACCACAACTAATGCAGATGAAACGAAAAAATACTGAACTATTGTTAAAATGTAAGACTAAATGAAATATATCAAAAAGAATATATATAAATATAACTGTAAATGTCGTAAAGTTTGAAAAATCTACCTCTGGTTGAAAATTTTTTCCTCATTTCAAAAATAGGTTAATAGTTAAAATTTTGTTGTTGTTGAATAAAAATAAATAATAGACCAGGAGAGTCATATTCATCAAAACTTAAAGGCTATGAAGAACAATGACTTAACACACCATGGGCTTCAAACATTACCATATTACCTATACCATGGACCACAAATATTAACATATCACCAAAACCATGGATCCCAAACATTACCATATTACCTATAACCTTGACTATAAACATTACCACATTCCCATATCTATACCTTAGACCCCAAACATACCATATTACCTGTAGCATACACTTTTATACATTACCACATTCTATTATATACCATGGGCCCAAACATTACCATATTACCTATAACCTGGACTATAAACATTATCACATTCCATTATCTACACCATGGGCCCCAAACATTACCATATTACCTATAACATGGACTATAAACATTACCACATTCCCATATCTATACCTTGGACCCCAAACATACCATATTACCTGTAGCATTAACTATAAACATTACCACATTCTATTACTATACCATGGACCCAAAACATTGCCATATTACCTATAACACGGACCATAAACATTATCACATTATATTACATATACCATGGGCCACAAATATCACCATATTACCTGTAGCATGAAACATAAACATTAACACATTCCATTGCCTCTACCATGGACCCCAAACATTACCATATTAGCTGTAGCATGGACCATAAACATTACCACATTCCATTATCTCTACCATGGACCCCAAACATTACAATATTACCTGTAGCATGGACCATAAACATTAAAACATTCTATAACCATGGACAGCAAACATGACCATCCTACCTGTTCGATTCAACACAAATATTTCTAAGCTTTCCTTTTCATGGACCACCAATATTACGAAATTACCTTTACCATGGATTAAAAATTTTAAATAAGTATTTACACCATGGCCCACAAACATCTAAAAACTGCCTATACCAAGGACCACCGACATTATCATATTACCTATACCAAGGACCACAGACTTTACCATATTACCTATACCAAGGACCACAGACATTATCATATTACCTATACCAAGGACCACAGACATTACCATATTACCTATAACATGGACCACTAACATTTACAAGAACCACAGACATTATCATATTACCTATAACAAGGACCACAGATATTACCATATTATCTATACCATGGACCACAGAGATTATCATATTACCTATACCAAGGACCACAGACATTACCATATTACCTATACCAAGGATAACAGACATTATCATATTACCTATACCAAGGACCACATACATTATCATATTACATATACCATGGACCACAGAGATTATCATATAACCTATACAATAGACCACAGACATTACCATATTACCTATACCAAGGACCACAGACATCATGCATATTACCTATACCAAGGACCACAGACATTACCATATTACCTATACCAAGGACCACAGACATTACCATATTACCTATACCAAGGACCACAGACATTACCATATTACCTATACCAAGGACCACAGACGTTATCATATTACCTATACTAAGGACCACAGACATTATCATATTACCTATACCAAGGACCACAGACATTACCATATTACCTATACTAAGGACCACAGACATTATCATATTGCCTATACCAAGGAACACTAACATTATCATATTACCTATACCAAGGACCACAGACATTACCATATTACCTATACCAAGAACCACAGACATTACCATATTACCTATACCAAGGACCACAGACATCATGCATATTACCTATACCAAGGACCACAGACATTACCATATTACCTATACCAAGGACCACAGACATTACCATATTACCTATACCAAGGACCACAGACATTACCATATTACCTATACCAAGGACCACATACATTATCATATTAACTATACCAAGGACCACAGACAATATCATATTACCTATACCATAGACCACAGACATTACCATATTACCTATACCAAGGACCACAGACATTATCAAATTACCTATAATAAGTACCACAGACGTTATCATATTACCTATACCAAGGACCACAGACAATATCATATTACCTATACCAAAGACCACAGACATTACCATATTACCTATACCATGGACCACAGACATTATCAAATTACCTATACTAAGTACCACAGACATTACCATATTACCTTTACCAAGGACCACAGACATTACCATATTACCTATACCATAGACCACAGACATTACCATATTACCTATACCAAGGACCTCAGACATTATCATATTACCTATACCAAGGACCACTAACATTACCATATTACCTATACCAAGGACCACAGACTTTACAATATTACCCATACCATGGACCACAGACATTACCATATTACCTATACCAAGGACCACAGACATTATCATATTACCTATACCAAGGACCACTAACATTACCATATTACCTATACCAAGGACCACAGACATTATCATATAACCTATGCCAAGGATAACAGACATTATCATATTACCTATACCAAGGACCACAGACATCACCATATTGCCTATACCAAGGACCACTAACATTACCATATAACCTATACCAAGGATAACAGACATTATCATATTACCTATACCATGGACCACAGACATTATCATATTACCTATACCAAGGACCACAGACATTATCATATTACCTATACCAAGGACCACAGACATCATATTACCTATACCATGGACCACAGAAATTATCATATTACCTATACCATGGACCACTAACATTACCATATTACCTATACCAAGGACCACAGACTTTATCATATTACCTATACCAAGAACCACAGACATTACCATATTACCTATACCAAGGACCACAGACATTATCATATTACCTATACCAAGGACCACTGACATTATCATATTACCTATACCAAGAACCACAGACATTATCATATTACCTATACCAAGGACCACAGACATTATCATATTACCTATACCATGGACAACAAACATAAAAAAACCTATATCTAAAGGATCTAAAATATATTACCAAACTACCTATATTAAATATCGGCAACAAATATGATAAAACTACGTATGTCGTGGACCGAAACATGACACAACTACCTTTTCCGTGGACCATAAACATTATCAAAATTCTTAAAACGTGGACATCATACAGTACTAAATTATCTATACCACTGACCACAAACAAACAAGTCCATACTACCTATACCATGGACCATAAATATTACTAAACAACTTATACCATGAAATACAAATATTTCCAAATTACCTATACAATGGACCATAAACATAATCAAAATACCAATAGCATGTACAACAAACATTATTAAACTACCTATACCATGGACCAAAAACATGACAAACATGACAAACTACCTACATGTATACAATGGACCAAAAACATGACAAACTACCTATACCATGGACCAAAAACATGACAAACTACCTATACCGTGGACCAAAAACATGACAAACTACCTATACCTAGGACCAAAAACATGACAAACTACCTATACCGTGGACCAAAAACATGACAAACTACCTATACCATGGACAAAAAACATGACAAACTACCTATACCATGGACCAAAAACATGACAAACTACCTATACCGTGGACCAAAAACATGACAAACTACCTATACCATGGACAAAAAACATGACAAACTACCTATACCATGGACCAAAAACATGACAAACTACCTATACCATGGACCAAAAACATGACAAACTACCTATACCATGGACAAAAAAGATGACAAACTACCTATACCATGGACAAAAAACATGACAAACTACCTATACCATGGACAAAAAACATGACAAACTACCTATACCATGGACAAAAAACATGACAAACTACCTATACCATGGACCAAAAACATGACAAACTACCTATACCGTGGACCAAAAACATGACAAACTACCTATACCATGGACCAAAAACATGACAAACTACCTATACCATGGACCAAAAACATGACAAACTACCTATACCGTGGACCAAAAACATGACAAACTACCTATACCGTGGACAAAAAACATGACAAACTACCTATACCATGGACCAAAAACATGACAAACTACCTATACCATGGACAAAAAACATGACAAACTACCTATACCATGGACCAAAAACATGACAAACTACCTATACCATGGACAAAAAACATGACAAACTACCTATACCATGGACAAAAAACATGACAAACTACCTATACCATGGACAAAAAACATGACAAACTACCTATACCATGGACAAAAAACATGACAAACTACCTATACCATGGGCAAAAAACATGACAAACTACCTATACCATGGACAAAAAACATGACAAACTACCTATACCATGGACCAAAAACATGACAAACTACCTATACCATGGACCAAAAACATGACAAACTACCTATACCATGGACCAAAAACATGACAAACTACCTATACCGTGGACCAAAAACATGACAAACTACCTATACCGTGGACCAAAAACATGACAAACTACCTATACCGTGGACAAAAAACATGACAAACTACCTATACCATGGACCAAAAACATGACAAACTACCTATACCATGGACAAAAAACATGACAAACTACCTATACCATGGACCAAAAACATGACAAACTACCTATACCATGGACAAAAAACATGACAAACTACCTATACCATGGACAAAAAACATGACAAACTACCTATACCATGGACAAAAAACATGACAAACTACCTATACCATGGACAAAAAACATGACAAACTACCTATACCGTGGACAAAAAACATGACAAACTACCTATACCATGGACAAAAAACATGACAAACTACCTATACCATGGACCAAAAACATGACAAACTACCTATACCGTGGACCAAAAACATGACAAACTACCTATACCATGGACCAAAAACATGACAAACTACCTATACCATGGACCAAAAACATGACAAACTACCTATACCGTGGACCAAAAACATGACAAACTACCTATACCGTGGACAAAAAACATGACAAACTACCTATACCATGGACAAAAAACATGACAAACTACCTATATCATGGGCAAAAAACATGACAAACTACCTATACCATGGACCAAAAACATGACAAACTACCTATACCGTGGACCAAAAACATGACAAACTACCTATACCATGGACCAAAAACATGACAAACTACCTATACCATGGACAAAAAACATGACAAACTACCTATACCATGGACCAAAAACATGACAAATTACCTATACCATGGGCAAAAAACATGACAAACTACCTATACCATGGACCAAAAACTTGACTAAACTACGTTGTCATGGATCAAAAAAATTACAAACTACCTATACCATGCACCAAAAACTTGACCAAACTACGTTGCCATGGACCATTAACATTACCATATATTACCTGTAAAATGGAACCACAAACATTACCATACTACCTATTACCCAGTATATTGATCTTCTTTTTCGGGTGGTGTAGTTATAATATGAAAGCCTAGAAGCGGACTATATTGGCTAACGCGTTTGCAGAATGTTATGCTACTTACACCATAACGATCTCTTTGTAATTTTTTGAAAAGGCATATATTTCCTGTTCTTATCCGATTCCACAGATTATATAATTTTATGCCCGTTCGTTCACCCCTAAATAATGTATGTGTTTGTTAATTTGCCCTTTCCTGGCTAAAACTGAAACACCACATGACGAACGTTAGACGGTCAATTGATCAATCAATCAATCAAGCAAGCAAACTAAATATAAGTTTCCCATAAACTCGTATGTTTGCCGACTTGTTTGTTGAATTGTATATTACGATAATTGTTCAAGCACGAGTATCCTACCACCTAAAAATAGTGTGCGTTTCATACAGTGCATGCCAATGGAGACATGCCAACTCAATTGTTCAGCACAAGGATTATTTATACAGTATAATACCCTAACAACTATATACCGAAATTAATTACTTCATGGCTCACTATTTATATATTGTGTTGTAATACTTATTGATCCCATTTACTGATGCTTTCGACTGGTTAATGTAGTCGTACACTATTGATCACGTGATGTCAACACTACTGTTGTTGCGGGTTAGAGTTTTCACTGCGGACATCGTGTGCTGAAGGTCGTGGATTTTTACACGGTACTCCGGCTTCCTCCCCTTAATCAAAACTGGACGCCACAATATACTTTGGACTGAAAATTGCTGAAAGTTGCTATTAAATCACATCCAAACTAACAACTATGCAAGATCGAACTTTAATCAGATTCTTGATGATAAAATGATCTAAACAAAATATAGGCTGTCTTTTACATACTAATACTAATTCAGGTATCCACACGCGAAACATGGACTTAAATTAAAAATGTCACACTAATTATGAATAAATATTAGATATATATACACATAACACAAAAGCCTCACAGACGGCTCCTCGGTATAAGATGTAGCTTTAGATATTGCTCTTGCCTACTGTGCCTCTGTCATGTATCTTGTGTTGCTTTTCGGAATCTTTTGCACATTATGTTACCGTCTGTTGATTCTCGGTTGAAAATGAAATAAATATTGTACTGAATAATAACGCGCTGATTTTGAAGAATAAAATTAAGAAATAATTCACGGAGGCTGTGGTTTATCATTGTTTTATCACGGGGTGACCATTTATGTCGTATTATTTTATCCTGAGCTATAGCGAGGGATAAAATAAAGACATAACTGGTTATCCGTGGTAAAACAATGATAAATCACAGCCTCCGTGAATTATTTCTATTCTAATAAGACAATTAGAGTACATTTATAATATTTTCGTACCTATAGAAAACATCATTTCCGCCATAAACTGTTGTTGCTGGCTGTTTTGTCAATGTAACACACAATATATTGCAATTGATAATTATAGCGCGTGTCGCTATTTATAAGATTTATACGTCATATGCAATAGCATTCCTTTGGGAGTTACAGTTTGTAATTGGAACAGCCATTTAAACACGCCCTTCTCAGCGCGTGTTGCTCATAGATAAATCATTTTTTTACCACAATTGTGGTCTCAAAGCCTTTAAAGCACGTCATATTAGAATAAGAAATAGGAATCAAGATATTGGGGAGTGATGAGAAAACGATAAGTCAAGGGCAGACACAATCATGGTTAAACAAAAGATGGAACAACAGCAAAACAAAAAGACAAACAACCAAAAAACAAACAATTCAATAATACGAATCCCACTAAAAACCGGGGGTTAGTCCAGGTGACCAAACGGTTAAGCGACTCCTGCTCCAGTAGTTGCACCCGTCGTATCACTCATGTTAAAATCTAGTAACTCGTCATATCCGAATTAAGTTGGTCATGGTGACGACAAAGAGAACAATCAATGACCATATGTGACACAGATATTCATTAACGCTCAAATAAGTCATGATTGCGACCTAAAAATATCCTTGCTATTGTTAATCCTTGTTTAGTAGCCTCTTGTCAGCAGATATACTCTCCATCAAGGAAGTCTCAATAGAAAATACAGTCTCTTTAGTACCTGATATATTGGGAGATGTATACTTCATATGAAGTGCTGCTGGAATGTTACCACACAAAAAATGTAAAATTCACAATAGGAAAGATTAAGTCATCAAAAACATAAGTATTTAAAATGAGGAACTTCGGCATAATAGTTTTGTCTGGTTTTATATAATTTTCTCTCCTTTGTTTACTTTTTGTTGTCTTTCTGGTGAGTAAAGTGATACGATAGTTATAAGTAAACATAAACAGAGTTGGACTTTTTTAGTTTAGTACTAAACTACCCTATCCTCATAGGTCAGTTAATTAGGCGATGTCATTTTATACATTGACAAAAATACACATGCCTGCACATCGGTCCACGGGACTATTTGGTTATCAATTGATAGTTGACGCCCCTTTAATATGGTCATTGGCCGTCTAGCCAGTGTATGACGCCTCGATTTGAACAGCTATATGATATGAAACTTAATTTTTAATAACATTATAAAACATCAAATTCTCAGCATACATTTATTGACATGGCTTTTATAAACGTCTTAATTTTAATATACATACTGCTGATGTAAAACCAATTCTTATCAATTTATACTTACAAATATAAGTCGTACATGACAAAAGCTTTCCGCACCCAGCTTTTTCATATATATATTAATTAAATTTTCATCCTCTCTATAACACCGCCATGATTCTTGCTATCCTCTTATGTTCTTGTGCAGTAGTTATCTATAAAAGATACAAGTTGACACGAGTTCTGTCACTACATCACCCAAGTGGAGCTAAGAACGAGTTCTGTCACTACATATTCCAAGGTAGAGGTTAGAACTAGTCTTGTCACTACATGATTCAAGTAGGATGGCCAGTGAGTATTGAACATCATATTTACCACTTGACTTTTGAAATGTGAAATTTGTTTTCATTTTTTTTTTTTTGGAAAGTGTGCATTATTGCATAATGACAATATACGTAATGCATTTTCTAAGGAAAAATATATAAATGAAATACTGCTAAAAATTGTCACATGGATTGAGATAGGTCCAGACATAGAGTATAATACATCAATAAAATTACCATTAGATTTGTGTTTTTTGTGGTATTTAACGCCACTTTCGGCAATTTTCAGCTATATTATAGCGTCCAGTTTTTAATGTTCAGGAAGGCGGAAAACCCGAAGAAAACCGCTGACCTTCGCTAAGGGGAAATAGCAATCATGAAAAATTCTGAAAACAAAAACAATTGATTACGTGCCTGTCAACACGGAGATTACGAATGATAGTCTTACCGCTGGTATGATGGACACGACTCCAACCTTTTTTCACAAGGATTGCACGTTTTCTTGCAGAAGGGCAAGGCTTTTCCATGGATACTCCCGACTCCGGCTTCCTCCCGCAATACAAATTGGGCGCCATGTGCATTTTAATGTACAATTATGTGTAATTATTTACTGTTTTCAGGTTCAACTATGATACCGGTTAACGTAACTAGTGGAACAAATTATTCTTCTATTTACGATAGCTGGGGATATTTCATCCATCCGCATTGGAAACAGTTCCCACTAGTTCCGGACTACTGGCACTACATTATCGGCGTATATATAACAATTGTCGGCATCTCTGGAATAATTGGGAATTCTATAGTCATATGGATATTCAGCACGTAAGTAAAGTAGCATGAATACTATTTGTTTTGTTTTAAATTAAAGCAATTTTGGCAGATTTTTACGTTTCATTTACAGTTCGGTTTTTAACATTAACCGCCGATTATAACTTCCTTGACAACGTAGCACATACAAGGTTGCGCATGCACGGTAGTAACTCACTAGATCAGCACCTGTTGTACGAAACTTGTTTGACAACCATAACTATACCGGTTTATTAAGGGAGTCAGGCAGCCATTTCTGAAATAACATCACCTTACCTTTGATTTTTCAGGTGCAAATTGGCTTGGACCTCCTTCTTTACAGATCTGATACTCTATCACTCCACCAAAAATGGGCATATTTCAAAAACAGCAAGATTACATTTTTGAAAGCAAGCAATTTTTATATGTCTAATATTTAATTTTCTATGAATTCTCTTTCTGCCTCTGTGCAATCTTGGGGGGGGGGGGGGGGTCGTTGTATAGTTGTAGTGACGTTGATGATACTACTACTACTACTGCTTTTTATTTATTTATTTAATTTTTTTTGTTTTTAAATTATTTTTTAATTAATTTATTTATTTCATGCATTTTAGCATATACGCAATTCTCACACAAAATGTAATCCAGTAGTCTTCCTCAAACTGATATCATCTTCCAGACACAGATTTATATAAGCTTTGTAGCTCGTTTCCGAATCCTTGCCTGTATGTTCATGTAAATATACTGTGTATTTGAATAAAAATAAAATATGTTTATATCTCCTTGATATTTAAGATTTGGCGTTTAAAACTGAACTCCATTCTTGTAGTTTAGGTGGGTTCTCAATAGTTCAAACCTAGAACAGAATTGTTTCGTCTTAAGATATAGTTGGTGTCCCATTTGTAATTTTTAAGTGTGTATCATATTTATTAACTTAACACATTCCAATAGACACAAAATTAATTAATTTAGGACAAAAACAAAATAACGAATTTACTTTTTAAAAGAGTTATCGGTACATATATTATTATATAAAAATAACGTGTCTTGTGTATTTATTTAAAAAACTAAACACAGCATGGAAATAAGTATAAATTGAAATTTTAAATAATCTGCTTACTTTCTTCTACAAAGGGTTAAAATCCATATACGTAGAAACACAAATTACTGTTGTTAACAGAAGACACTTTATTACCTGAACAGCCTTGGCTTTTAACATATTCTCAGAACTATCATCTTACATTTATTTTTATATATTCTTTTTATTTTAGCACAAAAAACTTAAAGACTCCTTCTAATATGCTTGTAATAAACCTTGCCCTCAGCGATTTGATCTTCTCTGCTGTTAACGGATTTCCATTGCTCACAATTTCGGCCTTCAATCGGAAATGGATGTGGGGAAATTCAGGTATTAACCATGCAGAAATGACTATATGTGTATTATATAAAGAAACAAAAGTATTTTATATATTATGTTTGAAGTCTCGCGGTGTCTTGGCACGTTGTTCTGCTTCATAATTGCAACAGTAGTCATCACGTTTGCCGACAAACAGAACAGCGGACTACACTTTGTTAAAAGCGCAAACATATTTTTATTTTCCAAATCAGGAGCCCACATGGAGCAAAGGAAGGTTTACAAATATCAGAGAAAAGAATATGATTTACAGACATATTAAGAGACACAATTAAAGATTATCAACAATTGTAGTAATAGAATTCACATGTAAAATGACAATATAAATTAAAAAAGAAAATATGAATACAATAAAATGTACCATATGCTTGTTAATTTGAACAGTCTATAATAAATTTAGCAGTGGCTGACAAGATCTGAGGGTCTTCATTAATTAAAAGAAAAATTAACTGATTATCACTATCAAGATAGCCAAAATTTGGAAATTTTCTAGAAACAAGTTCAAATAAGTTGACCCTATTAGTAATATGTTTGGTACATCTGCATAAAAATGGACTTCATTTTCGACTTCATTTCAAGAGCAATTTTAACAATATCTCTCTACCCTAGGAATATTTTGGTAACGCCCTATATGTTTATATTAAAATGTGAAATAAATTCATTCTAAAATTCATTACAGATGAAAGGACAACATTTTATCGACTGTTTTATGTTTTTCAGCGTGCGTGTTTTATGGGTTCATCGGTGGACTGTTTGGTCTCATGTCTATCAATACACTGGCGGCAATTTCTATTGACCGCTACTACAACATAGCTGAACCATTGAAAGCAGCCCAATTTATGACCCGCAGAAAAGCCTTCATGATGATAGTTGGTGTTTGGATATGGTCACTTATATGGTCAGTTCCTCCCATATTTGGATGGGGAGGGTACATTCCTGAGGGGTTCCAAACATCGTGCACGTTTGATTATCTTAGTACAGAGCCACATATGCGAGGATTCATGGTTGCCATGTATATAGGAGACTTTGCTGTTCCGTTGACAATAATAATTGTCTGCTATGTTTTAATCTGGAAAGCAATACGCAAACATGACAGAGAGATGTTACAGATGGCAAAGAAGATGAAAGTAGACGATATTCGTGCAAACCAAGAAAAAACTAAAGCTGATGTAAGAATTGCAAAGATAGCAATGATAATTATTTTCTTATATTGTCTATCGTGGAGTCCTTATGCGACTGTGGCATTGATCGCTCAGTTTGGACCGACTCAGTGGGTAACTCCATATGTTTCAGAATTTAACGTCATGCTTGCTAAAGCTGCAGCTATGCACAATCCAGTTGTTTATGCATTTAGTCACCCAAGGTTCAGAGATGCTCTAAATAAGAGGGTGCCATGGTTGATGTGTTGCTGTGATGTAAAAACACCAACATCTCCAAGCGCATCAAATACCAGAGCTACCGGAAGAACGAAACAAGGAGCAAGCCGACAAGTCAGTAATGATAGCTATTATGATGGCGGCAATGATAGTGATGTTTCTAGTTGTATAAGCCACGTTGATAACATTGAAATGAGACCAAACTTATCTGAAACCTCGTTTTCAAGACATGCAAGGAAAGGAGCAGGTGGTAGCCCGGTTGGCGGATCAGAATCCGGCGACATCGTCCGTGAATTGATTCATGCATTAGTAAGCGTAACGAACCGACAACAATCATCCCCAGCTCAATTCCCTCAACAGAACAACCTACAAAATACTGGCGGTGCTGGACAAGGCGTCTATGTAGTCGAAAATGGCAATAAAATAGAAATATCTTCCTATTTAGCACAGTTGGTAGCCTCGGGGGGCATTGGTGTTGACGGCGTAAAATCTAAAGAGAATACGAAGAATATTCCAGCAGCGAATAAAACAGAAAAAGATAATAAAGCAGACGACAGCAGCAAAAAAGATGCAAAAGCAGACGAAGCTAGCTCAGTTTCAAAAATTAGTTACACAAATCCAGCTTATGTTAATGATGGATGCGAGGAACAAAACAAACCAAAAGAGCACAACGATGGCCATGTTTAAATGTTGTCAGGAGTGAAAAAAAAGAAAACTGTCATCTTTGTCATAATGACATTCATTAGTGTTAATTCAAAAGTTGATTTTGTGCGATATCTTAACAATGACTACGACTCTATAAGTAATTTAACATTTAATGTCAAATAATGTTTGACCTGTTTTTTTGTCAGCAGAGCATTCGTCAGTCAGCAAAACCGAGTTGATAAAATCGTTTATGCGTAAACGTAGATTCAGCAAGAAAATAATAAATCGTGGTCATTTTGACTTACAATTATTTGTGTGAACTGCCTCCTATTTTTATGCTATGGATATTAGTGTGTTTCATCTGTAAGCATTGTTTGTGTCTGTTTCATGCACATATTAAATGATTATAACTGCCAACAGATTTCTCCCAAGATTTACATTTTTTTCTGGTGTGTGTAATGAAAAACTACAATGTGATTTAATTGATTTATTCTTTCCCCTTTTCTCGTTTCCAACTGCCAAACAAATAACATTTGGGTAAAATATATTTTCCAAATATAGTTTTGATGTTTTATTCGGAAGAGGCGAAAACAAAATAACTACAATATGGAACACACACAAGCAAATAATCAACACGAACCTGTCTCAACAAATGAGTAATATCGAGTTTTTCATAGCGGGTAAGCATTTCCTTTTTCACTATCGACTATATTTTATAGTCCAATTAATAAAATTTCTCATAATAATCCTGTAAGTACATTGAAAGCATAATTAACTATGATAAGTTCATTACCAGTATAATAGTGTATTAATTCTATTTCCAATATATCAAATTAGTAGTTCTCGATCCTATTTTGTAATAACGCCCTTTTAATCTGTTATTACACAAGATTGATACGTTGATTTTGTCGAAGATTAAATACACCCGATTTGTGGGACTATTTTATAGTCCTCATCCTGATAATGTTGGTGTTCTGCACTACACATAAAACATCTATTTATCATTCAATCATTATTTGTAGAACAATAAGGAAGTACTTATACATTTTTTTAAATTTTATACTTGGAAAAAGAAGCGTGCGTAAATGAAAATCCTTGCACCACCTAATTTGCTACCAACTGCGGAATATTTTTTCTCTGCATCCCGTCTCTGTTGTATTGTATCCCAACCTTAAGATGAATATTACATGTAAGATTTTGTAAGATTTCCGTTCAAAACAAGGTCAAAATTTAGTATGGAAAATCGCTTTATCGAAATGAACATTCAGCCGCATTTCAAAACGACATTTAACTGTGGAAAATAATTGTTGATTTCAAAAACTGTAATATGAGTTCTACAAAAGGACCATAAACTCGACCAAACGCGGTAAGCAGTTTTCCATTTTGTCAGGCAAAACCCGTCGGACCGACAAGGTAAAGTTAACTTAATCATGTGGTCACATATCAAAGAAGAAGGAATGTATTATACATGATGTACCTAAAGTGTCATATCATTAAATCTAGTCTGTTGGTTCATGGATACACACAATTTAAAAACAAATATGGTATAGTTTTTTGGGCAGGTTGCATGTCCTTGTGGTGGTTTGTTGTTAGTGGTGTTTTCTCTGATAAATGGAGTGCACGATCAAAATCTCGACTATGGCCTCGCTATATACGAAATCATGCACTCCACGTATTTCTCTATCAGAATATTGTACCAGTATTCTGTTATATATGTTTCTGACGTAATGTTAACATAATTAAGATTACTTGCCTAAATTATCCACCCAGACGTCGGCAGGAAGTGCTCTTGTTTTCTTGCTTTTTCGGCATACATTTTGTCTAAAATATTTTTCTAAGAAAACTTACATTTTTGACAATATCCGTTTATTTTTCTCCATAAATTTTGCAATTTAATGTTTTTTCTTGTCACTATTCTTGCATTTTGGCCCCAATGAATGTTAAGATACATATTCGTTTAGCTATCTTTGGTCTTAATTCGGCTTAACATGTACAACATGGAACAGTGAGTACTTATTTCCTCTGCTGGGCTGTGACCATACTGGGACGGTTGCCAGTGCTCGACCCACAGAGCAGCCCAGCGCGTCCCCTGGTGGCGGATGGGGGAGATCCTCTCGTTGGGGGGTTGCAGGTCATAATACGGAAATCCTGGCCGCGGACTATAGTTGGTAGTTTGTAAAGTGTTTGGATAGTGCCACGCTGCTTGCACGATAAAGATCCTTTTTGTAGATTTCGAAAAAGAGTAGGATCATTGTAGCCACTACAAAAGGTTAAATTCTCCGACCCTACCCAATACTCCGTACTTTCCAGTGAGAGTCAAAATTTTGTTCCCTGTTTCCCATCCCACCCGTTTTTCAATTGATGTATTGTTTGTTAACTTGTTCCCGTCCTGAATGTAGCTGAAATACTGCTCGCCGGACGTAAAGCAAACATCAAATCAATCAATCAATCAATCAATCTTCTGCTGGGTAATACAATTACTGTACTTAACAAGGCAAATGGGTTTTATTGACCCTGTTCCAAGTGTAGTGATTTTTTATTATATATAATATTGAGTTATAAAAACACATTGCACTCTTGTGATTTGATTGGATATTGTATATCCAATCAAATCGCGAGAGTGTAATATTGTATTTTATTGAGCAGAATGTATAAGTGTTTTGCTAACCAATATGGCAGGAAATGAAATGTCACGTGTCTTGATTTAGGTAAATAAGAAATCGGTAAAAAGCTTGATGTAATATAGTCCGAGAATCCTCTGCCGTCCAACGCTTTTTTTTGCGTGGGAAAAAGGGGGTTGGACGGCAGAGGATTCTCGGACTAGATGTAATAATATGTTTTGTTGATAGTTTGTAAGTAGTTATTATATGATCTCTCTTATTTGTGTATTGGCCGGGAGAGTTTCGAAGCATATCTTCTTGTCATGTATGTAATTATATAAGAAATAGTGTTTTGTGTCAGTATCACTTTAAAAACCTCGCTGCAGTAGTGCACAAGCCGCACAGATATTTCGACTTTGAGAAATATTTGTTTATAATTTTATCCCCCTTTTTCTTCAGTCAATAACATTTATCAGAAAATTTCTCAACACGACACAATTAAGTCGTAAGTAATGATCAAAAGCGGGAAGCAATTTAGCCAAGAAATAATCATTGATCGTCATGCTTACATCTTTTTGAAATATTTTGCCTAACATTAGGCATACATAGAGCAATCGGCGTGGCATGTTCATACATATATAATAACTTCTTCATAACGTCAATATGTTATCAAATAAGTTGACATGAGAATAATACCTGGTTGGTGACACTTACTTTTAATTCAAATCTGATTATATTAGTAACTTTCATTTAAAGTAGATACATATATAAGTAGTCGTGTTGATAACCATTATCTCCGTTTAAGCAGGCATAAATAACCGTGTTTACATCGCCACTGTTCATGTATTCATCTTATAATGGAAATTATTTGACACTTTTATCAACTCATTACTCCATTGAATTTACAGTTTGTTATCGGACTTAAAATTATTAAACAGCTACTCACCTCTAAGACAAGTGGTGACTGTTTAATAACTTGAATACATTTTTGAGATCATGCAAATACTATGTACCTCGATTGGATTAATACAGCACAAACAGATCATGCCCGAAAGTGTACAGAATATGAGCGTATTGACAATATTCAGAGAAATTAAAGAAAAATATAACTACCAATATGTTTTAAAGGCTGGGGATAAGAATAACCTAAAAATACTAAAGACACGCAATGTTCTTTCCATTTATTTATGTCTATAAAAAATAATTTACAAAAGTCGCAATTTAAACACATTATTGTCATTGATATCAGTAAAGAAATAGAAAAAGTTGTATAGTTTATATATATGAACCAATTATAAGTATTTGTATTAACCTTAGTTTGCGTTTTGTTTTGCTCTTTGAGAGTTCTATGGTCTTGTTATTGTTTGTGACTGCGACGTAAAAGATGGGTCTGTTGAATTAAAATTGTGTTTTGAGGTTTATTTTATCGTTTGATGGTGCTATCTTCGCTAAATTAAGTTCTACATTATATTGTTATACGTTTTAACATTGCATTTTGTTAATTGAGAGTAATGTTTTTCAGGAAACTCTTTTCTGTGCGTCTAGCCGGAACTGCGCCTGAATCATAATCTAAGAGCTAGTCGTACTTGAGTTACCCCTCTTTCGACTGACACTGAACTAACGTTGCTTTGTTAATGCCTTGTACTGTCTGTCTAGCAAGTTTAAACTGTTTTAAGGCATAATAATAGAAAAGAACACAGATGTTTTTAAATTAATTATCATTCTAAAAACTTGTGAAAAGCTACAGAATACGTTATATTTATAGCACAGTCTTCTGAGTTAGACAGATACACCTTCGAACGCTTCAGCGTGAGAAGGTGTATTTGTCTAACGAGGAAGGCGGTGCTATAAATGATTTGTAACATGAATAAGCCCCTAAATCCCGCCCATTAATAATTGGTTATAAATAAAGAGGGCGGTGTTTATTATGGTGCGACCGATATTCGACTAATCAAATGAAAAGCTAATATTGGAAGCTCGTGCTATCCTTTTGCAGTGAAAATCAATACAATTTGACTTAATTAAGGCTGAGTTTTTACTGTGCATTATCGGATCTAATTGTAGTTGGTAATTGCATGGCTATTTTCCCTTGAGTTTAACAGGCACACGTGACCTTTCATGCAATATTATACAAGTGTTTTAATTTAGAGCAAAAAAGAACAAAGGATTCATGTTACAACAATTAATAAACACTGTTGCGTCTGTTGCGCGTATCTGGATACACAGAAAGAAGTTGCTGTTTGGCAGACAACTGTATATGAGACCCCCACAAACTCGCAATATTATCACTAGTTAAGAGCTCTATCTCAGTTTAATATCACAGTGTTCTAGATAATTAGTGGCTAACCAACTATATAGATTCAGTGGTTACCTTTTACAAAAATTACTACGCAACGTATATATATATGTCACTCAGTATTAGTATTAACCTTATTCAAGAGTACCAATCTCAAGCAATATCAATCTGCCAGTCTCCTTATTTCACAGACAATAGCCGCAATACAAATGTGCAAGTTAACAAAATTGCATCTGTTTATATACTACTGTGAGACATAGGTTTTTCCATTACGGAGTGCGTTTGATCTATAACTGACAGGGTATACATACATGTAAGCCATCTTAATGTGTTTATTTAAGTTTCTACTTCTTTATTAATATACATTACAAAACCAAAATTTCGATGCGAGCAGAAAGACAAGAATACATAATTTAATAAACAAACTACACGAAATAGCGAAATACCATTTTGAAAGTCATGGCTTTTTAAAATATGAGAAGATTCATAAAAATATATACGAATTAGAATCACATCATGCCACAATGACACATAGAGATATATGTTCTGGTGTTTGGCTTTTTTGATATTTTGCAAAATAACGATTCCAATATGACTTTTTCTACATGTATTGCAACTTCTCAACAAATTAAAAATCGATTAATTTTATTATTAAAAAATCACAATAAATAGTTGTAGAGAAAGGTCGGTTCAGTCCCATTCGACTATATTTAAGTAGAAAAATAGTGAATCCTATCCAATAAAAGAAAAGTGTCCCATTTCATCATTAATTCTCAACACTTTTATGAGTGACGACGCCTTTGAATAGTAGGTGAAAGAGCAGACACAGGAAGCCCCGAAATGTTTGTTTGTTTGATGGTGTTTAATGCCACTTCAAAAAAATTTTCAGCTATATCATGGCGTCCTGTTTTTATTAGGAGAGGAAGCCGGAGTACCCGGAAAAAACCCCGACCTGCGGTAGGAAAACTGGCAATCCTTGTCAATTAAGATTGAAGTTGAGTACACCCCGCCTGCAGTGAGAATCGAACCCGCAATCTCAGTGTTGCAGACCACATGATCAATAGTAGACGAACTACCTTAACCACTCGGCTACCGAGGCCCCGCCCTGAAATGGGAGGACACCCAATCGTGTGATCTATAAACATCATGAAGGCGTTGGAAGTCAGTGGTAAATTAGGAAATGTAGATCCTCACTGTGGAAGTCAGACAAGGGGGAACCACTTAGAGTAGGGGCTTTCCCTATGCTTAACAAAGAAAAAGATTCAAATTAAGTAAAGATTCCTCTCATGCGATCTAGAAATATAATAAAAATTGTAACATGCCTATTAATTTATAATACATTTCAGTTTTAAGGGTAATGCAAAAATGGGGAAAGAACAAGCGAAGGGTTTGGGGTGTGGCGTATGCACAGTAAGGTCCTCTTTAAAAGGTTAAATGTTGTCGCAGTTGTTTCTTTTGTAATGAAATTCCAGCATTTTACAACGTCTACAAACTCGATGATGTTCAGAACAAAACAGCCTCTTAACGCAATAATACCTGCTTTGTCTTATTTACGTTTAGCGTTTCAACGCCAGTGTTCGTATGAATCTCCTATTCAAACTCTTGCTCGGAGGATTCTGCCCCAAATTCACTGTACGCTCGATAGATGCCAACAATCCTTGCAATACGGATAAGAATCCATCTTCCTTGAGCATCTTCAACTAACCTTACTGAGTTCCAAAGTCATAACACCTTTTTCACTATTCATACGTGTTAATGGTCTTCTGAATCTGTTGCTGAGTAAGTAACATCAACAATCTAATTAAAATTAAGTCTTTCGCTTGCTCCCCCTTTATGTTATTTGTCACTCCGTTGTAACACTAACGTGATATAAATTTGTGGATACCTGCATTTGGATTTAGGCAGAGATACACGCACATCGTAAATCCAACTTTGATTCTGTCAACAAATATAATAAAGAATGTCTGAATTTTAATCGACGAATGTATGTCGTACATCACACCCTTCATAGCGAAAAACACGGTAAGATCAGTAAAACACGGTCAGAATAAAACGTACCAGGCTTGAGGTAGTTCTTATAATATAATATAATTAATAAAATTTCTTCACCATGCAAAAATATTGGTTGATATTTTCATTTTGGGTCAGTTATAGCCTTTGGCGTCTTATTCAAAAATCACCAATATGTTATAGATTCAGATTTTTTTTTTACAATTTATCTTAATGATAATTCGTTTTCGTGTTTTGTGTATAAGAACTCAAAATTTTCTTCGAAAAAAACACGTTTAACCTTTAAAATCAACCTTTATCAACTTTTCCAACACGGTTTTCAATACATGAATTGCCAAAAGCATCCTCAACAGAATAGCACCATTCATTTGTTAAAATCTTATCATCTATACTGTACAGACATAATATTATAAGAGGTGCGTTTTACTCTGACCGTTACCGTGTTTTACTTATCCCTATGTTTTGTTTGTTTGTTTGAATGGTGTTTTAACGCCACTTTCAGCAATTTTTCAGCTATTTCATGGCGTCCAGTTTTTATTGGGGGAGGAAGCCGGAGTACCCGGAGAGAACCCCCGACCTGCGGTAGGAAAACTGGCAATCCTTGTCAATTAAGATTGAAGTCGAGTACACCCTGCCTGCAGCGAGAATCGAACCCGCAATCTCAGTGTTGACAGACCACGTGATCAATAGTAGACGAACTACCTTGACCACTCGGCCACCCTTATCCCTATGAAGGGTGTGTATGTGGTGGGCGTGTTTTTCGAACACACAGTTGACAAACCAGTGGGTACGAAATGTGCTTGCTGACTTCTCGAGACATTTTTTTTTCAAAGTCTTTCATGTTTTTAACGTGAGAAAAAATATAAAACATAACGAAACCTTTACAATTCAGCTTGTTAATATGTATGATGTCCATTCATTGAACAATTCATGTATTCATGACTTTTTGAGTCGCATTTATCTGGACAATTACTCATTCCAAAATCAACCATTAAACGAATGGAATATTTATGATAAGCAATAAATAACTAAACATAACACATTACAATCTCAAGTCATAAATCAAAAGAATCATAATATAAATGATAAACGTTTGTGTGTAAACCTAGCATTTGGCACAAAGCTGATTCTGAGAAATAAGATAGTATTTTGATGTAATATTACGTTGCTACACAGTGCAATAATACTTTCGTCGAAGAGGATGGGGATATTTACTGATTAAATAAAACACCACTCCCATATCAACCAACTAGTGGGGATGTATAGCCTATAGGGGTGTACCGTCATAGACAATAAAATATATTTATAAGACAAGTAATTTTATTTCGCATATTACAACAGTATTATTGCGATGTATATCCATTAAAATTATATACACATTAGGTAAACATGTTCGTCAATCTTTACAGGATAAGAAGCAATCTACTAGCCAACAACGTATCAGTTGGTCAACATTTGGTCTTATCGTCTAACAAAAGTAGTTATTGAAGAAAACATATTTACCTTAAATAATTGGAAAGCTCAATTGAGTAATTTGATCTAGTGTACATATTTACTTCCATGTTGCGTATGAGTGAACACGCCTTAATAAAATACAGACCATAAATGGAACAGTATAACTGAAAATAACGAGCTGTAATCAAAATGGCAAAAGAAAGGGAAGTAATTACAAACCATTACTGCCAGAAAACTTGCAACACAACACTCACTTAACATGCAATACAACAAACAAATAAGTAACATAAAACGTTGTTGACTAAGTGGTGATATCAGGTGTTCTGGAAGGGTAAGCATATCTAGCTTCGCCAGTGACACCCGTCATTGCCCCTGAACAAAGCGGTGATATCAGATGTTTCGGAAGGGTGACCATATCCTGCTTCACTCGTGACACCGTCATTGTCACTGAACAAAGTGGTGATATCAGGTGTTCCGGAATGGTGAGAATATCCTGCTTCACTAGTGATACTCTTCATTGTCAATGAACGAAGTGGCGATATCAAGTGTTCCGAAAGGCTGAGCATATCCTGCTTCACTCGTGACACCCGTGATTGTCACTGAACAAAGTGGTGACACCCGTCATTGTCATTGATCAAGGTGGCGATATCAGGTGTTCCGAAAGGCTGAGCATATCCTGCTTCACTCGTGACATCCGTAATTGTCACTAAACAAAGCATAAGAAATATCGATCTTCTATTATTAATAACTGATTTACTTGATTCAGTCGAACTGATTGTATGTCGCAATCAGTAGATACAAAGTCGCGTGCTCTCGTCTCAATCAGAAATCGGTCATTAATTGATTGATTGATTCATTCATTCTTTCGATTGATTGATTGATCGACAGTATTTCAGCTATGTTCACGTCGAGAACAAGTTAACAAACAATAAATCAACGGATGTCACTGATGAAGCAGGATATACTCACCCTTTCGGAACACATGAAATTAAGACTTTGTTCATTGACAATGTCAGGTGTCACCGGCAAAGTAGGATATGCTCACCCTTTCGGAACACCCGATATCACCACTCTGTTTATTGACAAATACGGGTGTCACAAGTGAAGCAGGATATGCTCACACCCGGAACACCTGATATCACCACTAGTTCAGTGACAATGACGGGTGTCACCACTTTGTTCAGTGACAATGACGGATGTCACGGGTAAAAATTTGGACTGCGACTACCACAGGAAAAGTATAGAGTATTTGGTACGGGCGAGGAATGTAGTCATTTGAAGCGGCTTCCAAGAGCTTACTCTTTTTCTAAGTATTTAATAGTTTTTATCGTGCAAATAGCGTGGCACTCTGTTACAGCTTACCCACTATTTACCGCGGTCAGGGTTTCTGTATTATGACTTGACAAACCTCCAACTAGAACGAACCATGGATACGAGCTGGGCAGCTCTGTGAGTCGAGCAATGTGAACACTATAAGTATGGTCCAAGCCCTATATTGGTCGGTTTTAATATACTTAAAGTGTTTCGTTTTTGAGTAAAACACAGGCGTTGATTTATTTTCTGAAAATATATATGGTTCTAATAAGTTTTGACATGGTAGTTATTTTTGGGTCAACAAATCTATTGTTAAAAACGTGAAAGATATTCTGCACTACTACATAAATACTGGTGTATCTTTCAGTGCATAAGCCGTGAATATAACAATAAAGTGCATCGTATTACAGAGTACATGAAATCAGGTGTACAGCGAATAAGTATTTATTTAATCCTTTAACAAAATTCCATTTCACGATCATTTATAAATTGCTTAATCTGTATATAATCTAGAACAAAAATGCAAGTTTTCTATTAATTTGTTTATTATTATTATATATAATTTATATGTCCAAGTTTATTGTGTCAGTGCTGTTGTTTGTTTCAGAGTATGTTTTCCAAACACGTCCACGCTATGTCTACTGTTTGATTATGATAATGGTAATTATACGTTATTCTGAAACACGTCCTTCTTTAAACATGTCCTACAAGTGGTCACGTAACAAATAACCAGATCAAGGGTATATAAAGTTGAACAAATTTACATGAGTAAATTAGGTTTCTTTACATACGAGATGTTTGTTAAAAACATCACCCAAAATTTTGTTTGCATTTGAATATAGTAATATTATTGATATGTACGTTCATATGTATAGTGACCACTTTTTTATTGAAGTGAAAGAGGCAGCGGAATTCGTCCACTATTCCACGCTCACTCTACTGGCAATTCCGTTCAGCTTTTGTCTCGCCCAATATTCCATGTTCACACTACTGGCGATTCCGTTCACCTTTTGTCTCGTCCACTATTCCATGTTCACGCTACTGGCAATTCCGTTCACCTTTTGTCTCGTCCAATATTACATGTTTGCACTACTGGCAATTCCGTTCAGCTTTTGTCTCTTCCACTATTCCATGTTCACACTACTGAGAATTCCGTTCACCTTTTGTCTCGTCCACTATTCCATGTTCACACTACTGGCAATTCCGTTCACCTTTTGTCTCGTCCAATATTCCACGTTCACACTACTGGGAATTCCGTTCACATTTTGTCTCGTCCACTATTCCATGTTCACACTACTGGGAATTCCGTTCACCTTTTGTCTCTTCCACTTTTCCATGTTCACACTACTGGGAATTCCGTTCACCTTTTGTCTCGTCCATTATTCCCTGTTCACACTACTGGGAATTCCGTTCACCTTTTGTCTCTTCCACTATTCCGTGTTCACGCTACTGGCAATTCCGTTAACCTTTTGTCTCGTCCACTATTCCATGTTGACACTACTGGCAATTCCGTTCACCTTTTGTCTCTTCCACTATTCCATGTTCACACTACTGGCAATTCCGTTCACCTTTTGCCTCTTCCACTATTCCATGTTCACACTACTGGCAATTCCGTTCACCTTTTGTCTCTTCCACTATTCCATGTTCACACTACTGGCAATTCCGTTCAACTTTTGTCTCGTCCACTAATCCATGTTCACACTACTGGCAATTCCGTTCACCTTTTGTCTCTTCTACTATTCAATGTTCCCGCTACTGGCAATTCCGTTCACCTTTTGTCTCTTCCACTATTCCATGTTCACACTATTGGCAATTCCGTTCACCTTTTGTCTCTTCCACTATTCCATGTTCACACTACTGGCAATTCCGTTCACCTTTTGTCTCTTCCACTATTCCATGTTCACGCTACTGGCAATTCCGTTCACCTTTTGTCTCTTCCACTATTCCATGTTCACACTACTGGCAATTCCGTTCACCTTTTGTCTCTTCCACTATTCCATGTTCACGCTACATGTTCACGCTACTGGCAATTCCGTTCACCTTTTGTCTCGTCAAATATTCCATGTTCACACTACTGGAAATTCCTTTCGCCTGTTGTTTTTATAGGGTATGGTGGATCATCGAGTTTGAGTTCGAGTTCTAAGTGTAACATTCCAACTCGAACTCAACATTCAACTCCAAATCCAACTCGAAGTTTAACTGAAACTCCAAGTCTAACTCGATGATCCACCAGACACGTCACTGACCAGTATCAATTTGTAGTTGGCATTTAGAAGTTCTTCAATTCAATACATGCTAATGTCCAACCAAGAGTAATCGTGGTCAATCCGTTTTGGAATCCGTCATTTAAAAAAATATCCTTGCAAAAGATATGTTTTCAGTATCGAAAAACCATCTCGCAATAATTGCGTGTGCAGAACTTGTCTTAATGTTAAAAAAAATCGACTGCAACTAGGTCGGAACAATATCTCAAATACCCACGTTGTCTGCAATAGATTGTATTGGTGACGTCCATTTGAAAGATGAAATTTATTGTAGTCTCCATGTTATACACGAGTCTCTAGAGAATACTACTTTTATACTTTAATTTGCCCCAGAATGACTATATTCCCACTTTCTGTATAATATACGATGGGCCTACGATGGATATCAGCCTTGATTCCCTTTAAATCACGAAAGCCTTCGGTCAACAATCGCAAATATGAACAATCTTTTCTACAAAACTGATTGATTGAATTTTGATTAACATCCACTTCAGTGTAACGTACAATTTTATTGCAATTTTCTTGTACTGAAAATAAAAACTTTGGCTTTTTCTACATTTACACAGTCTAGATAAATTATCACGTTTACATTAGTTTTAAACAAAAATCAAGTGTGTTTGCATTCCTTCTCTAGATCAGAGAATATTCCATGTTCATCCTATATTCAGTATAAAAATGGATTAGCTTCCAATAAATAACTGTATTGCTTTTTTCCATTGTCATTTCGGGTGGAGAACATTAAACTGCTAAAGGGCGAAAATCATTTACTATTCGTCTCTTGCCTGTCAACACCGAGGGTGCGGGTCTAAATTGACTAGGGAAGGGTGGGATTCACCTAAACCATGTAAACCTTAATTACCAGCTTCTTATCGAAGGTCGGGATTGTCACCGGGGATACCTCGTTCAAACAAACAAACAAACAAACAAATATAACTACCATAGGTTACTTTTAAAATTAAATAAAAAGGGGACAATTATTTCCTTTGCATGCGCCGTCATTACTTGTATTGCTCCCCACACCTATATATTTTACTCTCTGAAGTCTGGAGTATACCCTCTGAACAAACATGTGTGTTTTTCTGGGTTATCAACATATGTGGCAAGCAACATCCTGATATGAAATATGATATTATACAATTAATGACTTTGATATAGGTCGCTATCAGGATTTATCAGCCAGAGACAATGTAATATTTACCGAGCCGCTAGGCGAGGTGAATATACATTTTTGAGGGCTGATCAATTCTGATAGCGACCGTATATCAAAGTACATTAATTGTTTTATTACATGAATAAAACCACCATCTCCCCTCGATCAGAAAAACAGAGGATGCCTTTTCTACTGGAGCCCCTGCTTACATTTTGTAATTGTTGTTACCCTTAATATTTTTTTACTTAATACTGCATTTTGATATCAATTTGCTGGTAATCCTGAAATTCCAGTTTCAAATATTGCGAAGAATATAAATGAATCAACATATCGCAGAGCCGACGTTTCTGCCATTTGTTGTCGTCACGCACGACGTACAATTAATACAATCGATTTGATTGGACGAATGAATTTGTTAAGACGGCTGTTCTGACTGGCTAAAACATAAAAACCAGGTCAATATCGTATTACGTTTGACTACTATGCAGCGGAATCGTGCAGCGTACAAACATTTTATGTAATTTTAGTACTCTTGCGATTTATCGTGACCCAAAAGTTGTTTTTAGACCAATCAAAAACACGCAAAATTCCATTCATGTAATAAATGTATTTACTTATAGATAAATATTTATACACATGTATAGGATTGACAAAGAATTATATTTTATCACATATCCGTGCAGCTTGTTTCATTTTGCGTGTTACTTTATTCTTGCAAATCGGATCATACTGGAAGGGTTCCCAGTGATCGACACATAGAGCTTCCCAGCGCGTCCACATAGGTATTCTTTCTTGTCGTGACAATATTCAAGGCTTAAACTAAATAATTCGGAGAATATTTCATTCAATACTAGTTTCCGCGATAATTCAGTTCCAGCTTGCAGACTGTACAGAACTCTTTGCAAAAATATATAAACGAATACAATCAAGTTTTTCCCACATGCTAATGAGATCAAGGAAATCAAAATCGGTTGATGCAAAATTATGCCAACTCATTAAACAAAATGGGTAATCTCCCATGGATGTAATTTTCAGAACAGCTATCCGGATAGTTACTCAAAAATAGTAACGTATTGTCCATTTGGACCAGCGTAAAATACCGGAAGTGAAAAGAACGTTTTTTGTCTAGTAGCTATTACCAAGATAAAGGAATAGTTTTACTAAATTGACATAATTTGCCATTTATTTTCATGTCATTTCTAGTGCATTTCACTTTGATTGTTTCCACTGATAATTCATTTAAAAGTCAACAATTTTCTAAGTTGTGTATTGATTAGGATAAAACAAGGACATTTAAAAACGTATGGACTTATTAATATGTACAGTACACTGTCTGACAAAATGACAAATCCCTGTCCATGGTAATAGTAATCAAATTTTTAAGTTACTGTTCAATTTATAATAAATATGTTTGTTTATTTTAAACTCAAACTCTTTTTACATGGGATACTTGTAACAGGAAAATACCTAATTCTTTATTGTCACGAACAGCTTTATTTATTTTTTTGTGTGTTAAGTTTTGTCGGGCGTAGTTACTTGTTAATATTTGCCTGCTTAGGACATCTCAGCTCAATTATTGAAATAAAACCATTGAAGACATTTTGACGTATATTGACAATCATGAAATTTAACTTAATTCAAATCTCTCACCAAACATTAGAAATAGATAGAAAAAACTCATTTGCTTTGACACAAAAAGTGTATGCAGAAAAAACAATTATAAGACGAAATTGCATATCTAGATGGATTAATTGATATGGATTGTGTATTCAATTACGTAATATATTTTCGTCTATGTGTTTTCACATGTATAATAGGAGAATTGTTCTGGGTCGCACTGGCTGGAACTCGTATATTCATTTAAAATCAGTGCACTTAAATTATACACAAATGTATATTGTGATATTTTTCTAATGGTTTCTGTTCGTATTTGACATGTAATAATCAGTTAAAAGTTTAATCTAAGAATAGGCACCCTGATTCTGTTTAAAAAGTTTAACATATATAAACTTCGAGATGAATACAAAACATATTGAAACGGCGTCATAAACACATAAATTATACTACGTAACAATAAGTTAACGTGGTATTCGTGTTCACGAATTCTTGAAGTCATGATAACGAATTCAAATCCGTGTTAACGAATTCTGGAAGTCATGATAACGAATCCAAATTCGTGTTCACGAATTCCTTAAGTCATGCATGATAACGAATTAAAATTTAGAATTAAGAGAAAATTTGTAGGCCCTAAAGAAGTTTCCGCAGGCATGGTTGAATTTGTTTTTAATCGAACGTTTACAGAGAGCTGTTATTGTTTATTTTGAGATACAAGTTCCGCGTTATTTAGTTCCTACACTTGATCTTCTTCCGTAAATGGCCGATTTCTGGTACAGATGACCCATTACAGATGAGCTCACGCGCACACATCTGTACTTGCTGCGACATCCAATCAAAACTCCAGAAACAAGAACGTTGTTATGGAAGCATAACAACGTTCTTCTATGACGTTCATTATTTCCGGCGTTCTGATTGGACGTCAGAGACAATGGAGTCTAAAACAATGGAGAGTCTATAGGTTATAGCGATGTGAAAATTGTTGGTTTACGGAAGAAATAGGTACTTTCATACGTTTTAGGGAAAGTCCGTGTGAACTTTCACTCGTGATAGAAATTTTTATGTCTTTTTGCTCGTTCCGCTGCGCTCCACTCGCGAAAAGACATAAAATTTCTATCACTCGTGAAAGATCAACCGATCTTTCCCAAAAACGTATGAAAGAACCTATTAATCTTTTTAATTGTTCTCATAATGTTCACGAAAACCAACATATCGAATATCTCTGTGTCACAAGTCCAAATTTCTTTGTGCATAGCAGTTCCCGGCGTATTCACTCAGCAAATGACATTACGGGCACCATGTGTCGGAATAAAAATATCTGTGGTCATTTCTACCACCAACATTCTGTGGGTTCTAAAACACCCTGAGTGCCCATAGTTCTGGTTTTACTAATATGCAATGGACATACTCCATTTCTCGCGAAGTTCTCTCGTAAGACGTCGGAATATATACATGGAATATATAGAAACTGGAGTAAAAATCTCCGTCTTACAGGTTGAATCTTTCTTGCATGTGGCTCTTTACTTGAGTGGTAAGTGTAGATATTTAAAAAAAGTGTTGTGGAAATTGACACGCTTTCTCGAAGTAAGACTTGCCAGACGTCCCTTTAAATGTTACTGCTATTTGTTACATGTTTATTATTAACATTTATTATTAGACTATTTACGTGTGTACAAAGGGAATATTTCAAAGTTAAATATTTAATAGATTTGATAGAATGAATTTAATGTGTTTTTCAGCTATAACGTGGGAATAAGTTTGAATGGGTAATAAGACTGAACCGTTAGCCCGAGGAGAAGAAAATGGTCCACTTACTTCATTTAAAGTTGTAGGTCATGCACATCCCTTGGTGTAATTGTACAAACGAGGCATTGACATCTTTCGGGGACCCAGGCAACAAAGCAAATCAGTATTGTAATCATTATATCTTTAAAGTGAGAGCCAAATCTAACGCACTTTAAAAAAAACAATTTCAGAGCTTCATGTTCAAGACAAAATGCTTAAACAATTAAGGAGATCAACGTGGCTCAATATTAAAATATCATAATTAAAAAATTGTATATCCTAAAGTCTCCTGGTCTTCAAGGGTTCTACCACGTGGGTTCTACTGATTCCGCATGCACTAGGGCCCTGTCATGGACCTAGACCCTTTGCGCCTCCCCTAAAAATAACTCTTGGATCCTCGTATGGGTGTCATTTTAAGACACAAATGAATTCGCCACAGTTTACCAGGCTTCTGTTATATTTGTTATATTGTAGTAATTAAAACACCAAAGCATGAAATAAAAATTAACAATTAACTTATCTTCGGTTATTTGCCCTTTTTCAAGGTAACTGATGACGTATGGTTTTATATTGGTCCCAAATCACGTATTTACACAATGTCATACAAATTTTTATTACGAAAACCTATGCTGAACCTTGAAGTTTGAAGTACTGACAAGAATATACCAACATCAAAATACTTAAACGTACCATTCTTTCTGATTTATTTTGTCAAGGTCAGAGACTTTGTGTACGATGAATAACAGATATGGCCTTGTTTATTCTTGCTTTGAGTGCATGAGTAAGGCTGGAGTGTACGAGTAAGGGTTGAGTGCACGAGTACGGCAAGAGTGTGTGAGTAAGGCTATAGTGTGTGAGTAAAGCTCAATAGAATATTTAAACATTAACAAAAGCTTAGTATACCAGAATCATTGGTATTCGATGTTATGCAGTTTGTTATGGATTTTTCTTTACAGACTGCTTTGGTATCCAAGACAGACAAAGAATCAGTTTAGTCTCATTCCTTCGTAGGCTTTAGGTGAACATTTAAACCGATAAATCCATGTTCCTTCTCAGATGGACACCACATGATATTAATACCTTTTTTGTATTTTTACAGCAGAGCAAATGATTTGTTATTAGTTAAATCGGTGTAGGAGAAAATGTAACAAGTAACCATTCATCAGGTCTAAAAGAAATTGAATTTCGTTATTAACATCGTCGGATTATCAAAACAAATGTTGTAACGTCGAGTCATTGCAGTACAGCAAACCCGTTTCTAGGTTTCACATTATAGACAAAAATATTGAAACATTGATTAAATGGAGGTTAAATTTAATAAATTATCGTATGTTTGGTAAATGACTAAACAATATCGTAAATAAATATAAATCAAATAGTAATACATGTTTCGCATTTAAATTTGAACTTTCGTTGTTCATGTCCACAAGTTTACATATAATACTGTAATCACTTGTTTGAAAAGTTCAAAAATCTTTCTGTAAACAAGTAATAAACTATCAAATTCATTAAATTACAGATTAAAATGACACCAAAATAAGATTGTGGATTTGTATTTAGTTAACCAGGACAATCCCTATTTAAATGTTTTTATTTTCACTGGTTTTTGGTTAACCTTCTTAATTTTAGGGTATTGGTATATTTTAATTAATAGTCCAACAGATTTGCTCTGTCTTAAATCATAATCGCTTTGATCTATATATTTAACCTAAATTTTATTTTAGTGAGTGCTGTTCACCTCACTAATAACATTTTAAATGCATAATTTGTAATGCATTACTAATGTTTTCTCACGTGCAAGTTTTTTATTGTATTTTAATGCATTTCAAACTTTTGATATTGAACACCTGATGAAATTGATGTCGTTCTTTCGGGCCGTGCTTCATTAACTTCAGCAACACACCAACATCGGAGTATTGTAAAGTTATTTGTGTTGCATCTTCGCTAGCCAAGTGTTACGATCTAGCCTCACCCTCTCTTCGTAACAATTGAATAGCAATTGAAAGATGTTTGTGTTGATGCAGAAAAAAAAATAATTTGTGAGACATAATCGGAATCTGGACGTGTGTATGAAATATTATAATGTTCAGTTTTACGTAAAATGTGAGAATTATATAGATTCGTTTCTTCTGTACTACATATGTATTTTGACGGCTTTTTTAATGTCGACAAGACTTTTGTCAGGTAGTTCCAGAGCAGAACGTTGCGCCACATTATTTCAGGGCCCGGTTTCATAAAACTTCTCAGATTTGAGGATTTCCTCAACTTGTCCTCAATTCAAAAATTGATCAATCAGATTGCTTGAAAATTCAAATTTGAGGAAAAACTCAGATATTTGAGGAAAATCTCAATTTGAGAAGTTTTATGAAACCCAGGCCTGTTCTATTTAAACAATTTAGATGCTTTACAGCTTTTATCAACAAACGTTATATCAAACAAGTTAAGGTCATATACACATGCGAAATGAACAAAAAACTTTGAGGAGTTTATAAAGTATTCATCATTTTTGAAATTTGGGGCAGTAAATTTAGACAATGACAATATCATTGAAACAATGAATTATATTCTTGTCAGCACCGAAGTGTGAAGGTCACTACCAGGCTGGTGGTACCCTGTAACAAGACTTAACGCGATTTTAATAATAATAATAATAATAATAATAATAATAATAATAATAATAATAATAATAATAATAATAATAATAATAATAATAATAATAATAATAATAATAATATTAGTAGTAGTAGTAGTAGTAGTAGTAGTAGTAGTAGTAGTAGTAATAGTAGAAGAAATAAGTCAATTTGATGTTTAATTCATCTCTCTACCACTGAAATGTTTGTTGTTAGTTTCATGTTTTGTGGTCCAGATTTGCTGTTACACTTGATTTATTTGAATATTTAAGTTATATGATGTTTATTTTAACCATGTTGAAGTGTTTGACCTTCCTTACTTGTTATAGTTCATTTTTTGTAATTTATCACATAAAAAGTGACTATATTTTGCCATGTAAGGTCAATTTATCAAATAAAGTCCTGACAAGAAAACATAAATTGGCAACTTTAGAATCAGGGTTTAAATATAAGTTGTCAATTTAAACTCGGTATGTGTCCTAGCAACTACTTCAAACCTTGTGATTGGTTTATCACAGTCTTTTGTGTAATCGGTTCAACTCGTAAAAAAAGGATTTCAGGTATAGAATAACGTCTATTTTTAGGCAGGGGGGGGGGGGGGGCGGGAAAGGACCCAACTGTAAGTGCAATAGAAATAGTTATTGCAAACCGTACACGCAGTAATAAGCCACAGTTTTAATTCTATTTTACATATTTTTCGTTTATTTTCTTTGTTTTGTGTTTAATGCCACTTTAAGTAAATTGTTCAGCTATTTACGTCCAGTATATTATACTGAAGAGGAAGCCATAGTACCCGGTAAAAAACCCAGACTTTTGACAGGAAAACTGGCAATTCTTGTTAATTACAGTGGGAGTCAAACACACCCTCTTCGCAGTAGGGTTCAAACCCGCAATCACAATGTTGACAGGCATGTAATTAATAGATGATTATCTACCTTGACATCTCGGTAACCCAGGCCCCCATTGTTTAGGATATATATGAATCTAATTTCTACGGGGGTTAAGTAATTTTCTTTAGGTCATTGTTGGGATAAAATATCAGATATTAAATAATCATCAGTAATAAGTAATTATTATTAAGACTAAGATTCAAGCAGTACATAAATGATTTTATATCTAGCAATTTAATCCAAAATTGACATATTTGAAAATAAGTAAATACTTATTAACATTTTTTAAAATAATTTATTAAATGGTGTAGTTCTTGGTATAAAGTAGAGCTTGACATTATACTAAGTAATATAATACCTAATAAATATTCGTGTATTTCATTCAGTAAAATTGAACTTTCGTTCGACCAGATGTTACAGCATGCAGGAGTAAATGGTATATATGATTATATGATGCAGCACATTATTTATGTGACTTTAAAAAAATTCGATTAGATTTCTTATTTTAATTCAGATGTGTATATCTTAAAAACCGAATACAGATAAACCTTATAAAGAGATGACCCAAAGATAAACTAATTCTTATTTTTTGTCTTTCGATGACATTCTTCGATCTCTGTCCTTCCTACCCGATTTTTTCGCAGAATCTCGTTTGTCTTTTTTATTCTTTTTATTTTTACCAAAGAGAATAGCAAGTGTTGATTTCTTCTGTTTGTTTTCTTCTTTCTCAGATTCGGGGGTTGGTACTATGACGCCACGGCGATACGACGACGTTTTCTGTTCTGCCAGCTTCGCCATTATGTTAGCTAAATTCGCCTCTTGTGCACCAGTGAGTTTCTTTGGCTCTGGTTTTTTGTTTTTAAATGTAGCATATTGTTTGTTAGTCGCAAAATCTAGCAGTGCCAATGAACCTCTGAAATTGAGAGACGATGGAGGAGTCAGTTTTCCTCGCTCTGAATTTGATCCATTGATCCTATGCAAATATTCTTGTTCAAGTGCATCTACATTCCAAGCGGACTTCGATTTCGAAATGTCAGGTTTTTTAGCTATAAATACTGTATTTCTTCGCGGGGTGTCATCCACACATGAAATTCGAATTTCTGGAACTGATCGCGATAGTACTGCTGAATTTTGGAGAGAGTTTATTATACGACTACGTCCACTTATAGCAGCTTGCTGGATATCGCTCATTCTTCGTTTGGCGTCCTGTCTCTCTTTAGCTTTCTTTCCAACTTCCACCCATTCATCTGCACTTCTAAACGTAAACATGTCTGACTGACCGACGCTAGCACTGCCTTCTTCTTGAAGTATTTTAGCGATGTTTTGATATCCGAGTCTTTTGGCATGAAGGTAAGGTGTCAGTCCCAATTTGTCGTGAACGTCCACAGAAAGGCGAAACCGACGACACTCCTTACATAAAATCGACACAATTTCGTCATGGCCAGATTGGCACGAGTGGTGCAATGGCGTCATACCGGCATAATCCTTCTCCAGAACATTTAGTTCGCCGAGAAATATGTCAAGAAGCAATTGCAACTCTAATGGGCGTCCTAGAATACAACACCAGGACAAAACGGATCTACCGTGCTTGGCATCTCTAAATGTGGGATCCGCGTTTCTATTTACTAAAAATTTAAACATTTTACCTCTATTTTCGTCGTCTGCTATATGAAGGGCGGCGATCAACACGTTGTAGCCATAGTCGTTAAGGGTGTTCACGTTTATTCCTTTGTCTAACATTAATTTTACTTTCCGAAATCGACATTTATATACAGAATTGAATAAATTATTTCCAATACATGTCTTCAAATGTTCATTTTCCGGTACATTCCACTTCGTTTGTATTTGTGGTATTTTTTCGGGAAAAACGTCCTCTTGCACTTCATTAATATCTAGCGATTTTTCCATCTGATTGACCAAAGATTTTACTTGAACGACAGTTTCCTCGCGCAGCACCATTTTGAATATGTTAGTTTAAACTAAAATCTTTCAGTTTGTACAAAAACCTCTGAAATATTTATGAGTTGTGAAACATCCATATCGATCACTGAAAATAATATTTTCTCTCATGTCTACAATATATGAAGTAATCTTCTATGTACACGAACACATGTGAATTATCTTTTCATAACTTATTAAAATTGGACAATTAAAATTTAAATTCCAGCACAATAGTCGTCAAAATCCTCTTTAGATATGCCGATTAAATAAGTTTAAAAACTGGCTAACTTTCCAGATAAAGTTGAAGTTTTTATATTCAATAAATAATTCAGTTCATTATTTGGTGTATCCAATGACAGATTGAAATGAATTCCCGCAAACTTTGATCGCAACAAAATCTGTATGTATGTTTCCAAACAACACAGCTCGTTTTCCTTTTTAATATTTTGCTTATCTATATGGTAAAATTACATCCAAGTGGCGTTTAAATTTTAACCATTTAAATATTTTAATGAGCCAGAAACTATTGTCCGATTCAAGATGGAAAATTAAAATGTTAATATATCGACGAAAGATTGCTGCGAGTCAATTCTACCGTAAAGTTGTGTATTCACCAAATCTAAAAGCAATACACAAATATAAAAGTAATGAGAAATCCCTCCATACGTCAGTCGAAAAACCGTTTAAGCTTTCAAACTCTATCAATAAACAATTTCATAACATATCGTCAATAAAAAGACACGACCTTCGCTTCTACAGATTCAATAAAGCTGATAAATGGACGACATATAAATGTATTCACCCTTAAATGTTGGATACAACACAATTTAAAGATTATTGCGAGATATATGGCAATGTAATCCGAGTGCGTTTCGCCTAGTCCTTTGAAAAAGGTGTGGATTTAAATGCATTAAAGCACTGTTTTATTTAGATTATAATTAAATGTCCAAGCTAAAGGAAATTAATTTCATAGCGCAAGTGTTATCCTATGTGATGTCGATAAATATCACATACATGTAGTTTCTGAAGAGGTTATTGATAAATTCTAGGAGAAATCAAATATACAACGGAATGTTTAATTATCAGATAATTAGGGGCTGTGATATTTGAATTTTACTTTAAATCTCGACTCAACACAAGCGTTAAATTGAAATTCAGATGAGACATATAGGCATGGTTCGCTCTCACTGGATATTCTCGATGGTTCACCTGCATGTAAGGGTCATTAGCCTATTTGTGGAATGAATTTCCGGTGCATAAAAAATAGCCCAAAAGGTTTTTACAGTGGAAGTGGGTAATGTGGTACAGTGTGACCCACAAAACTGAAATGAAAGAAAAAATTATTCGGAAAATTTAAGGTTTAATTTCCATATAAACTTCGTGGACACCCATACTTTTTCGCCTTTATGAAATTTAGCATTATGTGTGTAATGCCCAATATATGAAATTTCAAGTGAAATGATATCTCGCTTTTTTGGATACTTTTGCACATGCCAATAAAATAGGATTATGACCCATGTAGCTACTGTATCAAAATTAGAGAACAAAATATATGTCGATGACCTCTCATTCACGAATCCCATATATCGCTTCATCTTTTTACCTGACATTTTGTAGTCACACCATTTAATGAGCTAAGCATGTAAATAACCTCTTTTACGTTAACGTACAACAATGTGAAAAACATACACGCTATATAGTCCAATAGCTTTGGATAAAAACCAATAAAGCAGAAAGGGAAAGATTTCCCGGCAACCATAAAATACTGAAATGGAAATAACTACAAAGATATAAGTCGTTAAAATTGTGAGTCTTAAACACGTATAACTAGTAAATAGACAGTATTTTGAACATGGAAAACAGTTTCGACCTATTTTAGAGGCAAAGACAGAATTGTACACGTTTTTCTTGCGTTTCTCTTCAACTAATACTATTCTACTGGATCGATGTCTTAAGTCTTATTTGCAAGCGCCTATGCCATTTTTTAGCAGTCTTACGCAGTATCCAAATACTATAAGATTCCAGCAATAAGCGTCAAGCTAACGAGGATCTAACACGTCTTCACTCTGCTCCAAGGCTAAGGGAATGCGTTGACGACATCGATGTCATCTTTGTAGTATTCTCTCTCAAACTCCTTCAGATGTTGAAGATATTTCCAGAAGACATACAGAAGACGTATAGCCAAAACATTGCAGTCGGTTCAACCACGTCTTTTGGCTGCAGTCCGACTTCCTCGGATCAAAGTTTGGTAAGAAAGTGTGTGCAGTAGTTTTATTGTATGAGATTTATTCGATGTCCACATTGAAGACAAAAGCGCTACCTATGAATTCGTAAGCGCGATAAACAATTCTTACTGATAATAATAAAGTGAGCACAGTACTAGAGGGATGCGGTTTAATAGCAATATACCAGTTCAGTAAGCGCTATCGCATAACGGTGTGATTTTCAGATATCACAATATATTTAGTGTTGAATGGGTTGTAAGTAAATTATACACAAAAAAAACCTCATCACCAGGTATCAAGTTTGGAATCCATTCAGCAGGTTTTAGTTATTTTCTCAGAACAAGAAAACATAAACTAAGAGCGATAACTCATTTTATGTATTTCTCCTGGTCAAAACCATTCATCATTGTATAGATATATACCAAATTACCAACAACAAAAAGATGCAGTAATTGCTATCAGCAATCAAATCGTAATGGTGTAATGAAAGAATAACATAAAGTGGATGGCCGCACGACAACGCCGCTGCGACATATTTATTATTCGTACATAACGCAAGCTACATATACACACATATATATACTGTCTGTTCATACATATTCTACACACAATGACAAAAATGCAGGTCTCTAAATAAAAATTTAGCGAACTGAACAGTAGGACGTTGTCGTGCTGAATGACGCGATATGGGACATACCCGCCAAACAACCAAGCACGGGCCTGTAAAGCGCCACCTACCCATACAAATGATGAACTAAAACCAGGAGAACTTAATTTCATTCTAATTCACTTTGTTCAACCGAATGAAATTACAAGTATTGTTGTTATTCTTGTGCACTGCGCTACGTCTTATCACGATCTATCCAAACTCCAAGTAACCAAGTTTTAACAGTTTTTGGAAATAGGCCGAGTACAAAACTATGACAGACAGACTGGTTTAGAATAATAATCTAAGGAAGGAAACTAAAACAATACGTAGATGGAGTAATGGCTCATGTGCAATACCCTCTTAGCCATCACAATGTACCACACCTTCACAGGCCAATGGTTACGATCCGATACTCTGTGAAGAGAGGGGGACCTGATCGTAACACTTGGCTAGCCAATGGTTACGATCCGATACTCTGTGAAGAGAGGGGGACCTGATCGTAACACTTGGCTAGCCAATGGTTACGATCCGATACTCTGTGAAGAGAGGGGGACCTGATCGTAACACTTGGCTAGCCAATGGTTACGATCCGATACTCTGTGAAGAGAGGGGGACATGATCAATGTACCTCACTTCACTAGCCAATGGTTACGATCCGATACTCTGTGAAGAGAGGGGGACCTGATCGTAACACTTGGCTAGCCGATGGTTACGATCCGATACTGTGAAGAGAGGGGGACCTGATCGTAACACTTGGCTAGCCAATGGTTACGATCCGATACTGTGAAGAGAGGGGGACCTGATCGTAACACTTGGCTAGCCAATGGTTACGATCCGATACTCTGTGAAGAGAGGGGGACCTGATCGTAACACTTGGCTAGCCAATGGTTACGATCCGATACTCTGTGAAGAGAGGGGGACCTGATCGTAACACTTGGCTAGCCAATGGTTACGATCCGATACTCTATGAAGAGAGGGGGACCTGATCGTAACACTTGGCTAGCCGATGGTTACGATCCGATACTGTGAAGAGAGGGGGACCTGATCAATGTACCTCACTTCACTAGCCAATGGTTACGATCCGATACTCTGTGAAGAGAGGGGGACCTGATCGTAACACTTGGCTAGCCGATGGTTACGATCCGATACTGTGAAGAGAGGGGGACCTGATCGTAACACTTGGCTAGCCAATGGTTACGATCCGATACTGTGAAGAGAGGGGGACCTGATCGTAACACTTGGCTAGCCAATGGTTACGATCCGATACTCTGTGAAGAGAGGGGGACCTGATCGTAACACTTAGCTAGCCAATGGTTACGATCCGATACTCTATGAAGAGAGGGGGACCTGATCGTAACACTTGGCTAGCCGATGGTTACGATCCGATACTGTGAAGAGAGGGGGACCTGATCAATGTACCTCACTTCACTAGCCAATGGTTACGATCCGATACTCTGTGAAGAGAGGTGGACCTGATCGTAACACTTGGCTAGCCGATGGTTACGATCCGATACTGTGAAGAGAGGGGGACCTGATCGTAACACTTGGCTAGCCAATGGTTACGATCCGATACTGTGAAGAGAGGGGGACCTGATCGTAACACTTGGCTAGCCAATGGTTACGATCCGATACTCTGTGAAGAGAGGGGGACCTGATCGTAACACTTAGCTAGCCAATGGTTACGATCCGATACTCTGTGAAGAGAGGGGGACCTGATCGTAACACTTGGCTAGCCAATCGTTACGATCCGATACTCTGTGAAGAGAGGGGGACCTGATCGTAACACTTGGCTAGCCAATGGTTACGATCCGATACTCTGTGAAGAGAGGGGGACCTGATCGTAACACTTGGCTAGCCAATGGTTACGATCCGATACTCTGTGAAGAGAGGGGGACCTGATCAATGTACCTCACTTCACTAGCCAATGGTTACGATCCGATACTCTGTGAAGAGAGGGGGACCTGATCGTAACACTTGGCTAGCCGATGGTTACAATCCGATACTGTGAAGAGAGGGGGACCTGATCGTAACACTTGGCTAGCCAATGGTTACGATCCGATACTGTGAAGAGAGGGGGACCTGATCGTAACACTTGGCTAGCCAATGGTTACGATCCGATACTCTGTGAAGAGAGGGGGACCTGATCGTAACACTTGGCTAGCCAATGGTAACGATCCGATACTCTGTGAAGAGAGGGGGACCTGATCGTAACACTTGGCTAGCCAATGGTTACGATCCGATACTCTATGAAGAGAGGGGGACCTGATCGTAACACTTGGCTAGCCGATGGTTACGATCCGATACTGTGAAGAGAGGGGGACCTGATCAATGTACCTCACTTCACTAGCCAATGGTTACGATCCGATACTCTGTGAAGAGAGGGGGACCTGATCGTAACACTTGGCTAGCCGATGGTTACGATCCGATACTGTGAAGAGAGGGGGACCTGATCGTAACACTTGGCTAGCCAATGGTTACGATCCGATACTGTGAAGAGAGGGGGACCTGATCGTAACACTTGGCTAGCCAATGGTTACGATCCGATACTCTGTGAAGAGAGGGGGACCTGATCGTAACACTTAGCTAGCCAATGGTTACGATCCGATACTCTGTGAAGAGAGGGGGACCTGATCGTAACACTTGGCTAGCCAATGGTTACGATCCGATACTCTATGAAGAGAGGGGGACCTGATCGTAACACTTGGCTAGCCGATGGTTACGATCCGATACTCCGTGAAGAGAGGGGGACCTGATCGTAACACTTGGCTAGCCAATGGTTACGATCCGATACTCTGTGAAGAGAGGGGGACCTGATCGTAACACTTGGCTAGCCAATGGTTACGATCCGATACTCTGTGAAGAGAGGGGGACCTGATCGTAACACTTGGCTAGCCAATGGTTACGATCCGATACTCCGTAAAGAGAGGGGGACCTGATCGTAACACTTGGCTAGCCAATGGTTACGATCCGATACTCTGTGAAGAGAGGGGGACCTGATCGTAACACTTGGCTAGCCAATGGTTACGATCCGATACTCTGTGAAGAGAGGGGGACCTGATCGTAACACTTGGCTAGCCAATGGTTACGATCCGATACTCTGTGAAGAGAGGGGGGCCTGATCGTAACACTTGGCTAGCTGATGGTTACGATCCGATACTCTGTGAAGAGAGGGGGACCTGATCGTAACACTTGGCTAGCCGATGGTTACGATCCGATACTCTGTGAAGAGAGGGGGACCTGATCGTAAGACTTGGCTAGCCAATGGTTACGATCCGATACTCTGTGAAGAGAGGGGGACCTGATCGTAACACTTGGCTAGCCAATGGTTACGATCCGATACTCTGTGAAGAGAGGGGGACCTGATCGTAACACTTGGCTAGCCAATGGTTACGATCCGATACTCTGTGAAGAGAGGGGGACCTGATCGTAACACTTGGCTAGCCAATGGTTACGATCCGATACTCTGTGAAGAGAGGGGGGCCTGATCGTAACACTTGGCTAGCGAAAAGGGATGAAGGTACCTGTGTACCAAGTTTGAAGTGTATCCATCCAGCAGATTTTAAGTTATTTCTGGGCAAGAAAAATAAACTAAGGGTAATAACAAATAACATATGGGTCCTGTGCACTACTCATCACTATTAATCCAACCTTCAAGTTAAAAGTAAATATAGCAAACGTTTTTGGAGATATGCTCCGTACAAAACTATGACTAACGTGGTTTAGAAAAACTAAGGGAGATAACTAAAAAAATTATGCTGGATTGATTCATTTCAAACTTGATATGTGTTGTTGAGTAGTACTCTACCTACGTGTCTTTAAATTATTTTATTGACAAAAAATCCTCAACAATTTACGCAGGTTCAGTTCTTGCGCATAGTATTTGAGGATATGCTTCGGATCAAACTCGCGTTCATAATGATAAATTAATTGAAACTCTGAATTTATTCAGTTTACGGAATGTGATTCCAGGATAAAAATAAATACTTCAGTCATCATAAAATTTGTTTACAACTACACATAAATACGCGTATGCTTTTAAAATAATTTTTAGCACATATAGAACTTTTCTATAAACATAACGGTTAATGATCAAAATATGGTCAGTGATTCATAAATTAAACATTAATGTCATGAATTTAAACAAATATAGGTGACAACATATTGTCTTCTTTTTATATCACGAAGAAGACTTCAAATAGTGTCGTTAATTTTCAATTAACATCGGCTATATTTTACTATAAGGGCCTTAGAATCTATTTCATAAAGTAAATTGAAATAAAAACGTATTTGTAACAAAATACAGCATTTTTCTTCGACTTGTGGTCTTTTTATGGATAAATCACACTTTATCTGTGTTGTGTAAAATCATAGTTTAACACAAGACGTTTCGTGTGCATCCACGGTTTCACGTCTTTCACATGCCATGATAAAAATCATCATTCAACTATACACCTCGCCATAAGTTAAGCAACACCCTTTTATTTTCCAGGGATTCATTTAAGATTTTAACTATTTAAATATTTTTTTTAAGAAATTACAATTTATTGAAAATTAATGACAAATGAAACATACAAATAACATGTTTACAGTCGCTTTACTTATTGTTTGATGAAAAAATGTTCAAAGTAAAGATAAACAGTGCCAATATAACTTTCATTAGTCAAAAAATAAGTTTGATTGCATACTTCAATTTCATAAACTTAAAGTAAACACATCATCACAGGTCAATGTTCAGGGAAAGAAAAGTCACGACTTACTGAGTATTTTCAAATGTGAAAATACTCAGTAAGTCGTGTAACCACCACGCTTCCGGTACAGTTCATTAACTCTCCTACTCATGCTGTTGACTATAAACGACGAAGTGTAGCATGTGATAAATTCTGCCATTCATTTTGAAAGGCAACACGTAGTTCTTGGACATTTTGACAAGCAGGTGCTCTGTTATTGATTTTACAGTCAATTATATTCAATTGGATTCATATGGGGTGACACGGACAGCCATGGAAAATTCTCAATAGCCTGCCTTTCGATAACATCACGTACAATTACAGCTCGGTGAGGTCTTGCGTTGGCATCCATAAAGATGGGTCTGTTACTAAGTGCATGATTGTCAAAATGTGGCACAATAATAGCGTGAATGACGTCATTTCGATATTTCTGCCCTGGCATTGTCCCTTCAACCACATACAGTCAGATTCAGTTTACAGTCATATGAAAAGACTCCCCACACTGTAACACCACCACCGCCAAACGCTGTAGTGCCTAGGACTTGTTGTTCTGGTTGTAAGCAGTGCCTCCAAACGCGCATGCGACCATCAATATGACGAAGAAGGATCTGCTTGTGTACTCGTCTCCAGCTTCGAATATTCCTTTCAGACGTTTTTGGTGGTCAATATGACCTAGGACGTTCCTTCCATCATCTCGATGACGTTTCAGTAGCCTGGATACAATGCTAAAGTTAATGCCGAAATGTTGTGCTATCTGACGCAAGCTCTGTCCATTATTTCGCATTCCAACGATCTGCCACTTCTCATCTTCACTTAATTACCGTCTAGGCATTGTAAAAATGTAAAGATGAATTCGATAAAGCCCAGAAGATGAACACTAAATCGTTAAGCAAAACGAGGCTTTTAGGGGTGCTCGACTACTGTATAACAAACTGGTTTTGCTATTTAAAAATTTACCCGAGGAGTCAATTAATGTAACTTTCCCGTGCTCGAATTATGGCTTTAGTACATAAATAACACAAACTTAATATTCATTCAGATTTTTGAAATTATAAAAAAAATTGTAGTGTTGCTTAACTTATGGCGAGGTGTATATATAAGCCCCGACTCTTGCCGTCATTTAAAGTACTAAATAAACTGCGAATTCCAGTGCAACATGGATCGTTTAACCGAGCTTCTAGCACGTGATTTTCTGACAACAAAATGTCAGTTCAATTTAAAATTATATTGATTGAATTATGTTACAAAACATATATTTACCACGCCTTACTAATTAATATATGTAAGCGGAGTGGTGTTAGTTCTCTCATACAGGTCTTTGTTGGTAATTTTGTTTGGCGAGTATATGCGCAAGATTCTGTGGAGGCATCTGGTTTGGAACACGTCTAACTTGGAAGTTCTAGTATTGATCACCTTCCAAGATTCGGAGCCATAAAGCAGAACTCTAAGGCAATGCTCTTAAATATTTTAATTTTGGTGTAATTGCTGATTTTGGTTGATCTCCATATGTTAAGGAGTGCAGCATATGCTCCTGTGGCTTTTGAGATCCGGGCTTCAATATCAACTCCAGAGTTTCCAGCAGTTGAAATTTTGCTGCCTAGATATACAAAATCAGTTACTTAGTCACTTCCTCGATGTTTTTCTATCTAGCGTAGTGAGTACTTATTTATTATTTTATTTTATTTATTATTATTTATTTTCATAAATTTAGTTTTGCTTCCGTTGATGTTTAGTCCTATCTTAGATGCTGTCGTTGCTAGCAAGTTCGTTTTTTCTTGCATATCATGATGTTGGTGGGATAGCAGAGCGGTGTCATCTACAAAGTCCAGATCTTTCAGCCTTTCTGTCAAGCTCCAGGTTATACCTGTCCTTTTGTTGTTGGTAGTTTCTTTCATGGTCCAGTCGATAAAGAAGGTGAAGAGGAGAGGGAAAAGCAGACACCCTTGTTTTACTGCGGTTTTTAATTCCAAGTCTTCTGACAGTTTTGTTCCACATATGACCCTAGCACTGAGGTCTGTATAAAGGACCTTGATTATGGAAACTAGTTTCTCTGGAATTCCATTGTGACTAAGGATTTTCCAAAAGGCCTGTCTGTTAACACAGTCAAAGGCAAGAGTTCCATTCATTACATCGTTCTATTATCTGTGCGAATGTGAATATTTGGTCTGCACACGATCTTCCTTTGCTTAATACTGCTTGTTCCAAACTATATAATAATAATAGTACTGTAAAGAGTTCTTTTTATGCTTTTTTACATTAAGTGGTGATGAAGTTTTATTTCGTTGCCTGATTTATATTCTGAAACCGAAATTTATGCAAATAAGTTTGAAAAAAAAAACACTTTTAACAAACGTGACTAATTACAGAAAGTTATTTTTTAACATCGGAACCATACAGACATAAATGCAAATTAACTCGATGTAGCTATGTCATCGGCATAGTATACTTGGTCAATACTAATCGCATGATAAGTACAGAAACTCGAAAGAAAATGTCTGAAAATACTTCGTCATCACCAAGGTAACGGATGTCAAATAAAATGTATCCAAAAGGCTGTTTAGGAGCAAAACCGTGTTTTTGGTGGTAAAAAATTCTTACAGTCAATAAAAAGGCTGCTATTTATCATAAAATTCCACACAATTGTAGACAAAATATTGTTGAAACACATTGTAAAGGATGTTAAATAAAAACAATAATTATCAATGGCTTTTTGGAGAAAATGTTTCGTTCTGGTATCAGTCAGTAATACTGATGGGTAATAATAGATCAGTGTTAAGTCTAATAACACAATCAAATAATATTTACAAAACAAGAGGCTCATTGGTAACGACATTTAAATAATAACACACATGATCAATTATTACATGATTGTTATTCTACAAAGAAAACCTCGCTGAAATAATAACAAGCATCGGTATAGCATAAGAGAATATTCCCGCCTGTCATTGTTTGTATCAGATCTTTATTTAAAATTCTTCCGAAGTTTTTATCATACTAATTTGTGGTTCATTTTTCACAAGATTTTGATTAAAAATTGTACCAGTTTTTATAATATATATATATTTTTTTAATTTTAAGTTTTTTTTCTGCAAGAATAAATATAATCGAGAGTTAATTAACATTTATATAGTCAGCTTTGTTTGTCGTCATTTTCGATGTAGTGTGTTGTTATGTAACATGACATCACATTCCTTAAATATAAACTTTTTGAAATTGTTCAATTATGGATTTATTAAGATATGCAGAAAAATTTCTTATAGATCAAGATGCAACAAAAAATCAACTGTATACACCTGTATTGAGGTATACATTTTAAAGACCATGAAGGATATTTTTGAATTTCTCTTTCATGATTATTTACCTTTCAAAATAATTACTGACCTATTACATTACTCGATATTTACACATCAATACATATAAATTGTACATTAAATTTGAGAGTGACTTATTTGTCTTCAGTTAAAAATCTATAAGAGTAACATTCAAGGACAGTCTACACCAGTAAAAATATGTCCGTGCTCTAATGAGAACTTGAATTTACTTATTCAGTTCCTTACATTTCTTGTGGTCCTTGTAGACTATATCTTACAAACTGGAATTATATGCTGAAGTGGGGGTTTATACATCATTTAATTGGTTTTATTTTCCTATCACCATTTTACTAGACAAATACAGGGTGTCGAATAAAACGGACCTACATTTTTTTTACATTTAAATCTTTGCTGTATTTTAAAGCATTTTTTACATGTAGGATAAAAACAACATTAGGATGTTATCGAAAAATATAGTTATTGTATTTTGTATTCCCACAGTCTCTTAGCAAATATTTTTCGACCACACAAGAATATTGTATATTACAAGACACTGTTGTCAGTATGGAGAAAATGTTGATATTAGAAATTTTAGATTTTAAAAACAAAAAATCAGGAACAGATATAATAGGCCATAAAACGTTTTAAAAATGTGTCCTGAAAAAGTAACAATTCCACATTAATTGATCTTTAATAAAATTCCTTTCAACCCATCTAGTTGGAAGACTGCACTTCTCTCTTTCTCTTGTAGTATATATTACACATATAAATTATTTGTATTACATTATATGCTCTTTTGGTAACATAATGTATACTGGAGAGGAATTGCTACAGGGATAACATAAATTCACCTTTATAAAACCCATTATTTGTCAGTACAAATGGTTCATATGTAGTCCTAGAATTTGTTGTTCAACATCAAAGTTGATGTATACATGTATATGGTCAGAATAAGTATGTTTGTTTAAACGGGGACCCTTCCCATACACCATACATTTCCTGTAACATTTAAAATATTTGCCCTTTGGTCCATCTTCCCCGATTGTTTATTTATTGTTTATTAACTTGTTTTTTGTCCTGAATATACCAGAAATATTGCTCATGTTCAGCAATTTTCCGTTATATCATGGTATCCCATGACAACCCTTAAACTTGAGCAGAAAAACTGGCAATTTATTTCACTTGCACTGACTTCTGTGGCCAAGTGGTTAACATAGTTCGTATACTTCGGCTTCCTACCCTTATAAAAACTAGATGCCATGATACAGCTGAAAAATAGCTTGAAGTGGCACTAAAAATAATTTAAACAAATAAGGATGAAGTCGATCATACCATGCCTTACAGCCTATGTGTTGGCATGTTAATGATCTTCGATCGATGACTAACTATACTAACTTGTCTTTTGAGGTGCTATGGTCGAATAAGTATATGTTGTTAAGTTAAGTTTTATATTAAAACAAGCAAAGTTAATGTAAATGCCATCTGAGAAAAAAATCAGACTTTCTTTGACACCTAAACAGGCTATTTATATTCTGAGGTCATGGAAACATTCTGCTAGGTGCCTCAGATCGCAAAGACTCGGCCAATGAAACATTGTCAAGTTTATAATCTACATGTAACTGGTCTGCCATTTGTTTCATAAGTTCCAGTTGTTGTTTCTGTTGATTTTGTAAGTTTGTTATCCTGAAAAAAAACAAATCATGTATCATAAACTTGAATAATTATACGAATCAAGAAAGATTTACAAAATAAAAAGTAGCCTTAACCAAGCATCATCATTCCAGTAATACTACTTATTGAAATATTTTAGCAAACATCTTTGTGTATCCTAAACACATTTTCAGATTGTTGTCATCACTACTGGTAACAGCAGCTGCTCTGGCAATACCAATCAGGGAACATGATGATGAATCACATGATGCAATTTGACAAGATGTCACTCTTGTAACACTTATCATTAAAATGTTGCCACTTTAATGACGTCAAATATAATAACCATAAAATATTATAGTGAATTCTGATATACCGGTAGCCCCAATATTTTGGATTATGTTATTCACTAAGGAATTCGGATATAGCCCCATTATTGTGGATAACATAATTCACTAGTGAATTCTGATATTGCCCCAATATTGTGGATAATCTAATTCACTAGGTAATTCTGATATAGCCCCAATATTGTGGATAACCTAATTTACTAGGGAATTCTGATATAGTCCCAATATTGTGGATAATCTAAATCACTAAGGACTTCTGATATAGCCACAATATTGTGGATAATGTTATTCACTAAGGAATTCTGATATCGTCCCAATATTGTGGATAACCTAATTTACTAGGGAATTCTGATATAGTCCCAATATTGTGGATAATCTAAATCACTAAGGACTTCTGATATAGCCACAATATTGTGGATAATCTAATTTACTAAGGAATTCGGATATAGCCACAATATTGTGGATAACCTGATTCACTAAGGAAATTTTATATAGCCCCAATATTGTGGATAACCTAATTCACTAATTGTGATAACCTAATTCACTGGTGAATTCTGATATAGCCCCAATATTGTGGATAATGTAATTCACTAAGGAATTCTGATATAGCCACAATATTGTGGATAATCTAATTCAATAAGGAATTCTGATATAGCCCCAATATTGAAGATAATGTCATTCACTAAGGAATTCTGATATGGCCCAATATTGTGGATAATTTAATTCACAATGCAATTCTGATATAGCCACAATAATGTGGATAATCTAATTCACTAAGAAATTCTGATATAGCCACAATATTGTGGATAATCTAATTCACTAAGGAATTTTTATATAGCCCCAATATTGTGGATAACCTAATTTACAAGTGAATTCTGATATAGCCCTAAAATTGTGATAACCTAATTCACGGGTGAATTCTGATATAGCCCCAATATTGTGGATAATGTAATTCACTAAGGAATTCTGATATAGCCCCAATATTGTGGATAATGTAATTCACTAAGGAATTCTGATATAGCCACAATATTGTGGATAATGTAATTCACAAGGCAATTCGGATATAGCCCCAATATTGTGGATAATGTAATTCACTAAGGAATTCTGTTAAGCCCAATATTGTGGATGATGGAATTCACAAGGCAATTCTGATATAGCCCCAATATTATGGATAATGTTATTCACTAAGGAATTCTGATATAGCCACAATATTGTGGATAATGTAATTCACAAGGCAATTCTGATATAGCCCCAATATTGTGGATAATGTAATTCACTAAGGAATTCTGATGTAGCCACAATATTGTGGATAATATAATTCACTAAAGAATTCTTATATAGCACCAATATTGTGGATAATGTAATTCACTAAGGAATTCTGATATAGCACCAATATTGTGGATAATGTAATTCACTAAGGAATTCTGATATAACCCCAATATTGTGGATAATGTAATTCACTTGTGAATTCTGATATAGCCCCAATATTGTGGACAATCTAAATCACCAAGGAATTCTGATATAGCCCCAATATTATGGATAACCTAATTCACTAAGAAATTCTGATATAGCCCCAATATTATGGATAACCTAATTCACTAGGGAATTCTGATATAGCCCCAATATTGTGAATACTGTAATACACTAAGGAATTCTGATATAGTCCCAATACAGTAGATAATCTAATTCACTAAGAAATTCTGATATAGCCCCAATATCGTGGATAATGTAATTCACTAAGGAATTCTGATATAGCCACAATATTGTGGATAATGTAATTCACTAAGGAATTCTGATATAGCACCAATATTGTGGATAATGTAATTCACTAAGGAATTCTGATATAGCCCCAATATTGTGGATAATGTAATTCACTAAGGAACTCTGATATAGCCCAATATTGTGGATAATGTAATTCACTAAGGAATTCTGATATAGCACCAATATTGTGGATAATGTAATTCACTAAGGAATTCTGATATAACCCCAATATTGTGGATAATGTAATTCACTTGTGAATTCTGATATAGCCCCAATATTGTGGACAATCTAAATCACCAAGGAATTCTGATATAGCCCCAATATTATGGATAACCTAATTCACTAAGAAATTCTGATATAGCCCCAATATTATGGATAACCTAATTCACTAGGGAATTCTGATATAGCCCCAATATTGTGAATACTGTAATACACTAAGGAATTCTGATATAGTCCCAATACAGTAGATAATCTAATTCACTAAGAAATTCTGATATAGCCCCAATATCGTGGATAATGTAATTCACTAAGGAATTCTGATATAGCCACAATATTGTGGATAATGTAATTCACTAAGGAATTCTGATATAGCACCAATATTGTGGATAATGTAATTCACTAAGGAATTCTGATATAGCCCCAATATTGTGGATAATGTAATTCACTAAGGAACTCTGATATAGCCCAATATTGTGGATAATGTAATTCACTAAGGAATTCTGATATAACCCCAATATTGTATATAATGTAATTCATTTGTGAATTCTGATATAGCCCCAATATTGTGGATAATGTAATTCACTAAGGAATTCTGATATAACCCCAATATTGTGGATAATGTAATTCACTAAGGAATTCTGATATAACCCCAATATTGTGGATAATGTAATTCATTTGTGAATTCTGATATAGCCCCAATATTGTGGATAATCTAAATCACTAAGGAATTCTGATATAGCCCCAATATTGTGGATAATGTAATTCACTAAAGAATTCTGATATAGCCCCAATATTATGGATAACCTAATTCACTAAGGAATTCTGATATAGCTCCAATATTGTGGATAATGTAATTCACTAAGGAATTCTGATATAGCCCCAATATTGTGGATAATGTAATTCACTAAGGAATTCTGATATAGCCCCAATATTATGGATAACCTAATTCACTAAGGAATTCTGATATAGCACCAATATTGTGGATAATGTAATTCACTAAGGAATTCTGATATAACCCCAATATTGTGGATAATGTAATTCATTTGTGAATTCTGATATAGCCCCAATATTGTGGATAATCTAAATCACTAAGGAATTCTGATATAGCCCCAATATTGGGGATAATGTAATTCACTAAGGAATTCTGATATAGCCCCAATATTATGGATAACCTAATTCACTAAGGAATTCTGATATAGCTCCAATATTGTGGATAATGTAATTCACTAAGGAATTCTGATATAGCCCCAATATTATGGATAACCCAAGTCACTAAGGAATTCTGATATAGCCCCAATATTGTGGATAATGTAATTCACTAAGGAATTCTGATATAGCACCAATATTGTGGATAATGTAATTCACTAAGGAATTCTGATATAACCCCAATATTGTGGATAATGTAATTCATTTGTGAATTCTGATATAGCCCCAATATTGTGGATAATCTAAATCACTAAGGAATTCTGATATAGCCCCAATATTGTGGATAATGTAATTCACTAAGGAATTCTGATATAGCCCCAATATTATGGATAACACAAGTCACTAAGGAATTCTGATATAGCTCCAATATTGTGGATAATGTAATTCACTAAGGAATTCTGATATAGCTCCAATATTGTGGATAATCTAAATCACTAAGGAATTCTGATATAGCCCCAATATTGTGGATAATGTAATTCACTAAGGAATTCTGATATAGCCCCAATATTATGGATAACCCAAGTCACTAAGGAATTCTGATATAGCTCCAATATTATGGATAACCTAATTCACTAGGGAATTCTGATATAGCCCCAATATTGTGAATACTGTAATACACTAAGGAATTCTGATATAGCCCCAATATTATGGATAACCCAAGTCACTAAGGAATTCTGATATAGCCCCAATATTGTGGATAATGTAATTCACTAAGGAATTCTGATATAGCTCCAATATTGTGGATAATCTAAATCACTAAGGAATTCTGATATAGCTCCAATATTGTGGATAATCTAAATCACTAAGGAATTCTGATATAGCCCCAATATTATGGATAACCTAATTCACTAAGGAATTCTGATATAGCTCCAATATTGTGGATAATGTAATTCACTAAGGAATTCTGATATAGCCCCAATATTATGGATAACCCAAGTCACTAAGGAATTCTGATATAGCCCCAATATTGTGGATAATGTAATTCACTAAGGAATTCTGATATAGCCCCAATATTATGGATAACCCAAGTCACTAAGGAATTCTGATATAGCTCCAATATTGTGGATAATGTAATTCACTAAGGAATTCTGATATAGCTCCAATATTGTGGATAATCTAAATCACTAAGGAATTCTGATATAGCTCCAATATTGTGGATAATGTAATTCACTAAGGAATTCTGATATAGCCCCAATATTATGGATAACCCAAGTCACTAAGGAATTCTGATATAGCTCCAATATTGTGGATAATGTAATTCACTAAGGAATTCTGATATAGCTCCAATATTGTGGATAATGTAATTCACTAAGGAATTCTGATATAGCTCCAATATTGTGGATAATCTAAATCACTAAGGAATTCTGATATAGCTCCAATATTGTGGATAATCTAAATCACTAAGGAATTCTGATATAGCCCCAATATTATGGATAACCTAATTCACTAAGGAATTCTGATATAGCTCCAATATTGTGGATAATGTAATTCACTAAGGAATTCTGATATAGCCCCAATATTATGGATAACCCAAGTCACTAAGGAATTCTGATATAGCCCCAATATTGTGGATAATGTAATTCACTAAGGAATTCTGATATAGCCCCAATATTATGGATAACCCAAGTCACTAAGGAATTCTGATATAGCTCCAATATTGTGGATAATGTAATTCACTAAGGAATTCTGATATAGCTCCAATATTGTGGATAATCTAAATCACTAAGGAATTCTGATATAGCTCCAATATTGTGGATAATGTAATTCACTAAGGAATTCTGATATAGCCCCAATATTATGGATAACCCAAGTCACTAAGGAATTCTGATATAGCTCCAATATTGTGGATAATGTAATTCACTAAGGAATTCTGATATAGCTCCAATATTGTGGATAATCTAAATCACTAAGGAATTCTGATATAGCCCCAATATTGTGGATAATGTAATTCACTAAGGAATTCTGATATAGCCCCAATATTATGGATAACCCAAGTCACTAAGGAATTCTGATATAGCCACAATATTAAGTTGTGGCAATATATTCATAATAAAATTTTACCATCAGGTCCATATTTCAGTAAGGGATAAAAAAGGGGCCAATATTCCCAATTAAAGTTTATGGCCTTGCATGTGGGATGATTGATCAACATTAAAGTACATGTTTCAAAACAATTTCAGCCATAATTCACAAAGATCCTCATCATTAATTGAGAAACATTGATTATCATCCAAGAATGTGAAGTAAATATAAGAGGCATATGTTTGATATCAATGTAATCATGTTGTTTACAATTTCAAATCAAATGTGTTATTGTGAAAGTGTTGGCTAAATATTGATGCTCTCAACTATAGTCTGATTTCAGGACACAGTGCCACAGTAATATAAATTTTATGTAGATAGAAGTTAAACAAGGCACCAGTCTATGGGTACAATAAGAAATTGTTAGCTATAATCATGCCTTTTAAACCATAAAAATGAAGTTGAGATATCGAGGGCAGCTTTTTAATAAGATTTGTTTCCTAATATATACAACTTAGTATCAATTAAACATAAATTTATCTAAATAAAATCAAGATGTCCTTGTGTAAGTACTTGCTAACAATAGATATACAAGTCCAGGTTCCCAGTTAGCAAAAATACAAACAAATATTATTCTGAGTATTGTAATAAATTTGTGCATGAAATATTAATGTCCATTGTGGATGTTTCACTTATTTTTACATCTTGAAAAACTTAAATTTAAATAATTTATCAAAGTTTACACTTGATTTAAACATAAAGTACAAAAATACAAACACGTAGAGAAAAAATTAAAAAGAAGAAAGACAAACATGTAGCGTAAAACTTAGCGAAAAATTGAAAAAAAAACCAGACAAACATGTAGCAAAAAAAAACAACAATCAACAAGCACAAACATAGAAGACAAAAGATCAACAAAATGAATTCCTGTAAGAACTAAGGTGTGAACTGTGGTGATATGTGGTAGGGTACGCTGTAAATATTCCTAAGTATAAGAGCTGTTATATATAGGGATATACAACTTACTGTGCACTCTGTTTTTTCAACATATTTTTTATCTGTTTTGTCTCTTCATGCTCTCCAGTTTGACCTAAAACTATGAAGTGCCGAACAAGATCTTCTTCACTTCCAAATAAAAATCTTTTTATCTGAAAAAATTGTTTACCTTTAAGTAAAATAACTGACAATGATAAACAAAAAAGTTAATGTGCAATTTTGAATAAGGCTGTTTGAATTTCTCATATAATGAAATCAATAATATTAATATTTGTGTTTACCCTATACTGAAATAGACTGCCGCCCCAACCCCCACCCCATATAGTTTGTAATATAAGCTGTTAACTAATGTTAGCTTTCATATCCAAAACAGATATGTGACCTATGACACAAGGAGTAATTGACTTTTAGATTTTTTTCCTAAGCAGCAATATGCCAGCTGCTCTTGCTTAAGCTTCTTTGTGTCCCAAGGGAAACATTTGGCTTCTCTGTTACAAAGAATTTCTAGACAGGGAGAAGGTGTCGACGGAAAAACTGCTAAAGCAAAGGATATAATGCTCTCTGATTAAAGTTGTATCTCTCCTTAAGTTAAATGGCTGTTGCCATGAGTAAGCTGATTACTACAAATTTATTTGACAAATACTCAATTATGTGTCCATAGACCAACATAGTTCACTATTGGAGAGTCCATTTATAGAGACATAATCTAAACAAATTTGCTTGACGGGTCGTGTTAGTAAATCAGTAGATTATCCGCACATCTGATCTTAATCCTCTAATGGAGATCGTGTATACTGCTACATTTAAAAAAAATTTTGATGAAGGAATTTTGATAAGGGCCTTGGACTATATTTATATTTACCTTTTGATGAAGGACTTTTGATAAAGACCTTGGACTATATTTATATTTACCTTTTGATAAAGGACTTTTGATAAAGACCTTGGACTATATTTATATTTACCTTTTGATAAAGACCTTGGACTATATTTATATTTACCTTTTGATAAAGACCTTGGACTATATTTATATTTACCTTCTGATAAAGACCTTGGACTATATTTATATTTACCTTTTGATAAAGACCTTGGACTATATTTATATTTACCTTTTGATAAAGGCCTTGGACTATATTTATATTTACCTTTTGATAAAGACCTTGGACTATATTTATATTTACCTTTTGATAAAGACCTTGGACTATATTTATATTTACCTTTTGATAAAGGCCTTGGACTATATTTATATTTACCTTTTGATAAAGACCTTGGACTATATTTATATTTACCTTTAGATAAAGACCTTGGACTATATTTATATTTACCTTTTGATAAAGACCTTGGACTATATTTATATTTACCTTTTGATAAAGGCCTTGGACTATATTTATATTTACCTTTTGATAAAGACCTTGGACTATATTTATATTTACCTTTTGATAAAGGCCTTGGACTATATTTATATTTACCTTTTGATAAAGACCTTGGACTATATTTATATTTACCTTTTGATAAAGACCTTGGACTATATTTATATTTACCTTTTGATAAAGACCTTGGACTATATTTATATTTACCTTTTGATAAAGACCTTGGACTATATTTATATTTACCTTTAGATAAAGACCTTGGACTATATTTATATTTACCTTTTGATAAAGACCTTGGACTATATTTATATTTACCTTTTGATAAAGGCCTTGGACTATATTTATATTTACCTTTTGATAAAGACCTTGGACTATATTTATATTTACCTTTTGATAAAGACCTTGGACTATATTTATATTTACCTTTTGATAAAGACCTTGGACTATATTTATATTTACCTTTTGATAAAGACCTTGGACTATATTTATATTTACCTTTTGATAAAGACCTTGGACTATATTTATATTTACCTTTTGATAAAGACCTTGGACTATATTTATATTTACCTTTTGATAAAGACCTTGGACTATATTTATATTTACCTTTTGATAAAGACCTTGGACTATATTTTTATTTACCTTTTGATAAAGACCTTGGACTATATTTATATTTACCTTTTGATAAAGGCCTTGGACTATATTTATATTTACCTTTTGATAAAGACCTTGGACTATATTTATATTTACCTTTTGATAAAGGCCTTGGACTATATTTATATTTACCTTTTGATAAAGACCTTGGACTATATTTATATTTACCTTTTGATAAAGGCCTTGGACTATATTTATATTTACCTTTTGATAAAGACCTTGGACTATATTTATATTTACCTTTTGATAAAGGCCTTGGACTATATTTATATTTACCTTTTGATAAAGACCTTGGACTATATTTATATTTACCTTTTGATAAAGGCCTTGGACTATATTTATATTTACCTTTTGATAAAGACCTTGGACTATATTTACCTTTTGCCAGACAGTACAATGTTTTCTATTAGGGAAAACAGTGTATGTAGGTACCCACCATTTTCTTTGTACTGTCCTTGGAAATCTTATCAACATTAGATAAGATTTATCAATCTGAAATAAAAAACACATTAACAGCAGTATTTGAAAGAGAAAAAGCAAGAAATACAACTAAGGTTCTAAATTTGCAAACTGCCATTTCAAGGACATTTTAACTACTAGTATGTATTGGTTTATTTCAGTTTGTTTCGATGCACCCATTCTAGTCTTTTATGTGAGACTGATTGACAGTTGTCTTGTAGTGATGACTGCTAAGAATACCTTGGCAAAGCTCAGAGGATACAAGTAAGGTTTAAAGTGACCACAATAACAGCAGCCATGATTCATATTATTTGACGTTAGGAGCTTATACCATTTATGATATCATGAAGTCTAAAAAACAGAGTTAATTACTGAGATAGTTATATTGTGTTAAACAATTTGTGTAATTGTTTATGTAACTGACAGAGGAAGTACAAAAAATATTGTGAAAATTCACTTGGTAATATGTGTACATGGATGACTAATTCATTCCATAAATGTACTTACGAAAATGGAAATTCGAGATATATATGCAGTACTCTCTACTTTTGCTATATCGCCTACAGCTACACCAGTCTGAATAAAAGTAAATAATATGTTAAATTGTTGATCAATGTCTGTCTTAATTAGGATTTAATTAGGAATATATTTCATGCCTTTGATCTTGTTTGTTTCATGGGTGTTTTATGCCACTGTCAGCATTTGTTCATTCATATGGTGGCATCCAGTTTTATTGAGAGAGGAATCCCGAGTACCTGGAGAAAACCACTGACCTTTGTATTACTTTAACAATTACCTTAAGTAACGTGGCAAGTGCCACATATGAAACAGGAACTGCTTACCTTTTTCCAGAGCTGCTAAGTTCACCCCTAGTTTTGAGTGGAGCAGAAACTGCTTACCCTTCCCAGAGCTACTAAGTTCACAACTAGTTTTGAGTGGAGCTGCTAACCCTTCCCAGAGCTACTGATGTTCAGCGCTAGTTTTGAGTGGAGCAGAAACTGCTTATATAATTACTCTTCCTGGACCTACTAAGTTCACCCCTAGTTCTGAGTATATCTTATTGTTAGACATTTTTGTTTATTCTGGATGATGTTTTCAGTCAACATGTTTTCATATTAATTTATATTTATGTATTAAATCTTCCATACGGCCATCATAACATTAAAATTCTAATTTACAGAAAATTTAGAACTTTTTACTGATGCTTCTGTTAAAATCAATAACTGCCAAATATTATCTTAGTAGTCCTTACACAAAACTGGAAACAACATTTAAAACCACACATTAACATAGTACAGCCCCAGTATTACAGACCACAATATAGTACAGACCCAGTATTACAGACCACAATATAGTACAGCCCCAGTATTACAGACCACAATATAGTACAGACCAGTATTACAGACCACAATATAGTACAGACCCAGTATTACAGACCACAACATAGTACAGACCCAGTATTACAGACCACAATATAGTAGAGACCCTGTATTACAGACCTCAACATAGTACAGACCCAGTATTACAGACCACAATATAGTACAGACCCAGTATTACAGACCACAACATAGTACAGACCCAGTATTACAGACCACAATATAGTAGAGACCCTGTATTACAGACCTCAACATAGTACAGACCCAGTATTACAGACCACAATATAGTAGAGACCCAGTATTACAGACCACAACATAGTACAGACCCAGTATTACAGACCTCAATATAGTACAGACCACAACATAGTACAGACCCAGTATTACAGACCACAATATAGTACAGACCCAGTATTACAGACCACAACATAGTACAGACCCAGTATTACAGACCTCAATATAGTACAGACCCAGTATTACAGACCACAACATAGTACAGACCCAGTATTACAGACCACAATATAGTAGAGACCCTGTATTACAGACCTCAACATAGTACAGACCCAGTATTACAGACCACAATATAGTAGAGACCCAGTATTACAGACCACAACATAGTACAGACCCAGTATTACAGACCTCAATATAGTACAGACCACAACATAGTACAGACCCAGTATTACAGACCACAACATAGTACAGACCCAGTATTACAGACCACAACATAGTACAGACCCAGTATTACAGACCTCAATATAGTACAGACCCAGTATTACAGACCACAACATAGTACAGACCCAGTATTACAGACCACAATATAGTAGAGACCCTGTATTACAGACCTCAACATAGTACAGACCCAGTATTACAGACCACAATATAGTAGAGACCCAGTATTACAGACCACAACATAGTACAGACCCAGTATTACAGACCTCAATATAGTACAGACCACAATATAGTACAGACCCAGTATTACAGACCACAACATAGTACAGACCCAGTATTACAGACCACAACATAGTACAGACCCAGTATTACAGACCACAACATAGTACAGACCCTGTATTACAGACCACAATGTAGTACAGACCCAGTATTACAGACCACAATATAATACAGACCAAGTTTTACAGACCACAATATAGTACAGACCCAGTATTACAGACCTCAACATAGTACAGACCCAGTATTACAGACCACAATATAGTACAGACCCAGTATTACAGACCACAACATAGTACAGACCCAGTATTACAGACCACAACATAGTACAGACCCAGTATTACAGACCACAATATAGTACAGACCCAGTATTACAGACCTCAACATAGTACAGACCCAGTATTACAGACCACAATATAGTACAGACCCAGTATTACAGATAACAATATAGTACAGACCCAGTATTACAGACCTCAACATAGTACAGACCCAGTATTACAGACCACAATATAGTACAGACCCAGTATTACAGACCTCAACATAGTACAGACCCAGTATTACAGACCACAATATAGTACAGACCCAGTATTACAGACCACAACATAGTACAGACCCAGTATTACAGACCACAACATAGTACAGACCCAGTATTACAGATAACAATATAGTACAGACCCAGTATTACAGACCACAATATAGTACATGTACAGACCCAGTATTACAGACCACAATATAGTACAGACCCAGTATTACAGACCTCAACATAGTACAGACCCAGTATTACAGACCACAACCTGGTACAGACCCAGTATTACAGACCACAATATAGTACAGACCCAGTATTACAGACGACAACATAGTACAGACCCAGCATTACAGACCAGAATATAGTACATACCCAGTATTACAGACCACAACATAGTACAGACCCAGTATTACAGACCACAATATAGTACAGACCCAGTATTACAGACCACAATATACATGTAGTACAGACCCAGTATTACAGACCACAATGTAGTACAGACCCAGTATTACAGACCACAATATAGTACAGACCCAGTATTACAGACCTCAATATAGTACAGACCACAACATAGTACAGACCCAGTATTACAGACCACAATATAGTACAGACCCAGTATTACAGACCACAATGTAGTACAGACCCAGTATTACAGACCACAATATAGTACAGACCTAGTATTACAGACCTCAATATAGTACAGACCACAACATAGTACAGACCCAGTATTACAGACCACAATATAGTACAGACCCAGTATTACAGACCACAACATAGTACAGACCCAGTATTACAGACCTCAACATAGTACAGACCCAGTATTACAGACCACAATATAGTACAGACCCAGTATTACAGACGACAATATAGTACAGACCCAGCATTACAGACCAGAATATAGTACAGACCCAGTATTACAGACCACAATATACTAGTAGTACAGACCCAGTATTACAGACCACAATATAGTACAGACCCAGTATTACAGACCAGAATATACTAGTAGTACAGACCCAGTATTACAGACCACAACATAGTACAGACCCAGTATTACAGACCACAATATACTAGTAGTACAGACCCAGTATTACAGACCACAATATAGTACAGACCCAGTATTACAGACCACAATATAGTACAGACCCAGTATTACAGACCACAATATAGTACAGACCCAGTATTACAGACCACAATATAGTAGAGACCCTGTATTACAGACCACAATATAGTACAGACCCAGTATTACAGACCACAATATAGTACAGACCCTGTATTACAGACCACAATATAGTACAGACCACAATATAGTACAGACCCAGTATTACAGACCACAATATACTAGTAGTACAGACCCAGTATTACAGACCACAATATAGTACAGACCCAGTATTACAGACCACAATATAGTACAGACCCAGTATTACAGACCACAATATAGTACAGCCCCAGTATTACAGACCACAATATAGTACAGACCAGTATTACAGACCACAATATAGTACAGACCCAGTATTACAGACCACAACATAGTACAGACCCAGTATTACAGACCACAATATAGTAGAGACCCTGTATTACAGACCTCAACATAGTACAGACCCAGTATTACAGACCACAATATAGTACAGACCCAGTATTACAGACCACAACATAGTACAGACCCAGTATTACAGACCTCAATATAGTACAGACCACAACATAGTACAGACCCAGTATTACAGACCACAATATAGTACAGACCCAGTATTACAGACCACAACATAGTACAGACCCAGTATTACAGACCACAACATAGTACAGACCCAGTATTACAGACCACAACATAGTACAGACCCTGTATTACAGATCACAATATAGTACAGAACCCAGTATTACAGACAACAATATAATACAGACCAAGTTTTACAGACCACAATATAGTACAGACCCAATATAACAGACCACAATATAGTACAGACCCTGCATTACAGACAACAATATAGTACAGACCACAATGTAGTACATGTACAGACCCAGTATTACAGACCACAATATAGTACAGACCCAATATAACAGACCACAATATAGTACAGACCCTGCATTACAGACCACAGTATAGTACAGACCCAGTATTACAGACCACAACATAGTACAGACCCAGTATTACAGACCACAAAATAGTACAGACCCAGTATTACAGACCACAATATACTAGTAGTACAGACCCAGTATTACAGACCACAATATAGTACAGACCCAGTATTACAGACCTCAACATAGTACAGACCCAGTATTACAGACCACAATATAGTACAGACCCAGTATTACAGACCTCAACATAGTACAGACCCAGTATTACAGACCTCAACATAGTACAGACCCAGTATTACAGACCACAATATAGTACAGACCCAGTATTACAGACCTCAACATAGTACAGACCCAGTATTACAGACCACAATATAGTACAGACCCAGTATTACAGACCACAACATAGTACAGACCCAGTATATACAGACCACAACATAGTACAGACCCAGTATTACAGACCACAATATAGTACAGACCCAGTATTACAGACCTCAACATAGTACAGACCCAGTATTACAGACCACAATATAGTACAGACCCAGTATTACAGATAACAATATAGTACAGACCCAGTATTACAGACCTCAACATAGTACAGACCCAGTATTACAGACCACAATATAGTACAGACCCAGTATTACAGACCACAACATAGTACAGACCCAGTATTACAGACCACAACATAGTACAGACCCAGTATTACAGACCACAATATAGTACAGACCCAGTATTACAGACCTCAACATAGTACAGACCCAGTATTACAGACCACAATATAGTACAGACCCAGTATTACAGATAACAATATAGTACAGACCCAGTATTACAGACCTCAACATAGTACAGACCCAGTATTACAGACCACAATATAGTACAGACCCAGTATTACAGACCTCAACATAGTACAGACCCAGTATTACAGACCACAATATAGTACAGACCCAGTATTACAGACCACAACATAGTACAGACCCAGTATTACAGACCACAACATAGTACAGACCCAGTATTACAGATAACAATATAGTACAGACCCAGTATTACAGACCTCAACATAGTACAGACCCAGTATTACAGACCACAATATAGTACAGACCCAGTATTACAGACCACAACATAGTACAGACCCAGTATTACAGACCACAATATAGTACAGACCCAGTATTACAGACGACAACATAGTACAGACCCAGCATTACAGACCAGAATATAGTACATACCCAGTATTACAGACCACAACATAGTACAGACCCAGTATTACAGACCACAATATAGTACAGACCCAGTATTACAGACCACAATATACATGTAGTACAGACCCAGTATTACAGACCACAATGTAGTACAGACCCAGTATTACAGACCACAATATAGTACAGACCCAGTATTACAGACCTCAATATAGTACAGACCACAACATAGTACAGACCCAGTATTACAGACCACAATATAGAACAGACCCAGTATTACAGACCACAATGTAGTACAGACCCAGTATTACAGACCACAATATAGTACAGACCTAGTATTACAGACCTCAATATAGTACAGACCACAACATAGTACAGACCCAGTATTACAGACCACAATATAGTACAGACCCAGTATTACAGACCACAACATAGTACAGACCCAGTATTACAGACCTCAACATAGTACAGACCCAGTATTACAGACCACAATATAGTACAGACCCAGTATTACAGACGACAATATAGTACAGACCCAGCATTACAGACCAGAATATAGTACATACCCAGTATTACAGACCACAATATACTAGTAGTACAGACCCAGTATTACAGACCACAATATAGTACAGACCCAGTATTACAGACCACAATATAGTACAGACCCAGTATTACAGACCACAATATAGTACAGCCCCAGTATTACAGACCACAATATAGTACAGACCAGTATTACAGACCACAATATAGTACAGACCCAGTATTACAGACCACAACATAGTACAGACCCAGTATTACAGACCACAATATAGTAGAGACCCTGTATTACAGACCTCAACATAGTACAGACCCAGTATTACAGACCACAATATAGTACAGACCCAGTATTACAGACCACAACATAGTACAGACCCAGTATTACAGACCTCAATATAGTACAGACCACAACATAGTACAGACCCAGTATTACAGACCACAATATAGTACAGACCCAGTATTACAGACCACAACATAGTACAGACCCAGTATTACAGACCACAACATAGTACAGACCCAGTATTACAGACCACAACATAGTACAGACCCTGTATTACAGATCACAATATAGTACAGAACCCAGTATTACAGACAACAATATAATACAGACCAAGTTTTACAGACCACAATATAGTACAGACCCAATATAACAGACCACAATATAGTACAGACCCTGCATTACAGACAACAATATAGTACAGACCCAGTATTACAGACCACAATATAGTACATGTACAGACCCAGTATTACAGACCACAATATAGTACAGACCCAATATAACAGACCACAATATAGTACAGACCCTGCATTACAGACCACAGTATAGTACAGACCCAGTATTACAGACCACAACATAGTACAGACCCAGTATTACAGACCACAAAATAGTACAGACCCAGTATTACAGACCACAATATACTAGTAGTACAGACCCAGTATTACAGACCACAATATAGTACAGACCCAGTATTACAGACCTCAACATAGTACAGACCCAGTATTACAGACCACAATATAGTACAGACCCAGTATTACAGACCTCAACATAGTACAGACCCAGTATTACAGACCTCAACATAGTACAGACCCAGTATTACAGACCACAATATAGTACAGACCCAGTATTACAGACCTCAACATAGTACAGACCCAGTATTACAGACCACAATATAGTACAGACCCAGTATTACAGACCACAACATAGTACAGACCCAGTATTACAGACCACAACATAGTACAGACCCAGTATTACAGACCACAATATAGTACAGACCCAGTATTACAGACCTCAACATAGTACAGACCCAGTATTACAGACCACAATATAGTACAGACCCAGTATTACAGATAACAATATAGTACAGACCCAGTATTACAGACCTCAACATAGTACAGACCCAGTATTACAGACCACAACATAGTACAGACCCAGTATTACAGACCACAACATAGTACAGACCCAGTATTACAGACCACAACATAGTACAGACCCTGTATTACAGATCACAATATAGTACAGAACCCAGTATTACAGACAACAATATAATACAGACCAAGTTTTACAGACCACAATATAGTACAGACCCAATATAACAGACCACAATATAGTACAGACCCTGCATTACAGACAACAATATAGTACAGACCCAGTATTACAGACCACAATATAGTACATGTACAGACCCAGTATTACAGACCACAATATAGTACAGACCCAATATAACAGACCACAATATAGTACAGACCCTGCATTACAGACCACAGTATAGTACAGACCCATTATTACAGACCACAATATAGTACAGACCCAGTATTACAGACCACAATATAGTACAGACCCAGTATTACAGACCACAACATAGTACAGACCCAGTATTACAGACCACAAAATAGTACAGACCCAGTATTACAGACCACAATATAGTACAGACCCAGTATTACAGACCACAATATAGTACAGACCCAGTATTACAGACCTCAACATAGTACAGACCCAGTATTACAGACCTCAACATAGTACAGACCCAGTATTACAGACCACAATATAGTACAGACCCAGTATTACAGACCTCAACATAGTACAGACCCAGTATTACAGACCTCAACATAGTACAGACCCAGTATTACAGACCACAATATAGTACAGACCCAGTATTACAGACCACAATATAGTACAGACCCAGTATTACAGACCACAATATAGTACAGACCCAGTATTACAGACCTCAACATAGTACAGACCCAGTATTACAGACCACAATATAGTACAGACCCAGTATTACAGACCACAACATAGTACAGACCCAGTATTACAGACCACAACATAGTACAGACCCAGTATTACAGACCACAATATAGTACAGACCCAGTATTACAGACCTCAACATAGTACAGACCCAGTATTACAGACCACAATATAGTACAGACCCAGTATTACAGATAACAATATAGTACAGACCCAGTATTACAGACCTCAACATAGTACAGACCCAGTATTACAGACCACAATATAGTACAGACCCAGTATTACAGACCTCAACATAGAACAGACCCAGTATTACAGACCACAATATAGTACAGACCCAGTATTACATACCACAATATAGTACAGACCCAGTATTACAGACCACAACATAGTACAGACCCAGTATTACAGATAACAATATAGTACAGACCCAGTATTACAGACCACAATATAGTACAGACCCAGTATTACAGACCACAACATAGAACAGACCCAGTATTACAGACCACAACATAGTACAGACCCAGTATTACAGACCACAACATAGTACAGACCCAGTATTACAGACCACAACCTGGTACAGACCCAGTATTACAGACCACAATATAGTACAGACCCAGTATTACAGACGACAACATAGTACAGACCCAGCATTACAGACCAGAATATAGTACATACCCAGTATTACAGACCACAACATAGTACAGACCCAGTATTACAGACCACAATATAGTACAGACCCAGTATTACAGACCACAATATACATGTAGTACAGACCCAGTATTACAGACCACAATGTAGTACAGACCCAGTATTACAGACCACAATATAGTACAGACCCAGTATTACAGACCTCAATATAGTACAGACCACAACATAGTACAGACCCAGTATTACAGACCACAATATAGAACAGACCCAGTATTACAGACCACAATGTAGTACAGACCCAGTATTACAGACCACAATATAGTACAGACCTAGTATTACAGACCTCAATATAGTACAGACCACAACATAGTACAGACCCAGTATTACAGACCACAATATAGTACAGACCCAGTATTACAGACCACAACATAGTACAGACCCAGTATTACAGACCTCAACATAGTACAGACCCAGTATTACAGACCACAATATAGTACAGACCCAGTATTACAGACGACAATATAGTACAGACCCAGCATTACAGACCAGAATATAGTACATACCCAGTATTACAGACCACAATATACTAGTAGTACAGACCCAGTATTACAGACCACAATATAGTACAGACCCAGTATTACAGACGACAATATAGTACAGACCCAGCATTACAGACCAGAATATAGTACATACCCAGTATTACAGACCACAATATACTAGTAGTACAGACCCAGTATTACAGACCACAATATAGTACAGACCCAGTATTACAGACGACAACATAGTACAGACCCTGTATTACAGACCACAACATAGTACAGACCCAGTATTACAGACCAGAATATAGTACATACCCAGTATTACAGACCACAATATACTAGTAGTACAGACCCAGTATTACAGACCACAATATAGTACAGACCCAGTATTACAGACCACAATATAGTACAGACCCAGTATTACAGACCACAATATAGTACAGACCCAGTATTACAGACCACAATATAGTACAGACCACAACATAGTACAGACCCAGTATTACAGACCACACCACCGTATAACCGGTAATTTTTGCGATGTGAAATTATTGCGGATTGGGATTGAAATTCTGACATTTTATTTTTGCTGATTTTAATTTTTGCGGTTTTACATCTTTAACAAAAAAAATTTCGAGTTTTTATTTCTGTTGTCGTTTATATTTACCGGGAAGTATATAGGTTGGAACTTGGTTAATACACGCGGACAAATGACAGGTATATTTACAGGTATATTTACAGTTAAATAAGGGATTAATCACAGTTTCTTGTATAAACTTCCTTTGTTTTTTACCGGTAGACAATAACAAGAAAGGAAAATTTTTTGGTGTTTTTGTTTCTTGTAAAAACATCCTTTATTTTGTATCTATCTGATGGACAATAACAATAAAGGAAAAAATTATTGGTGTTTTTATAGTGAATGACAACTTACCAGCAAACACTACAGTTAACGAGAAAACTATTCACTTCGCTTCGATGATTTTTATCATGTTTATTTACCACCTAGATAATTATATCCCAAAGGGGTAACAAAATATCGATCGACACAAGTTTGTGAAACTTTACCGTTATTTACGGATAGGAATACTTCATACTTTTTTATGCGATTTTAAATTTTACGGTCAAGTGTCAACCGCGAAACAGCGCAAAAATTCAATTACCGCAAAAATTACCAGTTATACAGTATAGTACAGACCCAGTATTACATACCACAACATAGTACAGACCCTGTATTACAGACCACAGTATAGTACAGACCCAGTATTACAGACCACAATATAGTACAGACCCAGTATTACAGACCACAGTATAGTGCAGACCCAGTATTACAGACCACAATATAGTACAGACACAGTATTACAGACCACAACATAGTACAGACCCTGTATTACAGACCACAATATAGTACAGACCCAGTATTACAGACCACAGTATAGTGCAGACCCAGTATTACAGACCACAATATAGTACAGACACAGTATTACAGACCACAACATAGTACAGACCCAGTATTACAGACCACAATATAGTACAGACCCAGTATTACAGACCACAATATAGTACAGACCCAGTATTACAGACCACAATATAGTACAGACCACAACATAGTACAGCCCCAGTATTACAGACCACAATATAGTACAGACCCAGTATTACAGACCACAGTATAGTGCAGAACCAGTATTACAGACCACAATATAGTACAGACCCAGTATTACAGACCACAACATAGTACTGACCCAGTAATACAGACCACAATATAGTACAGACCCAGTATTACAGACCACAACATAGTACAGACCCAGTATTACAGACCACAATATAGTACAGACCCAGTATTACATACCACAATATAGTACAGACCCAGTATTACAGACCACAGTATAGTGCAGACCCAGTATTACAGACCACAATATAGTACAGACCCAGTATTACAGACCACAACATAGTACAGACCCTGTATTACAGACCACAATATAGTACAGACCCAGTATTACAGACCACAGTATAGTACAGACCCAGTATTACATACCACAGTATAGTGCAGACCCAGTATTACAGACCACAATATAGTACAGACCCAGTATTACAGACCACAATATAGTACAGACCACAACATAGTACAGACCCAGTATTACAGACCACAACATAGTACAGACCCAGTATTACAGACCTCAACATAGTACAGACCCAGTATTACAGACCACAATATAGTACAGACCCAGTATTACAGACCACAACATAGTACAGACCCAGTATTACAGACCACAACATAGTACAGACCCAGTATTACAGACCACAACATAGTACAGACCCAGTATTACAGACCACAATATTTTTTCCAATGTAAACTTACTAAAAAATTCATTAATGCTAGTGGCATTGTCAGAAAGAAAATAAGCATTATGAAATATCCATCTATTTCAAATGGGCTGTTGACTCCACCAGTAAAATTATCTATATAATTAAATTCTCCCAACATCATTGATAATGTTGTCAAGGGAAATATATCATTCTTTTTAAATCCATTCTGAAAAAAAGACAAACAAAAAATAAATACACCAATAAGCAGATGATATTAAACACAGGTTGACAATGTTTAGCTATATCGTTCTTTCTTTCTTTTTTTTCTTTTTTTTTGTGGGAGGGGGAGGAAGGAAGCCAAGTTGTATAATAAGGAACCCTTAACCACCCGCAGGAATGCCAACAATATTATAAATTAAAAGGGAAGAATCCCCAAGCTAAGCTCAAACAAACAAGGTGTTACAGGTGGGTGATGTGTATTCTGTAACCAGATAATACAGAGAAGACTACTTTATCATTTTCTTCGTCAAACGTAAGATCTTCGTCCGAAAATTACAAAAATCTTTCAGAATGTTGATTAAACTTACAGTATTTGATGAAAGAATGTTAAAAGCTGATGAAAATGCCATCAGATATACAGCCAGGATAGAAAATACCTGCAAAACAAATAATACTATCAGATATACAGTCAGGATAGAAAATACCTGCAAAACAAATAATACCATCAGATATACAGCCAGGATAGAAAATACCTGCAAAACAAATACTACCATCAGATATACAGCCAGGATAGAAAATACCTGCAAAACAAATACTACCATCAGATATACAGTCAGGATAGAAAATACCTGCAAAACAAATAATACCATCAGATATTCAGCCAGGATAGAAAATACCTGCAAAACAAATAATACCATCAGATATACAGCCAGGATAGAAAATACCTGCAAAACAAATAATACCATCAGATATACAGCCAGGATAGAAAATACCTGCAAAACAAATAATACCATCAGATATACAGCCAGGATAGAAAATACCTGCAAAACAAATAATACCATCAGATATACAGCCAGGATAGAAAATACCTGCAAAACAAATAATACCATCAGATATACAGCCAGGATAGAAAATACCTGCAACAAATAATACCATCAGATATACAGCCAGGATAGAAAATACCTGCAAAACAAATAATACCATCAGATATACAGCCAGGATAGAAAATAACTGCAACAAATAATACCATTAGATATACAGCCAGGATAGAAAATACCTGCAACAAATAATACCATTAGATATACAGCCAGGATAGAAAATACCTGCAAAACAAATAATACCATCAGATATACAGCCAGGATAGAAAATACCTGCAAAACAAATACTACCATCAGATATACAGCCAGGATAGAAAATACCTGCAAAACAAATAATACCATCAGATATACAGTCAGGATAGAAAATACCTGCAAAACAAATAATACCATCAGATATACAGCCAGGATAGAAAATACCTGCAAAACAAATAATACCATCAGATATACAGCCAGGATAGAAAATACCTGCAAAACAAATACTACCATCAGATATACAGCCAGGATAGAAAATACCTGCAAAACAAATACTACCATCAGATATACAGCCAGGATAAAAAATACCTGCAAAACAAATAATACCATCAGATATACAGCCAGGATAGAAAATACCTGCAAAACAAATAATGCCATCAGATATACAGCCAGGATAGAAAATACCTGCAAAACAAATAATGCCATCAGATATACAGTCAGGATAGAAAATACCTGCAAAACAAATACTACCATCAGATATACAGCCAGGATAGAAAATACCTGCAAAACAAATAATGCCATCAGATATACAGCCAGGATAGAAAATACCTGCAAAACAAATACTGCCATCAGATATACAGCCAGGATAGAAAATACCTGCAAAACAAATACTACCATCAGATATACAGCCAGGATAGAAAATACCTGCAAAACAAATAATACCATCAGATATACAGCCAGGATAGAAAATACCTGCAAAACAAATACTACCATCAGATATACAGCCAGGATAGAAAATACCTGCAAAACAAATAATACCATCAGATATACAGCCAGAATAGAAAATACCTGCAAAACAAATAATACCATCAGATATACAGTTAGGATAAAAAATACCGGCACAACAAATAATACCATCAGATATACAGCCAGGATAGAAGATACATGCAAAACAAATAATACCATCAGATATACAGTCAGGATAAAAAATACCGGCAAAACAAATAATACCATCAGATATACAGCCAGGATAGAAAATACCTGCAAAACAAATAATACCATCAGATATACAGCCAGGATAGAAAATACCGGCAAAACAAATAATACCATCAGATATACAGCCAGGATAGAAAATACCTGCAAAACAAATAATACCATCAGATATACAGCCAGGATAGAAAATACCTGCAAAATAAATAATACCATCAGATATACTGCCCAGATAGAAAATACCTGCAAAACAAATAATACCATCAGATATACAGCCAGGATAGAAAATACCTGCAAAACAAATAATACCATCAGATATACAAACAGGATAGAAAATACCTGCAAAACAAATAATACCATCAGATATACAGTCAGGATAAAAAACTACCGGCAAAACAAATAATACCATCAGATATACAGCCAGGATAGAAAATACCTGTAAAACAAATAATACCATCAGATATACAGCCAGGATAGAAAATACCTGCAAAACAAATAATACCCGATTGTTAATGGAACAAATGTAGTATACAATGGTTTTAAGATAAAAACTGTATAATTGTTTAATATAAATATAAAGGTAAAACTCAAATATAACCCAATGTCTAATCTGGTATCCTAATATTACAAGGGAGATAACAACTTTACATTTCACAGATATTCTATTTTTAAAGCCATATATGTATTTGTATCTGCCAATACTAACCTACATTTATAACTTTCCACTAGAAAAAATAATTGACAAGGATTGCCAGGAAAAAATATTTAAAGAGTGGGTGAGTTGAAGACTCCTAATTATCACAGGCATTCTAGCCACCCCAAACTTCACCACAGTAGAAAAAATCATTATGTAAAATGGGGTGGGGGTTGATTACTATAGCATTTTGATGGCCCCAACCCTCACCAATATTGGGTAAAAATAAATAGCAAAGCACATTAATAATGTCTTAAAATAAAACATTTCTGATACAATCATCCATCTGCCATAGGTGTTTTCTATGTATACTTAAAAACTTCAAGAAAATTAACACTTACCTTGAGAAATGTTTTCATAACTTCCCCAAACATAATAAAATATATACCGATAAAGTTGAACCTGGATAAAGAGACAAATATTAACTATACATCTGAATTCTAAAATGTTGTCAAAGATAAAAAGGTAATAAAATATAGTATGCCAGACATGCACTTTTTCTTATCCAGAGTCATAGATGGCACTTAAAACCAAAAATTACTATAAATGTAAATTATTGATGTTGTAGATCTTTTATTACCAAAATTTAAAACTATTACACCACATCTGGCTAAAGCCATCTCGACCTTGCAAATGTAAAAGTGTTAAAATCTGAAAACACATTAAGCAGGCTTACATACATTCTTGTGCTTATCAGAATATTTTATATTATACAATTTAAGATAATTATATTTATAACCTCAACACTCAAGTTTAGTGACAGTACCCTAAGGTATACTTTCTACTAACATGGAGGTCAAGTTTAGTGACAGTACACTAAGGTATACTTTCTACTAACATGGAGGTCAAGTTTAGTGACAGTACCCCAAGGTATACTTTCTACTAACATGGAGGTCAAGTTTAGTGACAGTACACTAAGGTATACTTTCTACTAACATGGAGGTCAAGTTTAGTGACAGTACCCTAAGGTATACTTTCTACTAACATGGAGGTCAAGTTTAGTGACAGTACCCTAAGGTATACGTTCTACTAACATGTAGGTCAAGTTTAGTGACAGTACCCTAAGGTATACTTTCTACTAACATGGAGGTCAAGAGTAGTGACAGTACCCCAAGGTATACTTTCTACTAACATGGAGGTCAAGTTTAGTGACAGTACCCTAAGGTATACTTTATACTAACATGGAGGTCAAGTTTAGTGACAGTACCCTAATGTATACTTTCTACTAACATGGAGGTCAAGTTTAGTGACAGTACCCTAAGGTATACTTTCTACTAACATGGAGGTCAAGTTTAGTGACAGTACCCCAAGGTATACTTTATACTAACATGGAGGTCAAGTTTAGTGACAGTATCCTAAGGTATACTTTCTACTAACATGGAGGTCAAGTTTAGTGACAGTACCCCAAGGTATACTTTCTACTAACATGGAGGTCGTTTAGTGACAGTACCCTTAGGTATACTTTCTACTAACATGGAGGTCAAGTTTAGTGACAGTACCCCAAGGTATACTTTCTACTAACATGGAGGTCAAGTTTAGTGACAGTACCCCAAGGTATACTTTCTACTAACATGGAGGTCAAGTTTAGTGACAGTACCCCAAGGTATACTTTCTACTAACATGGAGGTCAAGTTTAGTGACAGTACCCCAAGGTATACTTTCTACTAACATGGAGGTCAAGTTTAGTGACAGTACCCCAAGGTATACTTTCTACTAACATGGAGGTCAAGTTTAGTGACAGTACCCTAAGGTATACTTTCTACTAACATGGAGGTCAAGTTTAGTGACAGTACCCTAAGGTATACTTTCTACTAATATGGAGGTCAAGTTTAGTGACAGTACCCTAAGGTATACTTTCTACTAACATGGAGGTCAAGTTTAGTGACAGTACCCTAAGGTATACTTTCTACTAACATGGAGGTCAAGTTTAGTGACAGTACCCTAAGGTATACTTTCTACTAACATGGAGGTCAAGTTTAGTGACAGTACCCCAAGGTATACTTTCTACTAACATGGAGGTCGTTTAGTGACAGTACCCTTAGGTATACTTTCTACTAACATGGAGGTCAAGAGTAGTGACAGTACCCCAAGGTATACTTTCTACTAACATGGAGGTCAAGTTTAGTGACAGTACCCTAAGGTATACTTTCTACTAACATGGAGGTCAAGTTTAGTGACAGTACCCTTAGGTATACTTTCTACTAACATGGAGGTCAAGTTTAGTGACAGTACCCCAAGGTATACTTTCTACTAACATGGAGGTCAAGTTTAGTGACAGTACCCTAAGGTATACTTTCTACTAACATGGAGGTCAAGAGTAGTGACAGTACCCCAAGGTATACTTTCTACTAACATGGAGGTCAAGTTTAGTGACAGTACCCCAAGGTATACTTTCTACTAACATGGAGGTCAAGAGTAGTGACAGTACCCCAAGGTATACTTTCTACTAACATGGAGGTCAAGTTTAGTGACAGTACCCTAAGGTATACTTTCTACTAACATGGAGGTCAAGTTTAGTGACAGTACCCTAAGGTATACTTTCTACTAACATGGAGGTCAAGAGTAGTGACAGTACCCCAAGGTATACTTTCTACTAACATGGAGGTAAAGTTTAGTGACAGTACCCTAAGGTATACTTTCTACTAACATGGAGGTCAAGTTTAGTGACAGTACCCTAAGGTATACTTTCTACTAACATGGAGGTCAAGAGTAGTGACAGTACCCCAAGGTATACTTTCTACTAACATGGAGGTAAAGTTTAGTGACAGTACCCTAAGGTATACTTTCTACTAACATGGAGGTCAAGTTTAGTGACAGTACCCTAAGGTATACTTTATACTAACATGGAGGTCAAGTTTAGTGACAGTACCCTAAGGTATACTTTCTACTAACATGGAGGTCAAGTTTAGTGACAGTACCCTAAGGTATACTTTCTACTAACATGGAGGTAAAGTTTAGTGACAGTACCCCAAGGTATACTTTCTACTAACATGGAGGTCAAGTTTAGTGACAGTACCCTAAGGTATACTTTCTACTAACATGGAGGTCAAGTTTAGTGACAGTACCCTAAGGTATACTTTCTACTAACATGGAGGTCAAGTTTAGTGACAGTACGTACCCAAGGTATACTTTCTACTAACATGGAGGTCAAGTTTAGTGACAGTACCCCAAGGTATACTTTCTACTAACATGGAGGTCAAGTTTAGTGACAGTACCCCAAGGTATACTTTCTACTAACATGGAGGTCAAGTTTAGGGACAGTACCCCAAGGTATACTTTCTACTAACATGGAGGTCAAGTTTAGTGACAGTACCCTAAGGTATACTTTCTACTAACATGGAGGTCAAGTTTAGTGACAGTACCCCAAGGTATACTTTCTACTAACATGGAGGTTGTTTAGTGACAGTACCCTTAGGTATACTTTCTACTAACATGGAGGTCAAGAGTAGTGACAGTACCCCAAGGTATACTTTCTACTAACATGGAGGTCAAGTTTAGTGACAGTACCCTAAGGTATACTTTCTACTAACATGGAGGTCAAGTTTAGTGACAGTACCCTTAGGTATACTTTCTACTAACATGGAGGTCAAGTTTAGTGACAGTACCCCAAGGTATACTTTCTACTAACATGGAGGTCAAGTTTAGTGACAGTACCCTTAGGTATACTTTCTACTAACATGGAGGTCAAGAGTAGTGACAGTACCCCAAGGTATACTTTCTACTAACATGGAGGTCAAGTTTAGTGACAGTACCCCAAGGTATACTTTCTACTAACATGGAGGTCAAGTTTAGTGACAGTACCCTAAGGTATACTTTCTACTAACATGGAGGTCAAGTTTAGTGACAGTACCCCAAGGTATACTTTCTACTAACATGGAGGTCAAGTTTAGTGACAGTACCCTAAGGTATACTTTCTACTAACATGGAGGTCAAGTTTAGTGACAGTACCCTAAGGTATACTTTCTACTAACATGGAGGTCAAGTTTAGTGACAGTACCCCAAGGTATACTTTCTACTAACATGGAGGTCAAGTTTAGTGACAGTACCCTAAGGTATACTTTCTACTAACATGGAGGTCAAGTTTAGTGACAGTACCCTAAGGTATACTTTCTACTAACATGGAGGTCAAGTTTAGTGACAGTACCCTAAGGTATACTTTCTACTAACATGGAGGTCAAGTTTAGTGACAGTACCCTAAGTATACTTTCTACTAACATGGAGGTCAAGTTTAGTGACAGTACCCTAAGGTATACTTTCTACTAACATGGAGGTCAAGTTTAGTGACAGTACCCCAAGGTATACTTTCTACTAACATGGAGGTCAAGTTTAGTGACAGTACCCTAAGGTATACTTTCTACTAACATGGAGGTCAAGTTTAGTGACAGTACCCTAAGGTATACTTTCTACTAACATGGAGGTCAAGTTTAGTGACAGTACCCCAAGGTATACTTTCTACTAACATGGAGGTCAAGTTTAGTGACAGTACCCTAAGGTATACTTTCTACTAACATGGAGGTCAAGTTTAGTGACAGTACCCCAAGGTATACTTTCTACTAACATGGAGGTCAAGTTTAGTGACAGTACCCCAAGGTATACTTTCTACTAACATGGAGGTCAAGAGTAGTGACAGTACCCTTAGGTATACTTTCTACTAACATGGAGGTCAAGTTTAGTGACAGTACACTAAGGTATACTTTCTACTAACATGGAGGTCAAGTTTAGTGACAGTACCCTAAGGTATACTTTCTACTAACATGGAGGTCAAGTTTAGTGACAGTACCCTAAGGTATACTTTCTACTAACATGGAGGTCAAGTTTAGTGACAGTACCCTTAGGTATACTTTCTACTAACATGGAGGTCAAGTTTAGTGACAGTACCCCAAGGTATACTTTATACTAACATGGAGGTCAAGTTTAGTGACAGTACCCCAAGGTATACTTTCTACTAACATGGAGGTCAAGTTTAGTGACAGTACCCCAAGGTATACTTTCTACTAACATGGAGGTCAAGTTTAGGGACAGTACCCTAAGGTATACTTTCTACTAACATGGAGGTCAAGAGTAGTGACAGTACCCCAAGGTATACTTTCTACTAACATGGAGGTCAAGTTTAGTGACAGTACCCTAAGGTATACTTTCTACTAACATGGAGGTCAAGTTTAGTGACAGTACCCTAAGGTATACTTTCTACTAACATGGAGGTCAAGTTTAGTGACAGTGGTCCCTAAGGTATACTTTCTACTAACATGGAGGTCAAGTTTAGTGACAGTACCCCAAGGTATACTTTCTACTAACATGGAGGTCAAGTTTAGTGACAGTACCGCAAGGTATACTTTCTACTAACATGTAGGTCAAGTTTAGTGACAGTGGTCCCTAAGGTATACTTTCTACTAACATGGAGGTCAAGTTTAGTGACAGTACCCCAAGGTATACTTTCTACTAACATGGAGGTCAAGTTTAGTGACAGTACCGCAAGGTATACTTTCTACTAACATGTAGGTCAAGTTTAGTGACAGTGGTCCCTAAGGTATACTTTCTACTAACATGGAGGTCAAGTTTAGTGACAGTACCCTAAGGTATACTTTCTACTAACATGAGGTCAAGTTTAGTGACAGTACCCTAATGTATACTTTCTACTAACATGAGGTCAAGTTTAGTGACAGTACCCTAAGGTATACTTTCTACTAACATGGAGGTCAAGTTTAGTGACAGTACCCTAAGGTATACTTTCTACTAACATGAGGTCAAGTTTAGTGACAGTACCCTAATGTATACTTTCTACTAACATGAGGTCAAGTTTAGTGACAGTACCCTAAGGTATACTTTCTACTAACATGGAGGTCAAGTTTAGTGACAGTACCCTAAGGTATACTTTCTACTAACATGGAGGTCAAGTTTAGTGACAGTACCCTAATGTATACTTTCTACTAACATGCGGTCAAGTTTAGTGACAGTACCCTAAGGTATACTTTCTACTAACATGGAGGTCAAGTTTAGTGACAGTATCCTAAGGTATACTTTCTACTAACATGGAGGTCAAGTTTAGTGACAGTACCCTAAGGTATACTTTCTACTAACATGGAGGTCAAGTTTAGTGACAGTACCCTAATGTATACTTTCTACTAACATGAGGTCAAGTTTAGTGACAGTACCCTAAGGTATACTTTCTACTAACATGAGGTCAAGTTTAGTGACAGTACCCTAATGTATACTTTCTACTAACATGAGGTCAAGTTTAGTGACAGTACCCTAAGGTATACTTTCTACTAACATGGAGGTCAAGTTTAGTGACAGTACCCTAAGGTATACTTTCTACTAACATGGAGGTCAAGTTTAGTGACAGTACCCTAATGTATACTTTCTACTAACATGAGGTCAAGTTTAGTGACAGTACCCTAAGGTATACTTTCTACTAACATGGAGGTCAAGTTTAGTGACAGTATCCTAAGGTATACTTTCTACTAACATGGAGGTCAAGTTTAGTGACAGTACCCTAAGGTATACTTTCTACTAACATGGAGGTCAAGTTTAGTGACAGTACCCCAAGGTATACTTTCTACTAACATGGAGGTCAAGTTTAGTGACAGTACCCCAAGGTATACTTTCTACTAACATGGAGGTAAAGTTTAGTGACAGTACCCTAAGGTATACTTTCTACTAACATGGAGGTCAAGTTTAGTGACAGTACCCCAAGGTATACTTTCTACTAACATGGAGGTCAAGTTTAGTGACAGTACCCTAAGGTATACTTTCTACTAACATGGAGGTCAAGTTTAGTGACAGTACCCCAAGGTATACTTTCTACTAACATGGAGGTCAAGTTTAGTGACAGTACCCCAAGGTATACTTTCTACTAACATGGAGGTAAAGTTTAGTGACAGTACCCTAAGGTATACTTTCTACTAACATGGATGTCAAGTTTAGTGACAGTACCCCAAGGTATACTTTCTACTAACATGGAGGTCGTTTAGTGACAGTACCCTTAGGTATACTTTCTACTAACATGGAGGTCAAGAGCAGTGACAGTACCCCAAGGTATACTTTCTACTAACATGGAGGTCAAGTTTAGTGACAATACCCTAAGGTATACTTTCTACTAACATGGAGGTCAAGTTTAGTGACAGTACCCCAAGGTATACTTTCTACTAACATGGAGGTCAAGTTTAGTGACAGTACCCTAAGGTATACTTTCTACTAACATGGAGGTCAAGTTTAGTGACAGTACCCCAAGGTATACTTTCTACTAACATGGAGGTCAAGTTTAGTGACAGTACCCTAAGGTATACTTTCTACTAACATGGAGGTCAAGTTTAGTGACAGTACCCTAAGGTATACTTTCTACTAACATGGAGGTCAAGTTTAGTGACAGTACCCCAAGGTATACTTTCTACTAACATGGAGGTCAAGTTTAGTGACAGTACCCCAAGGTATACTTTCTACTAACATGGAGGTAAAGTTTAGTGACAGTACCCTAAGGTATACTTTCTACTAACATGGAGGTCAAGTTTAGTGACAGTACCCCAAGGTATACTTTCTACTAACATGGAGGTCGTTTAGTGACAGTACCCTTAGGTATACTTTCTACTAACATGGAGGTCAAGAGTAGTGACAGTACCCCAAGGTATACTTTCTACTAACATGGAGGTCAAGTTTAGTGACAGTACCCTAAGGTATACTTTCTACTAACATGGAGGTCAAGTTTAGTGACAGTACCCCAAGGTATACTTTCTACTAACATGGAGGTCAAGTTTAGTGACAGTACCCTAAGGTATACTTTCTACTAACATGGAGGTCAAGTTTAGTGACAGTACCCCAAGGTATACTTTCTACTAACATGGAGGTCAAGTTTAGTGACAGTACCCCAAGGTATACTTTCTACTAACATGGAGGTCAAGTTTAGTGACAGTACCCCAAGGTATACTTTCTACTAACATGGAGGTAAAGTTTAGTGACAGTACCCTAAGGTATACTTTCTACTAACATGGAGGTCAAGTTTAGTGACAGTACCCCAAGGTATACTTTCTACTAACATGGAGGTCGTTTAGTGACAGTACCCTTAGGTATACTTTCTACTAACATGGAGGTCAAGAGTAGTGACAGTACCCCAAGGTATACTTTCTACTAACATGGAGGTCAAGTTTAGTGACAGTACCCTAAGGTATACTTTCTACTAACATGGAGGTCAAGTTTAGTGACAGTACCCCAAGGTATACTTTCTACTAACATGGAGGTCAAGTTTAGTGACAGTACCCTAAGGTATACTTTCTACTAACATGGAGGTCAAGTTTAGTGACAGTACCCCAAGGTATACTTTCTACTAACATGGAGGTCATAAAAACAAACTCTTACCCTCTGAGATAATTCATAAACAAAGACCATACTAGGGTAGAGGCAATCCAGCCAGCTCGCCACTCATTCACACATGCATACTGACCAAAAGGAACAATAAAATTTATAGTACATATCACCATTACCCAAGTCAACAAATTGTCAATCTCGGTAAAATATTTCCATCCCTGAAAGAAAACACTTTAAATTAACATATGTACTCCATTTACTAAGTAATAAGCAGTTTATATAATATATCTATTTTGAAATTGGACAAAAAAGCAGTTCTTATAAAGTATCTATTTCTACATTGGACAAGTTCTTATAATAAAGAATCCATTTTGACATTGGAAAAACACGCAGTTCTTTTAAAGTATCTACTTTTGACATTGGATATATAAGCAGTTCTTTTAAAGTATCCATTCCCAACATAGGGCACAAAAAAAGTTCTTTAAATAAAGTATCTATTTCTGACATTGGACAAACACGCAGTTCTTTTAAAGTATGTATTCGAGAAATTGAATAATGAGGAAAGTAGTCATTAGTCAACATCACAAATGAGTATTGTAAAATAAAACTATGATTGAAAAACAGGAAAAAGTGTATACACATTCTTCAAAATCTTTCCATGTTTGGAAAGATAAATAAATTATTGCCAGTGTATTTGTTGATTTGTTTCTTACTTCAGTTTCTTAATCCAAAATAATTTCTTTACATTTCACTTAATGTAGCTACAAATAAGTTTTGTATTCTGATAACTCAGGAATATTGAACAGGGTGTTAATAGCATTTAAAATGTTCAGCTGTAGTATCATGTTTTCTTGTGAACAGAGTGTTCATCTGTTCATAGCAGTTAAAATGTTCAGCTGTAGTGTCATGTTTTCTTGTTAACAGGGTGTTCATAGCAGTTTAAATGTTCAGCTGTAGTGTCATGTTTTCTTGGGAATAGGATGTTCATAGCAGTTAAAATGTTCAGCTGTAGTGTCATGTTTTCTTGGAATAGGGTGTTCATAGCAGTTAAAATGTTCAGCTGTAGTGTCATGTTTTCTTGTGAACAGGGTGTTCCTAGCAGTTAAAATGTTCAGCTGTAGTGTCATGTTTTCTTGGGAACAGAGTGTTCATCTGTTCATAGCATTAAAAATGTTCAGCTGTAGTATCATGTTTTCTTGTGAACAGAGTGTTCATCTGTTCATAGCAGTTAAAATGTTCAGCTGTAGTGTCATGTTTTCTTGTGAACAGGGTGTTCATAGCAGTTTAAATGTTCAGCTGTAGTGTCATGTTTTCTTGGGAATAGGATGTTCATAGCAGTTAAAATGTTCAGCTGTAGTGTCATGTTTTCTTGGGAATAGGGTGTTCATAGCAGTTAAAATGTTCAGCTGTAGTGTCATGTTTTCTTGTGAACAGGGTGTTCCTAGCAGTTAAAATGTTCAGCTGTAGTGTCATGTTTTCTTGGGAACAGAGTGTTCATCTGTTTATAGCAGTTAAAATGTTCAACTGTAGTGTCATGTTTTCTTGTGAACAGAGTGTTCATCTGTTCATAGCAGTTAAAATGTTCAACTGTAGTGTCATGTTTTCTTGAGAACAGAGTGTTCATAGCAGTTTAAATGTTCAGCTGTAGTGTCATGTTTTCTTGGGAATAGGGTGTTCATAGCAGTTAAAATGTTCAGCTGTAGTGTCATGTTTTCTTGTGAACAGGTTGTTCATCTGTTCATAGCAATTAAATTGTTCAGCTGTAGTGTCATGTTTTCTTGTGAACAGAGTGTTCATCTGTTCATAGCAGTTAAAATGTTCAGCTGTAGTGTGATGTTTTCTTGTGAGCAGGTTGTTCATTTGTTTATAGCTATTAAAATGTTCAGCTGTAGTGTGATGTTTTCTTGTTAAACAGAATGTTCATAACAGTTAAAATGTATCACAGATCATTTAATAAATTAGAGTCAAAATTACCTTTAACTTGATATTTTGTTATTTCAGTTCCATAAAAAAAATTTTAATTTTGCTTAGTGTTTTGTTCAATGGGTGTTTGTCTAAATCCAAATTTGTAATTGCATAAGGATTTTTGGCTCATGTTGGTCTGACAGTTTTTTAATATATATTACTTTTTATAAGATTGACTGCATAAATAAGATCAAGGTAAAATTCTTACTGTTGTCAGGAACATCAAAATTTGGTTGATTCCAACAATTAATATCAGTATAAACAGTATATATTCCAGGACTTCTAATTCCATTGAGGAAAATTCCATGTTTGAGTACACACCAAGCTGTAAACATACCAAAAATAAATAAACCAGTCATAACAGTCTCTTCCATTCTCAAATTAATATCAATAGCTCAATGCCTTGACAGCGCATTTTATACTTCAAATAAATGATCCTCCTAGCCACACATATAAGCTACTCTGAATTTTAAACTTTGCACCCTATAAGTCTGACTATATGAAACACTTGATGGATTGTTTCCATGGCATCATCAGTACCTGAGACATGAAAGCTGCATCACAACTGGATCTCATAGCTTTTACAATACATAAATGGCAAGAATTAAATTTGTATGCAAAACATTTCTGATTGGTCAAATCAGATTGTCAAAATTGAAAATTAAAAAGTACACTGCACCAACATTGATTGAATACTGGACCTATAAACCAACATCGATTGAATACTGGTACCTATAATCTGTATTTTATCCTGGATTTTATCATATTTTATGAATTTTAAAACCTCTTTATACTGCTGAACAACTGCTGGGTCAGCTAGCATGGTATCATTAATACACATGTCTTACCTCTTTATATTTCTCCACAACTGCTGGGTCAGCTAGCATGGTATCATTAATACACATGTCTTACCTCTTTATACTGCTCTACAACTGCTGGGTCAGCTAGCATGGTATCATTAATACACATGTCTTACCTCTTTATACTGCTGAACAACTGCTGGGTCAGCTAGCATGGTATCATTAATACACATGTCTTACCTCTTTATACTGCTCTACAACTGCTGGGTCAGCTAGCATGGTATCATTAATACACATGTCTTACCTCTTTATATTTCTCCACACTGCTGGGTCAGCTAGCATGGTATCATTAATACACATGTCTTACCTCTTTATACTGCTGAACAACTGCTGGGTCAGCTAGCATGGTATCATTAATACACATGTCTTACCTCTTTATACTGCTCTACAACTGCTGGGTCAGCTAGCATGGTATCATTAATACACATGTCTTACCTCTTTATATTTCTCCACAACTGCTGGGTCAGCTAGCATGGTATCATTAATACATGTCTTACCTCTTTATACTGCTCTACAACTGCTGGGTCAGCTAGCGTGGTATCATTAATACATGTGTCTTACCTCTTTATATTTCTCCACAACTGCTGGGTCAGCTAGCATGGTATCATTAATACACATGTCTTACCTCTTTATACTGCTCCACAACTGCTGGGTCAGCTAGCATGGTATCATTAAGCAAAAGGGGACAGTTTCTGACATTGTCCAGCACACTTGTCTGTATCTTTGGCATTAAATATGCATACATGTTCTGTGCAATGAGGTAGAAGAAGTAAATGAGGAAATTCAAGTAGAAGTATATATAACCTCTACTTAACCTGTGAAATAAAAATATATGTTACCTGTACTTAACCTGTGAAATAAAAATGTATGTTACCTCTACTTAACCTGTGAAATAAAAATATATGTTACCTCTACTGAACCTGTAAAATAGAAATATATGTTACCTCTACTTAACCTGTGAAATAAAAATATATGTTACCTCTACTTAACCTGTGAAATAAAAATATATGTTACCTCTACTTAACCTGTGAAATAAAAATATATGTAACCTGTACTTAACCTGTGAAATAAAAATATATGTTACCTCTACTTAACCTGTGAAATAAAAATATATGTTACCTCTACTTAACCTGTAAAATAGAAATATATGTTACCTCTACTTAACCTGTGAAATAAAAATATATGTTACCTCTACTTAACCTGTGAAATAAAAATATATGTTACCTCTACTTAACCTGTAAAATAGAAATATATGTTACCTCTACTTAACCTGTGAAATAAAAATATATGTTACCTCTACTTAACCTGTGAAATAAAAATATATGTTACCTCTACTTAACCTGTGAAATAAAAATATATGTTACCTCTACTTAACCCGTGAAATAAAAATATATGTTACCTCTACTTAACCTGTGAAATAAAAATATATGTTACCTCTACTTAACCTGTGAAATAAAAATATATGTCACCTCTACTTAACCTGTGAAATAAAAATATATGTTACCTCTACTTAACCTGTAAAATAGAAATCATATTGATCGAAATATAGAATGATCAGACATACATCACTTAAAATGTAATTGACCTATAATATGTTGTGGTTTACCTAGATTGAATGTTGAGCTTTACCTCTGAAGTTGTGATTTACCTACAATAAATATTGAGCTTTACCTCTGAAGTTGTGATTTACCTAGAATGAATGTTGAGCTTTACCTATGAAGTTGTGATTTACCTAGATTGAATGTTGAGCCTTACCGCTCTAGTTGTGATTTATCTAGATTGAATATTAAGCTTTACCTCTGAAGTTGTGGTTTACCTAGAATGAATGTTGAGTTTTACCTCTGTAGTTGTGATTTATCTAGATTTAATATTGAGCTTTACCTCTGAAGTTGTGGTTCACCTAGAATGAATGTTGAGCTTTACCTCTGAAGTTGTGATTTACCTAGAATGAATGTTGAGCTTTACCTATGAAGTTGTGATTTACCTGGAATGAATTTTGGTTGAGCTTTACCTTTGAAGATTTGATTTACCTAGAATGAATGTTGAGCTTTACTTCTGAAGTTGTGATTTATGTATAACAAATGCCATGATTTACCTATAATTTAGGGGAAATTTCGCGAAAAAATGAAAATTTGATATGTTATTCTTCGACTAAAAAGAAACACATTTGCCTCTTGATGTTTTATTATATTTTCAGTGGTTAAGTTTCTGCATTGAATTTACTGTGTAAAAAATGCACTTATGGAGGTCCGCCATCTTGTCACTATCTCGTAAAAAGATGGCGATACTAGACATCCAAGTACCTTAAAAGTCGTCGTATGATAATAACACGAAACGGTCATTAACAGAAGGTTGTACTATAAGACAAGGTTGTAGAAAGATTACGTTTTGTATTCCTGATCTAAGCAAAACAAAAACCACCGACTTGTGTAACAAGTAGTTAACCCATTTAAAGACATCTACTAAAGACTATGTCAGCAGCAACAACTTCGTATGCGAATATAATTTTCCAGAATGTTAGTTCAATGTAAGGTGACCTCGATTTTCATTTTTCCTCTAATATTTGTTTGAATTTTGTCCATAAATATTAATTAAATTGAAAATTATTTGTATTATTATTTTAAACTTAATCAGAGTATGTAACTTATTGAGCGAAACTTTTTAATACAAAATATTTGCGAAGTTGACTAAGAAATAACGGTCATTAAATGAAATATTTTTAAATACTCTGTTTTTGCGCATCAAAATATCACCTGTAAACTTCACGTTTAGTACATTTATTATTATTATTATTCATTATTATTATTATTACTGGTAAAATTTATTGTGCGTTTGCGTAACACAGTTTCCAAAATTTCACATGTGTATATTTGAGTCAACGTGTAAGTTTTACGTTTCCTCTGACTTGGCATCTAAAGGTATTCGAAATCTTATATACATCCTGTGTTCTGACACTTCTGTGTATTCAAATCATACCTGTCCTTGGCAGGAGGGAGCGTGCCGTTCTAATTTCGAATTACACGATTAACCTTTAATCGGGTTAGCTTTTCAAACTGTATATTCACACTTCAAAGACGGCGTCAAATGATCTATAGTAATTGCAATAAACATCCTGTTTGTTTACCTGCTAATTCTGTTAATTACTCTTCATAAATGAGTAATGATTTACCTTTAACATTTTCACGTCCAGGTACAACTGCCGTTTCAAGACGTGCAAATTTATTTACGGAATTTTATTTTATATATAAAAATAATCATATGAATATATCTTTTATTACAATTATTATTTAGGTAAATTCTATGTGAGTTAAATAAAGACAGGTTAAAATTTGTGTCTAAAAGCACTTTTATTAATACAAAGATCATTAAAACATTAAGACGTATTTGGTAATCTTATGTTGTCAGCAGGTCATTAGTCATCGCCACAGTTTATATATTCTTCAAAGAGCAAAGGCAGAAAAACTAAATTTTTAAGCTGGATTATTAATCATATTTACTGGATTATTACATTTATCACGTCACAAATGCAGTCACATGATAAAATACTGTCAATATGGCGGCCCCACACACAAAATTTTACCACCTTTAATCCACTATAGAAGCGTAACGGTGAAGAATACAATAAAACATCAAAAGGCAATTATATTTCTTTTTATTTGAAGAATAACATATCAAATTTTCATTTTTTCGCGAAGTTTCCCTTTAATGTATTAGTTACCTGACTGATTTATTACATTTAAAAAATATGATCTGCCAATAATAGGTTTAGTAATTTATCTATAATGAATGCATTGATTTACCAAAAATAAATGCTGTAATTTATCTACAATGAATGTTGATATTTTTCTGTGATTTATTTATGATGAGTTCTATAATTTACTCATGACTCACGACAACTGCTATGATTTACCTTGAAGGAATGATGTCGTTTATCTACACTAATTGATCTACCAATGAGAATGTCACAATTTACTTTAAACCTGTATGAAAGTAATAGCTGGATTCCAGCTGGATTCCAGCTGGAAAAGACCTGGATTCCTACAGGATTTTACCCAAAAACTCAAAATCCTCCTCTATTAGAGAAAGACACGTAAAATATAAACATTCCTACTCTATTATTCCTTGTCCTGTTCTTGTATTCCTGCTACTGCAAAATGAGTGTCTTTTATATTCCTGTTCAAGACCATGACATGAATAGGATATTTTGTCTTAGATTATGTCAGAACAGGAATCTTGCTCTTATACTTATTGATGAAAAAGGATTTTTTTTACTTATATAAAACACTTTATTTTAACTTGCATATTTGATATATGTATTATTACAGAGACTGCCCATTGAATTTGCAGAAAGGGGGGTTGACATAATGTAATTATTAACAAAAATGCAACAAAACTGTGATGAAGATGTAAAAATTATTAAAGAATTGATGATGTGATAAGCAAATACACATCAGCTACCACACAAATTGGGTTATCATTACTAAATAAAACATGATTTATCTACCCTTGCCTGACTATCTTTTTGTATTCCTCCATTGGAATAACCCTTTGGAATCCATCCAATGTTAACCCTGTTCTAATAATGTTAATAATGTTCTTCTGTATATTTTCTCTTTCCATAGGGTCCTCATATCTTTTGTTTTTATGTAGCACCTCATTATCTGAGAAGCATTTTAAGGGTGAAATCATCAAGGTCATTTAAATCCAGCTTGAATTTATTTGACTTTATATTTTTGAATGTGTTTCATTTTTACTTAACTGATTATTTATAAACATTGTCTCTTTATCTTGATTAATATAAGATTTGATTGTTTTACTAAGAAGCACATCTTGTATGTGTATATTATTGTAACTTGACCCACCAGTGTTATGGAACCTGTTGAAGCTGATAAAACAAATTTCATTATGAGGTTATCAAAGGGTCTATTGGAAAATAAAAGAATTGCAAAAGATCAATATTTGTGTCATATAAATTAAAGTTATTAAAAACTTGTTCTTCAATGTATTAGCTTACATTTTGAACTGAACAGCTTAATTCTTATAACCTCAGAACTGTTAATCTATTTTTGACTTAATTTCAAATATCTGCAGAGGGCCCCATTTCAAAATTCAAACTTTACCGCTTATTTGCTACAAGATGGAGGAGATGTTTGGGTGCATATCTTTTAAGATGCATCACTTTGTGTGCTTTCTAAGAAAGATGTCAGAGGATAAATGAGATTTAATAAAGAAGGAGATGATAACAAAAAAGAATTCAGTTGTCATCATCAGAGCAGATGGTGAGTATTATTAAAGTTATATATAGTCTGTTAACACAAGTAAATATCAATATCAATATGACTTTTTAAATTTTATTTTGTAATGTTTTAATTGAGCAGGTTATTGTGGACTTTTGTTTTATTTTTATATTATGTATATTGAGCCTTTAAAAAAGTTTATCTGATATCATTTTAATTTTTTTTGAATTCTCAAAAAGACACACAAAAAAAACAAAAACAAAAAAACCCCCAGGGAATGCTGCAAACCATCAGGCCACTTTTTAAGCTAATACAATGAAGGTTTTTTTTCCTACATAGAAACCATGGATGCATCTAAAAGAAAGGGACTAAAACAAAAAAAATTGCTAATACCAGAACTGATTCAAAACCAATTATTGAACTACTAAAGGTAAGTTCAACCTATAACATGACAATTTATATACAGTGTATTTATTGAACAAGTTGTACCTATTTTCTATGTCAGTTTCACCAAATATAACATTTTAATGCTGATAAATTTAAATTTCCTTTCAACTACTGTTGATAATCTTTTTCAGGCAGAAATGAAAAAAAAACAAATAAAAAACAACAAAATCCATTTTTAAAAAGCAGCATATGCTTTGCAAAATTAACGAGATGTAACTAAAACATGTAAATTGTGCTTTACCTCACTGACATGTAACTGGTAACAACATTTGTCAGCTTTTCTGGACTGGCATTATATTCAAAGCCTTAATTAAATTCCAAAGAACAATTAATTCAGGTCCATTTTAATAATGAAGTTTGTGTTTTTGCAGGTTATTCTGTGTCATAGTACAGAAAAGATGGCAGTAAAGTAGTGGAATGAAGGACCAACAGAATGTGTTCCATATGCCAGAACAAAAATGAATTTTCTTTTACAAAACATAGACTAAGATTGAAAACAATGTGTCAATATGCACAACTTAAAATAAAGACATCAATCTTTTTACTAAAATTGTGTCTGACCTGAGAAAAATATATTTTAGGCACTGATTAGAACAGCTAACTTTATTGGTTTCAGATAAGAGACGTTTTTTTTTGGAGCCATTTAGAAAGATTTTGGGATTCCAGAATTCAAGGTGTCTTAAGAGCAGGATCCCTGGTCCCGTACAAGGATTCCTAGTCTGGGAGCAGGATTCCTGGTCTGGGAGCAGGATTCCTGGTCTGGGAGCAGGATTCCTGGTCCTGGAGCAGGATTCCTAGTCTGGGAGCAGGATACCTGGTCAGGGAGCAGGATTCCTGGTCAAAGAGCAGGATTTTTCATTACTTAAACCAGTAGGAATCTATTTTATAATTGAAGCAGGATTCCTGGTCTCAAGAGCAGGAATCCTGTTCTCCTCATTTAAATATTACGGTTCATTTTTCCAGTAGAATTCCATGTCTTGTGCTATAGACAGGATTATGCTATTTTCCTGCAGGAATCCATGTCTTGTCCAGTTGGAGTACAGCTGGTCGTTTTCGTACAGGTATAAATAAAATTTGACCTAGACACTTTACCTATAATGCTGTGATTTGCCTAAAATAATACAATAGTTTTTTTGTGACAACAATATCTAATTTTTGTCTATTAAATCTGGGGAAAGCTTTATAAAGCTCTAGGGCAAGTCACAAGTTAAGGTATCCAACCCATAATTCAAGTCACTGTTCAATTTTAATTTTCGACAAGGAACTAAAACTTTATTAATTCAATGTATAGCTAAATAAATAAATTTTGCGAGAAAACTTACTTTTGATTGGCTGGAAAATATTTTCTATCAGAGGATGGAAAACAAATTTGATCGTCATGGAGACACGCGCCATTTGACGTCATATATTACTCCACGGGAAAATAACAGTTTTTGTGTTGATCTCTTTTTCCAAAAATGTCCAGTTACAAAAATAAAATTGTTGAGTTTATTCTATTGTTTGAATTTATTTATAAGTATTAACTACAAAAAATATTTTCTCCATCGAGGGATAACAAAATTTCCGTTGTGCACATTTAATATAATCCGCTACGCGGATTATACAATGTGCAAAACGGAAATTTTGTTATCCCTCGATGGAGAAAATATTTTTTGTAGTTAATCCTTAATTAATAATTAAAATTAAATATTATTTTACTTTGAGTCAATGTTTACTGTTCTCAGCAAAAAATTTTAGTTACTCAAATAGTATTTCCGATGTTTGCCGAACATTACTGAGGTCTGCTCCATTGAAAACCAAAGGACATCCTGGACACCAAATATGATCATGTGGTCAATTGTGGTCCAGATACCTTAAATTATAAATGTAGCCAAAGTGTCCTAATAACAAAATCTCTACTGTATCGGTTCAGTTCAGGGCATTGCCACATAGTATTCTCAACACTATTTTTATGCAATGGCCAAATCTTGAACTATAATACCCATATTAACTGAATGAGATACTGATACTGCATTTTAATTGATTTTAAGTATTAAGTCTATACATTTAGTTCAATAGACACAATTTTTCATAGATACAAGCAACTGCAGAAATGTTTCTTATTAAATAATTAGCAGGTTATGCAGGAGACACAAAATAAATTGGAGGTATTCTAACAGACCACATATTATATAAACTTAAACCTTTAGATAATAAGATCAAGAATGATACATTGTCTAAAGTTTATTATCTCTAAGATCATAGATCTGCATATCCAGGTGTACTGAAAAACGTCTTGTTGGAATTAAACATTTTTAACTTGTTCAAAGGGAGATAACTCAATTTATTCTACACAAGTTATTTACCATTTGTTAGTCAGGTTGCTATGTACCAGTATATGTGACAGCAGTTCTTCCCTCTTGTACTTAGCCATGTCCTTAAACAAAAATATATATGATTTTAAATTTTATAAGCAAAGTTGGAATGTAATGGTTAATTTCAAGAATTATGAACATCTAAAAAGTAAATTTGGTCTTAAAAATATTTAGAAAAAAATATCCTCTATCATTCAATTCAGATTTGAAATGACATTCTAATCTGTTTACTATGTACTATGTACATTGTAAATAGGTTGGATGGAAATCTGCAAATCTGGTTAATGTCATCACAACAGGCAGCTTTATTGGCAGTGGATGCTGTAGTACCTGCAAGAATAGAGTCACATGTAAACATTAGAACAACAGATGACGAAGGAATAACATTGTAAATATTTTCCATTAGTCCAACTCTGTGTATCTTGAAATCAAACCATCCACTCAATGTTTCCATGAGAAGCTATGTTTGGAAGTCTAATTGGACAGTGTCATTAAAATTTTCCTATTTGAGTATCTGACTGATGCATCATAAAAATGAAGATGTCAGCGATTTATTGTTATACAGGCTTAGGGTACCAGGAGAAGGAATATTGTAAGTCTCAGACTGTATAATGTCAGTAATCTAAAGTTATACACACTAGGGTACCAGGAGAAGGAATACCGTGTCAGACAGTATCAAGTCAGTAATTATGTGTTATACACACTAGGGTACCAGAGGAGAGGGAACACTGTGTCAGACTGTATTATGTCACTAATCTAGTGTTATGGGTACCAGGAGAGGGAATACTGTGTCAGACTGTATAATGTCAGTAATCTAAAGTTATACACACTAGGGTACCAGGAGAAGGAATACTGTGTCCGACTGTATCATGTCAGTAATTATGTGTTATACAGACTAAGGGTACCAGGAGAGGGAATACTGTGTCAGACTGTATCATGTCAGTAATTATGTGTTATACAGACTTAGGGTATCAGGAGAGGGAATACTGTGTCAGACTGTATAATGTCAGTAATATAGTGTTGTACATGCTTAGGGTACCAGGAGAAGGAATACTGTGTCAGACTGTATAATGTCACTAATCTAGTGTCATACAGGCTTAGGGTACCAGGAGAAGGAATACTGTAAGTCTCAGACTGTATAATGTCACTAATCTAAAGTTATACACACTAGGGTACCAGGAGAAGGAATACCGTGTCAGACTGTATAATGTCAGTAATCTAGTGTCATACAGGCTTAGGGTACCAGGAGAAGGAATACTGTAAGTCTCATACTGTATAATGTCAGTAATCTAAAGTTATACAGGTTTAGGGTACCAGGCAAAGAATTACTGCCGACTGTATATAACTAAATATGTACAGTCAATGGATTTTAGCTACTTAAATAAAGGTGATATGAATAATGTAAACACAAAACACTTACACATGGGGCAAAGTATCTTGATTTTCTGGACATAAGATCATCTACTCCTGGATCTATATATGTATAGTCAAATTTCACCTTCAAATAGACATATGAGAAGGTCAGAGTTCAAAATAAAACATCATGAAATCTTATTTGATATCAAAATAAACAATTCCATGTATTGTAAATATCTTAAGTAAGAATGCATAATCTGGGCTCGTAAGGAATGAAAAAAATTATTGCTTTTATATTCAGGGTAGTTGTTTCATATATATGTATAACAAATTACAAATGTGACAATGTGATAAGGTGTGTAATTTTTTTATTCTCAGTATATGCTTTCAAATTTTTTAAAATATGAGTAATAAATAAATGGCTTGAACAATGTTTAAAAGAGACTGGCTAGCCATATATTACAAACAATTCTAGCAATAAATAGAATGACATCAGGGCCTTGTTGAACTGAATAAAATAATAGGAGTTATTCAAGTGTTGAGTGCTATAAGGTCAGTTGCCTGTGAATTGTGAAAATAATTTTTTTTTTAATGTACATACACTAAAGTTGTCATCATCTTTCTTCTGTGATGAAAACTCCACACAGTTATCTAAAACTACCTTAAATTACAAAAGACAATGATTTTAAAGCAATATTATACAATTATAGCTTTGGTATGAGGTCGATACGAGAATATATCGACCAAACAGATTTGCATATCGACCCAGGACGCAGTCCGAGGTCGATATTCATCTGTTGGTCGATATATTCTCGTATTGACCGAATCTTAAGCTATAATTGTTATATTATTAATATAACCTATTGTCATGATTGTTGAACAATATTTCCTTTTTTTGTGTACACACCATTTGTTTGACAGATTTTTAAAATGTAATATGATTACGAGTCTACACACATAATAAATCTATTCATGTTCTATGACAAGTATTCCACATCACAAAATACAACAGACCCCTTTTTCTAAATAAAATTTACCAAAATAGAACCAAACTGTTAACCATATAATAAACATGTTGAATAAAACTCCTCATTTCTTGTAACCATTTTTAGAATGTGATATACCGATTTAACTTTTGGAATTTTTGAAATCTATTTGTAGTAACGTGCTGTATAGGTATGCAGCATAACAAAATATCGTTGGAAAACTCTATTTTTAGGTATATTATATGTGCCCAAAGAAATACAAAATGACCACGTGGTATCGTTAGACAAATCAAAATAAAGAAAATATTTAATATTAATAATATTAGAAAATACAATAGTTTATCAGAATTTACCAAAGACAATATTTTTTCTGAATTTACCAAAGACAACAGTTTATCTGAATTTACCAATACAATAGTTTATCTGAATTTACAAAGACAATTGTTTATCTGAATTTACCAAGACAATAGTTTATCAAAATTTACCAAAAGACAATAGTTTATCTGAACTAACCAAGCCAATAGTTTATCTTTACCAAGACAATAGTTTATCTGAATTTACCAAGACAATAGTGATCTGATTTTACCAAGATAATAATTTATCTGAATTTACCAAGACAATAGTTTATCTGAATTCACCAAGACAATAGCTTAGCTGAATTTACCAAGACAATAGTTTAACTAAATTTACCAAAGACAATGATTGATATTATTAAGTTTCAAAAGACAATGCTATATCAGAATTTATCAAAGACAATGGTTATTTTTGAAATAATGAAAAGTCAATGCACATCCTGATTACACCTGAAATATTTCTGACTTGACCGTGCAACAATCAACTGATCAGAGACAATGTTTGCTTGCTTTAATGTGATTTAATGTGACTTAAAGAAATTTTTCAGTTGCCAGTTTTTATTGGGGGAGAACCTAGTGAAAACTCCTGATCTTGAAAACCAAAGTTGATCAATAGTAGACAACCAATCTGCCACTTATAAGAATATTACCCCAGACAATTTTTCATCTGAAATTCTATCAAAGATAATGTTTATCTGCAGTTAAAAACTATTATAATTTGTCTGAAACTACCAAGGACAAACTATTTGTATATACTAACTTGACAGAGACTTCAGCTGTTAAAATTTTCATTATAGTCCAAAAACATGTGCTGACCAAGATGCTCTATTTAAGAAAACAGCCATATTTCTGAGGATATTGCATGGAACATTCAGACAAAGTTTGGTTCCATTTGGTGCAAAGGATGCCATCGAACAATGACAGATGTATGAGATGACCAAAGTTTACATGATCTTTGGTCTGGTGAACAGAAAATACTAAATACAACCATATTTGTTTGTTTTTTGTTTGTTTGTCTGAATGATGTTTAATGCAAGTTTTATCAATATTTCAGCTATATCAAGGCATCCAGCTTTTATTGGGGGATGAAGCCCCCACAGAAAACCCCTGAACTTTGGTAGAAAAACTAGCATTCCTTGTCACTACCATATTTAAAACATTGACTAAAATAAAACAGTACTTACAAGAGCTGCCTCTGGACATCTTTCTATTAGTCTAGTCATTGGCGTAAAACCATTAGAATCTCTGACATTCATAATCTCTCTCCAACTATTGAGATCAAATTTTTTTTATATATATATGCATTGATTTTCAGTATATATTTTTATTTTTAAAATGGAAAATTAGCCACCTTCACATAAGTATAGTCTTACTCATTTTCTCAAGTTTTCACACCTTACAAAATCTTGAAATTATAATAAAAACATCTCAAGCGTGACATCTGAAATAAAAACTTCTTAACAAAAGCTTTTTATTAAAAAAATGGTTAAATTGTATTTCTGCAGTATATGTAACATACATGTTGGGTTTCAAGAATACAATACAACATCTTGTTTAAAGCTGAAGTTATGGATTCTCAAGTTTTTATAGGGGAAAAAGCAAGAGTATCAAAGAAAACCCGACCTTCTCTAGAAACACTGGCAATCCTTGTCAATTCAGATTGGAGTCAAGCACACCCTGCCTGCAGTGAGACTTGAACCCACAAGAACAGTGTTGACAGGCTCATGATCAATAGGAGACTAACTACCTTAACCACTGGGCCCTGGAGGCCCATAATAAAATTTTGAATTTTACCTATAATGTTAGTCCCCTGAGTTTAAACATACATCAAAATAACTAATCTCTGAATTGGAACAATTCAGAAGATAAACAGAATTTCTTTACTGGAATATTTCAATATATTTATTAGCATAGTTCATTTATGGAATATTTTAGCAGATAAGCATATATCTTACCTGAAATGATGCAGTAGCTAGATTAACAGATTTCTTACCTGGAATGATACAGTAGAGCCACTGCAGCTTCAGACTGTTTGTTGTTGATAGCTTGATCCAATGCTGTCTTACCAACAGATTTCTTACCTGGAACGCTTCAGTAGAGCCACTGCAGCTTCAGACTGTTTGTTGTTGATAGCTTGATCCAATGCTGTCTTACCAACAGATTTCTTACCTGGAATGCTTCAGTAGAGCCACTGCAGCTTCAGACTGTTTGTTGTTGATAGCTTGATCCAGTGCTGTCTTACCAACAGATTTCTTACCTGGAATGCTTCAGTAGAGCCACTGCAGCTTCAGACTGTTTGTTGTCTATGGCCTGATCCAGTGCTGTCTTACCAGCAGATTTCTTACCTGGAATGCTTCAGTAGAGCCACTGCAGCTTCAGATTGTTTGTTGTGGATGGCTTGATCCAATGCTGTCTTACCAACAGATTTCTTACCTGGAATGCTTCAGTAGAGCCACTGCAGCTTCAGACTGTTTGTTGTTGATAGCTTGATCCAGTGCTGTCTTACCAACATATTTCTTACCTGGAATGCTTCAGTAGAGCCACTGCAGCTTCAGACTGTTTGTTGTCTATGGCTTGTTCCAGTGCTGTCTTACCAACAGATTTCTTACCTGGAATGCTTCAGTAGAGCCACTGCAGCTTCAGACTGTTTGTTGTCTATGGCCTGATCCAGTGCTGTCTTACCAGCAGATTTCTTACCTGGAATGCTTCAGTAGAGCCACTGCAGCTTCAGATTGTTTGTTGTGGATGGCTTGATCCAATGCTGTCTTACCAACAGATTTCTTACCTGGAATGCTTCAGTAGAGCCACTGCAGCTTCAGACTGTTTGTTGTCTATGGCTTGATCCAGTGCTGTCTTACCAACAGATTTCTTACCTGGAATGCTTCAGTAGAGCCACTGCAGCTTCAGACTGTTTGTTGTTGATAGCTTGATCCAATGCTGTCTTAACAACAGATTTCTTACCTTGAACGCTTCAGTAGAGAGACTGCAGCTTCAGACTGTTTGTTGTTGATAGCTTGATCCAATGCTGTCTTACCAACAGATTTCTTACCTGGAATGCTTCAGTAGAGCCACTGCAGCTTCAGACTGTTTGTTGTCTATGGCCTGATCCAGTGCTGTCTTACCATAGGAGTTTTTCAAGGTTACATCAGCTTTATTCCTTAACAATACTCTGATACAATCAATGTGTCCATTGCTACAGGCAAAGTGTAAGGCTGTATTCTGAAATAGCAAAGAAATATCTTTATTTAAGGAGTATTTCAAATTTATGAACAAGTTATATAATATTACATGGTTTGGGTCTGCTTACACCTAATGAAGGACAAAGCAGTTTATAAATGGTGTAAACAGACCCAAGCTAGGTTATTGAGCATAACCTTTTCAGAAATTTGAAATATTCTTTGTAATTTGATTTTAAATATAAATCATTAAAAATTTTAATGGTAAAAACATTGATAAAGTCATGAGACTATTTGAATTTTAACAGCATAACAATAGGTCTTGTGATGCAAGTTATATAATATATTATGGGTTGCTCCATTTGAATCAGATTTCAGCTGACAAAGAAATTTTTTTTTAGTACATGTTCTTAGTTTTATTGCTTTTTAATTGTAATTACATTTATTTTTATTTAACGCTTAACCCACTACTGACACTGCAATTTAGAAAATAATGGTAATTTACTTAGATTTTGTTTGTTTGTTTGACTGGTGTTTTATACATTTACTATGATCAACAATTTTGCAACTATGTCTGACTTCTAGTTTTTATCCAGTAAAAAACATCCATTCTTGGCTGAAATTTGTTGAAGGTTGGAGTCAGATCAAACATTGACATGGGCTCATATTAAGAACCGGTGTTGACACAATGATGGTCTCTAGCAGACCACTTGGCAACAGAGACAATGGTGGTCACTAGCAGGCCACTTTGCCACTGAAACAGTGATGGACAATAGCAGACCACTTGGCACTAAGACAATGATGGACAACACAGACCATTTGACCACTGAGACAATGATGGTCACTTGCAGACCAATTGGGCACTGAGACAATGATGGTCAATAGCAGACCACTTGGGCACTGAGACAATGATGGTCAATAGCAGACCACTTGGGCACTGAGACAATGATGGTCAATAGCAGACCACTTGGCCACTGAGACAATGATGGTCAATAGCAGACCACTTGGGCACTGAGACAATGATGGTCACTAGCAGACCATTTGACCACTGAGACAATGATGGTCAATAGCAGACCACTTGGGCACTGAGACAATGATGTTCAATAGCATATTACTTGGGCACTGAGACAATGATGGTCAATATCAGACCAATTGGCCACTGAGACAATGATGGTCAATAGCAGACCAATTGGTCACTGAGACAATGATGGTCACTAGCATACCACTTGGGCACTGAGACAATGATGGTCACTAGCAGACCACTTGGGCACTGAGGCAATGATGGTCACTAGCAGACCACTTGGGCACTGAGACAATGATGGTCACTAGAAGACCACTTGGGCACTGAGACAATGATGGTCAATAGCATATCACTTGGGCACTGAGACAATGATGGTCAATAGCAGACCACTTGGGCACTGAGACAATGATGGTCACTAGCAGACCACTTGGGCACTGAGACAATGATGGTCACTAGCAGAACACTTGGGCACTGAGACAATGATGGAAATAGCAGACCAATTGGCCACTGAGACTCAAAGTAAGAAAACACAAGTAAATCTTTCACCCATTTAACAGTTTATCTAAATACTAAGTATCCTCCAATTATAATCAACCATGACTTGTACTAAAATAGAGACCATGGTTTGAGGATTTTCTAAATAGGAAAAGGGAGACTACTCTATACATACATAAGAAGTGCAGATGGAGGCAGAGAAATGGAGCATGACTGCCATTTTTGGAAAATTTTGATCCATTTGTGGCAGATAACATTAACTTTTTCATGTTTTTTATAATAATAATGACATATGATAAAATATTTTGAGACAATTAACTAACCTTGATTTTGTCATAATGGTTGACTTCTGCCAAGTTGACGATGAGAATTTGTACAATTTTTGCATATCCTTCTCTAGCAGCTAGTATTAATGCTGTACAAAAATCTTCATCTCTATAAAGGACAACATACAGTGCTGGATTGGACAAAATTATATAGAAACACCAGTGTTACAGCTACAGTGCAAATTTACTATTGAAGGACAATTATAACACCAGCAGAAGGATTCATAATTTAATAACTCTTTTGATAGCTTCAGTTGAAATTCCTTTATATTTCTACTGATCAAAATATCAGTTCCTATTGTTGGCAGTGCCCTGTCAGTTTGATAATTTCATGACTTTGTGGCTGAACCAGAGGGGTTAAGCCCAATGAGGTCCAGACACTGATAGTGTATTGACAGTTCTACATATTTCCTGATTTTTCTTGTAAAATAATTGGGATTTTACATCATAAACAGATCAGCTCCTTGTGCTAGCAGTAGCCTGAGGTTCCTATAGTTCCTTAATTGCATGCTTATATTAGGAGTGTCTTACCTGATCAGAATATCTGCTCCTAGTACTAGCAGTGCCTTGACAGTTTTATAGTTTCCTGACTCGCAGGCTAACATCAGTGGAGTTTTACCGTCATCATTGCCATCATTGAGTTCGGTCTGACTGGCTTGATACAATGTCTCTACAGCTGTATCATTGTCATTCCTAAAACAAACAAAATCAGAAAAAGATTTTTGAGTGAAAAAAAGGAGACGACATTAGTTTTTCAAAAAGCCACATTCTTGTTTTTCATTTAACATTTAACTGGCAGTCTATTTAGAAATTGTACAATTTTGAAAATAAGTGATAAATACTTCTTTTAATTTAGTTTTTCGATCAAGGGTCAAGAGGTTAGGGTATTTAGTCATCTATTATTTATCACATTCCTGAGATTGCAGGGTTTAAGGCTTACTCTGGGTAGGGTGCGCTCTATTCCAATCTTAATTCCCAAGGATTGCCAGTTTTTCTACAAAAGTTTGGGTTTTTTTCCAGGTACTCTGGCTTTCTCCCTTCATAAAAAATTAACACAATGATATAGCTGAAAATTTCAAAAAGTGGCATTAAAAACCATTTAAAAAATCTTGTAACTAATGATGAATGTATATAAAAAATTAATTTTTCATACTGCCTGCTAATGGATGCAAATCTTGTCAGTAATTATTGAATTATCTCCCCTTAAAATTTTTTTGTTTGAATGGTGTTTTAATGCCACTTTTAGCAATTTTTCCGCTATATCATGGCGTCCAGTTTTTATTGGGGGAGGAAGCTGGAGTACCCGGAGAAAACCCTGGACCTGCGGTAGGAAAACTGGAACAATATATATATATATATATATATACAGCATTCTATATAATAAGCATTTGATGTGAGCATAGGCTATATTATAATAAATCACACTGGAATATTTTTACAAGAAACACCTCTTGTATATGACTCTCAAGTTTGGTGCTTAACTGATGAAATCGTTTCTAGTAACAGTTCTACAAAGTGAAAAATAAAACAAAATCAAATAATGAGATTCTATTAATTTCAATAAATTATTGTAATTGTTTACTGTAAATAGATCCTACATCCTTAAGTTCACTATAAGTTACAATTGTTAGAATTCTATTCACTTACTCTGCAGCAACATGTAGTGGTGTTTTACCATCACTGTCTCTTACGTCTAACTTACTTCCATGCTTTATTAATGCAGTAATAATCTACAAAGTAATTGACAACGTATATTTTTATTGAACATTTTGAGGAGAAATAATAGAAGATTGAATTATACCAACAAATAGGCAATGATTAATGATAATTTCTAACAAGTTGAACAAGTCAAAGTTAAACAGACATTTTGTTTGAAGCAATCATTTTTAATATGAACTAAAAAAGACTATATTAATTGTTTTAACATAGAATAAGGACTATTTCATTAACAATTATAAGTTAGGGTTGGATAGCTGTTTGAAAACAGACACACAATATAGGCAGCTTGTATCATGTTCATGCTGTATCTAGTAGCATCATGATAATTTATGACGCATAACTCATTTCTCAAAATAAAAAAAAATCCACATCATAAACTACTTAATACTATTGGCCAAACAAACAGGCTTTACTTACTAACGTACTGCCATTTTTAGCAGCATAATGTAGTGCAGTCTGGTCAGTGAAATCTACCGCTGCTATCAGGTTAAAACAACTGGGCTGAAAAAAGAGAACTATCATTGAAGATGATGAATATCCCCAGATATTGCTTTTTACTCATGACATGCTAAGAATACATAACACTAGTTGGTACCGTCATGTGAAGTTAAATAAAACTCTGACAAAAGCTAGCCAACAAGTTTGTTTTACTTTAACTAAGTCCTGCAGTTTTGGCCATTTTTACATTTTTTAAGTTTCTGAAATTTAATTCCACCAGTAACCATGAAAACTGATACAAAACATAAGAAAAAACTCATCTTAATTTTATCAACTATTGAATTATAGTAAATTGTACTTATAAAATTATTGCTCTTTCAATAATTGTTTTGCAAAACTTTTATTGTATTCAAACAATATCTATCATTTGCTCACCCATTCAGATAATTTGTTTTGTTAATGATTTCTTTTTCATTGTTATGCATCCCTCAATTGGGTGCCAACTACCATCTAAAATTTTCCAAATTTGACTTTAAAAAAAATTATTAAATTTTAAAAAACTTAAAATAGCATGTTTTTCCTACAGAATTGCATCATTTTTAAATTTCAACAAACAAGAAACAAGTGTGGACACAGAAAAATGTCTCGCCTGCATTTCGCATCAGTAACGAAAATAAATTTCGTCATAAGCATTACGTAAATAGCATTAAATATCAGCAGCGGCCTGTATATGAAATATTGTCACCATACTATGCATAGTTACAGGGCAGTGTTCTCCCCAGGCCCTTTTAGCATCCTGGCAATGTGATGCTATCTGGTTCAAATATGATGCTTTCTGAAAACATCTTTGATATATTTCATAAGAAATGTGATGCTATAATTTCAAAGCAAATGATGCTATTGTGAAAACTGAAAATACCAGGATGCTATTAAAATTTCTGGGGAGAACACTGCAGGGGAACAGCCGTAACCCCAAAACGTTAATGTAGTCGCTGGACCGTGAAATTGAGGTCAAGGTCAGGTGGAACCTACCAGACAGTCATGTACTATTCATCAGCAACCTATATACCAAATATTGTCATCCTACCATGCGTAGTTACAGAGGAACTGTCATAACGCAAAAACTTTAACGTAGTCGCTGGACCGTGAAATTGAGGTCAAGGTCAGGTGACACCTACCAGACAGTCATGTACTAGTCATCAGCAACCTATACACCAAATATTGTCATCCTACCATGCATAGTTACAGAGGAACTGTCGTAACCCAAAAACTTTAACAGAGTCGCTGGACCGTGAAATTGAGGTCAAGGTCAGGTGACACCTACCAGACAGTCATGTACTAGTCATCAGCAACCTATACACCAAATATTGTCATCCTACTATGCGTAGTTACAGAGGAACTGTCGTAACCCAAAAACTTTAACGTAGTCGCTGGACCGTGAAATCGTCGCAGGCGAGACAAAAAACAAGTGTGGACTGTGAGCACGCTAACAAAGGGATACCCCCCTTTTCGCATTATTAAGTCAAATAAAATCCCTTAATGATATCGGAAGTCAATAAAAATCCATCATGCACATCTACATATAATGTACTTAATTATTTGTAAGTGTCATTAAATTTCATCAAGCGGTTTAGGAGGAGTTGTGCTTACAAGGGATGTGAACAGACAGACAGGGTGATTCCTATATACCCGCCAAACAAGTTTGCGGTGGGTATACAAAAGAATTGCCAACCTACCGCCCCATGTCTCAATTTGTGGTTAAGGGAAACACCATACTATATATTTTTACAATGTGACTCAATAGGTTGAAGCGTAATTAAGACCACCAACCTCGCTCAGTAATGTCAGTATAATGGGATAATGTCCTGCTTCCACAGCTACATGTAACACGGTCTTGTTACTGAAGTCTGTCTCGGCTATCTGTGCGCCATTCTTTATCAAGAATTGTACTGTTTCCATATGACCTTTACTGCTGGCTAGTAACAATGGTGTACACTGTTCCCTGGTTTTACTGTTAATGTCTGCTCCCTAAGATAATAGAAAAGATTACCAAAGTGATGCCTCATGGTTCAAAAAAATAACAATGGGTGGGAGAAAAAAAAATTTCATAATACAGTTACTCATAAATATTCATTAAAGCAAACAAATTATCTGTCCTATGGCGTATTGCACATTACAGAGGTCATATAAACTATGTCCTATAGATATGAATTTCTCAGATTGATGGTCTTCATCATTATTACATTGTTTCATTCTAATTTCAACAATCCACTTTCAGTTGTTTGTTTGCTTTTTTGAATGGGGCTTTATACAGCATCCAGTTTATATTGGGGAGGAGAAAACCCAAGATCTGGGATGAGCAATCCTGGTCAACTCTCTTGATATACGACAATCAAATATTGACCTAATTAAGCCAGGTACCAAACGGTTGCAATATAACCATGTTGCTGGGCAATTAGACAGTGTTGCAGTATTTACCTGTTTCATCAGAATGTCAATGACCTTGTGCTTATTGTGTAATGCAGCCCTAAAATATACAAAAATAAAAATTAACACAATACAATTTTTCATGAGAACTTGTCAATTGGCTATTTTTATACTATAAATACTCCAATAAAAGAAAGACATAAATGGTCATCCAGAGGTTCTATGTGCTAAAAGTTAAAAGTGCTATGTATCTTACAGTTCTAAAGTACGTAATTATTATGTTGTTCACAAAACTCCATTACTGTTCAATTTAGTTTTTTCAACTATTTCATGCAAACTTTGTATAAAGTGGAAAAAATTTAATTTGCTTTGTAAGCTGAAATCTGATTGGCCAATTCAAATGTAATAAACCCATATTATACCATATTACTTGCATTAATTATGTAACCTATTCTTACGCCATTAAAATTCAAATAGTTCTATTACATCATTGCTGTTTTAATGTTTTATGTCAAGATTTATAGTTAAAATTAAATTATAAGGAATATTTCAAATTTATGATATAACATGGTTTTGGGTCTTTTTACAACATACATAAAGAACTTTAGGGTTTATAAGGGATAAATTAACAGACCCAAACCATGTTATGCATTGTATCATATAAACTGTTCAGAAATTTGAAGTATTCCTGAAGTAAATACCAATGACATGGGGTCCTAAAATCTTTATCTGTAACGTCAACTACAGCTCCATGTGCTAAAAGTAACTCTACCATTTCAACTTCACCATTACCAGCAGCAGTATGAAGGGGTGTATGGTAATTACTCTGTTATTTAAAAATATAGAATTAGAACACACTTGCATTTAATGTCATTAAAAGAAGACTGTAAAGATCTATCTGCTGTTATGCCATCTCTTTTGACATAGTTTATTTTACAAATAAGATAATTTCCAAAAACAATATCTCAAGCAGTGTTTCAAATCAACATTTTCTGTCTGTATAAATAAATTTTGAGAGAATACTGACTTTTTATAGGCTGGAAAATATTTTCTATCAGAGGATGGAAAACATATTTGATCGTCAGAAATTTTGTTATAATTTTGTTATCTCCCGATGGAGAAAATATTTGTTGTAGTTAATCCTTAAATAACAATGATTGTCATAAAATAGTATTATTCAATCTAATTCATATGGTTTAAAAAAAACTATTTAAATAACTATATATTAAGAAAAATAAAATCTTACATCAGTACTGTTGACATCAGCACCCTTCTCCAGAAGAAATTCAGCTACCTGAGAAATAAAAATAATCCAAAATAAGTTACGAAGAAATTTCCTTTATAAAATTATTTGTTTATATTAACTGTAACATTTAATTGTCCTTATAGTCAAACCTAGCAGTCCTTACCAAATATTGCATATTAAGTTTCTATCAGAATTCAATAATCAATTTGCATAACTTGTTTACTTCTATTTTGACTAAAAAATAACTGATAAAAACCATTACATATATAAGTAACAACTTATTGTGACCTTCACTCCCTGACCTTTAACTAATGATGTATTGTGACCTTCACTCTCTGACCTTTAACCTATTATTGATGACTGCAAGCTGTAAAGGAGTAGTTCCTTCATTGTCTGTATTTTTCAATAACTTGTCTTCTGCTTCTTTTCCTCCAGATTTGAAAGCTTTAAAGAAATAATATATGTATATGTATGAAATGTTTGCAAACTCCCATATGTTAAAGATTAAAATTTTTTGATTCGCTAAATTTCTCTTCCCTCAGCAAAGATATATATCATATCTATTTTTAAACAACATATTATATGTATTTTGCTATTTTTAAAGAATATATGAGGCTTGTTACTATATTTAAAAAAATATATGAGGCTTGTTTCTATATTTAAAAAATATATGAGGCTTGTTTCTATATTTAAAGAATATATGAGACATGTTACTAAATATAGATCTACCTTAATTCTGGTTTGATATCATCGCATCATTGATATAACCAATATGGTACATATAGACGACCACCACTAATAAGCACATGATTTGATTTGGTATTTTTGTTGAGTTTTATGTTGTATAAATGTTAAAATTTTAAGTTTATAATTATAACCGCCATTTTAAATTTAAAATAGTCATATAAAACTCATTATAGCTATGTATTATTTATAAATGTGCATTAGAAAAAATATAACAGTAATTGCAATTTAAGATGTGTTATACTATAGTGTTATTAAATGTGTGTTTTCATATTTGACCTATGTCCAAGGGAAGCTGTATTGGGTCGAGGATAGCTGTATTAGCCAGAGGCAATGCCGAGGACCAATACAGTTATTTGAGGCCCAATACCGCTTTCCGAGGACATAATACATGTCGAATATGACAAAAATTATTTAATGACACTTTAATTAACCAGTTGAGTCAATTTTAGTACCATTTTACCATTGACCAATATAAATTTATTGATCCAATTCGGTTTCTCATGGACATAATAAAAGATAAATATGAACACAACCTCAGTATGAAAAGGTAATTTTTTCCTTGAGAATTTTGCTGTAATTTACGTAATGCAAATGAATTTGTTTGTTTTTTAAATGATATTTTTATATACATTACCGGAAGTGACATTCCTGTATTGGCCCCGTTTTCCTGTATTGAGTCTGTTTTTTCCGTATTGGCCCCTTTTTTCTGTATTGAGCCTGTTTTTTTCTGTATTGGGACTGTTTTCCTGTATTGGTCCCATTTTTCCTGTATTGGCCCTGTTTTTTCATATTGGTCCCATTTACCATAACCATATTGTATGGACAATTTCACATGTATTTTACTCAACTAGTTAATAAAATTAATTACTGCTTTAGTGGTCAATAACAGAAAATAATGGACCTCAAGACCTGTACTCAAGGTGACCTGACCTGACTAAGGCCAACAGTCTAGGTCAGGTCAGGTCAATGAGAGTGGGATTGAAAGGTTTTAATCATTTCCTACCATTGACCAATGAAGCAGAAATCAATTGTTTTATTATACCCAATAAATTAGTTTTGTTATTTTTGGTAATTAAGACAAATTCATTTGTAGACAATTTTTTTAAACAATATAAAGAGCAACAATGTACCAATAAACAAATAAACTGTTTTAATGTGTTGGAAGATATCTATTTGTCTACAATTAGTTGTGGTAGAGAAATGTACTTCTTCAAAAGTCAACATATGTCATGTGACAAGTCAACATTAGTAACATGATATATTTTGACTGTTGGAGCATAGTTTGTGGTCCATATAAAGTGTATTGACCTCTTCAAAAGTCCAACAAGTTGAAACCATAAATTTAATAAAAAACAAACATGTTATTGTTTCGTATTTTCCAGAGTTCAAAACAAAACTATCCTTACTTTACTTTGACTTATGTTGCAGAATAAAACAAAGTATCAAATTATAGCTTTCATTCAAACTCCTCCAAGGTACTGCAAATGACATTAAATTACACAACAAAATTTATAGGTATTCAGACTTACCAATTTTTAAAAAATATTCCAATATTTCCTTCATATCTTCACCAGCAGCCATAAAAAAGGGAGTTGTTTCATTTATGTCTTCAGCAAAAATATCAGCATCATGTTCCACCTTAAATTAAGTATAAACTGTCATATCAAACAACAAGGTTAAAACAATCGTTAGTAAGGACAAACTCTGGCCATTTAATATAAAAGTAGTCTTTAAATAATATGATACTTATATATTCTGGAAAAAGAAACAAAACGTATGCAGTAACCTGCTAAACCATCAATTATTTATTATAATTCAAGCCCTATACCAACAACAATACAACAAATGTCTGAAGTGAGTGAGTTAACAAAATCTAGAATTGTTATGTACTTCAGTTTACCGATAACTTGATGACCTTGACTTGATTATGTACTTTACCTTACCAGCTAAAGTACAGGTTGACAATGTCATATGTCTTTTCTGTAGCTTACCAATAAATTGATTGCCTTGTCATATTTATGTACTGTAGCTTACCAATAACTTGATGACCTTGTCATGTTTGTGTTCTGTAGCTTACCAATAACGTGCATGCTTTGTCATATTTATGTACTGTAGCTTACCAATAACTTGATGACCTTGTCATGTTTGTGTTCTGTAGCTTACCAATAACTTGTTTTCCTTGTCATATTTATGTACTGTAGCTTACCAATAACTTGATGACCTTGTCATGTTTGTGTTCTGTAGCTTACCAATAACTTGTTGTCCTTGTCATGTTTGTGTACTGTAGCTTACCAATAACTTGATTACTTTGTCATTTTCTTTACTATAGCTTACCAATAACTTGATTACTTTGTCATTTTCTTTACTGTAGCTAACCAATAACTTGATGACATTGTCATGTTTGTGTTCTGTAGCTTACCAATAACTTGATGACATTGTCATGTTTGTGTTCTGTAGCTTACCAATAACTTGTTGTCCTTGTCATGTTGATGTACTGTAGCTTACCAATAACTTGATTTCTTTGTCATTTTCTTTACTGTAACATACCAATAACTTGTTGTCCTTGTCTTGTTGATGTACTGTTGCTTACCAATAACTTGATTACTTTGTCATTTTCTTTACTGTAGCTTACCAATAACTTGATGACCTTGTCATGTTTGTGTTCTGTAGCTTACCAATAACTTGTTGTCCTTGTCATGTTTATGTACTGTAGCTTACCAATAACTTGATTATTTGTCATTTTCTTTACTGTAACTTACCAATAAATTGATGACCTTGTCATGTTTGTGTTCTGTAGCTTACCAATAACTTGATGAACTTGTCATGTTTAGGTTCTGTAGCTTACCAATAACTTGTTGTCCTTGTCATGTGTATGTACTGTAGCTTACCAATAACTTGATGACCTTGTCATGTTTAAGTTCTGTAGCTTACCAATAACTTGATTATTTGTCATTTTCTTTACTGTAGCTTACCAATAACTTGATGGCCTTGTCATGTTTAAGTTCTGTATCTTACCAATAACTTGATGGCCTTGTCATGTTTAAGTTCTGTAGCTTACCAATAACGTGATTGCTTTGTCATATTTATGTACTGTAGCTTACCGATAACTTGATGACCTTGTCATGTTTGTGTTCTGTAGCTTACCAATAACTTGTTTTCCTTGTCATATTTATGTACTGTAGCTTACCAATAACTTGATGACTTTGTCATGTTTGTGTTCTGTAGCTTACCAATAACTTGTTGTCCTTGTCATGTTTATGTACTGTAGCTTACCAATAACTTGTTGACCTTGTCATGTTGATGTACTGTAGCTTACCAATAACTTGTTGTCATTGTCATGTTTGTGTACTGTAGCTTACCAATAACTTGATAACTTTGTCATTTTCTTTACTATAGCTTACCAATAACTTGATTACTTTGTCATTTTCTTTACTGTAGCTAACCAATAACTTGATGACCTTGTCATGTTGATGTACTGTAGCTTACCAATAACTTGATGACCTTGTCATGTTTGTGTACTGTAGCTTACCAATAACTTGATGACCTTGTCATGTTTGTGTTCTGTAGCTTACCAATAACTTGTTGACCTTGTCATGTTGATGTACTGTAGCTTACCAATAACTTATTGTCCTTGTCATGTTGATGTACTGTAGCTTACCAATAACTTGATTTCTTTGTCATTTTCTTTACTGTAACATACCAATAACTTGTTGTCCTTGTCTTGTTGATGTACTATAGCTTACCAATAACTTGATTACTTTATCATTTTCTTTACTGTAGCTTACCAATAACTTGATGACCTTGTCATGTTTGTGTTCTGTAGCTTACCAATAACTTGATGACCTTGTCATGTTTGTGTACTGTAGCTTACCAATAAGTTGATGACCATGTCATGTTTGTGTTCTGTAGCTTACCAATAACTTGTTGACCTTGTCATGTTGGTGTACTGTAGCTTACCAATAACATGATGACCTTGTCATGTTTGTGTTCTGTAGCTTACCAATAACTTGTTGACCTTGTCATGTTTGTGTTCTGTAGCTTACCAATAACTTGTTGACCTTGTCATGTTGATGTACTGTAGCTTACCAATAACTTATTGTCCTTGTCATGTTGATGTACTGTAGCTTACCAATAACTTGATTTCTTTGTCATTTTCTTTACTGTAACATACCAATAACTTGTTGTCCTTGTCTTGTTGATGTACTGTAGCTTACCAATAACTTGATTACTTTGTCATTTTCTTTACTGTAGCTTACCAATAACTTGATGACCTTGTCATGTTTGTGTTCTGTAGCTTACCAATAACTTGATGACTTTGTCATGTTTGTGTACTGTAGCTTACCAATAACTTGATGACCTTGTCATGTTTGTGTTCTGTAGCTTACCAATAACTTGTTGACCTTGTCATGTTGATGTACTGTAGCTTACCAATAACTTGATGACCTTGTCATGTCTGTGTTCTGTAGCTTACCAATAACTTGTTGACCTTGTCATGTTGATGTACTGTAGCTTACCAATAACTTGATTATTTGTCATTTTCTTTACTGTAACTTACCAATAAATTGATGACCTTGTCATGTTTGTGTACTGTAGCTTACCAATAACTTGATTACCTTGTCATGTTTGTGTTCTGTAGCTTACCAATAACTTGATAACTTTGTCATTTTCTTTACTATAGCTTACCAATAACTTGATTACTTTGTCATTTTCTTTACTGTAGCTAACCAATAACTTGATGACCTTGTCATGTTTGTGTTCTGTAGCTTACCAATAACTTGTTGTCCTTGTCATGTTGATGTACTGTAGCTTACCAATAACTTGATTTCTTTGTCATTTTCTTTACTGTAACATACCAATAACTTGTTGTCCTTGTCATGTTGATGTACTGTAGCTTACCAATAACTTGATGACCTTGTCATGTTTGTGTACTGTAGCTTACCAATAACTTGATGACCTTGTCATGTTTGTGTTCTGTAGCTTACCAATAACTTGTTGACCTTGTCATGTTGATGTACTGTAGCTTACCAATAACTTATTGTCCTTGTCATGTTGATGTACTGTAGCTTACCAATAACTTGATTTCTTTGTCATTTTCTTTACTGTAACATACCAATAACTTGTTGTCCATGTCTTGTTGATGTACTATAGCTTACCAATAACTTGATTACTTTATCATTTTCTTTACTGTAGCTTACCAATAACTTGATGACCTTGTCATGTTTGTGTTCTGTAGCTTACCAATAACTTGATGACCTTGTCATGTTTGTGTACTGTAGCTTACCAATAAGTTGATGACCATGTCATGTTTGTGTTCTGTAGCTTACCAATAACTTGTTGACCTTGTCATGTTGGTGTACTGTAGCTTACCAATAACATGATGACCTTGTCATGTTTGTGTTCTGTAGCTTACCAATAACTTGTTGACCTTGTCATGTTTGTGTTCTGTAGCTTACCAATAACTTGTTGACCTTGTCATGTTGATGTACTGTAGCTTACCAATAACTTATTGTCCTTGTCATGTTGATGTACTGTAGCTTACCAAAAACTTGATTTCTTTGTCATTTTCTTTACTGTAACATACCAATAACTTGTTGTCCTTGTCTTGTTGATGTACTGTAGCTTACCAATAACTTGATTACTTTGTCATTTTCTTTACTGTAGCTTACCAATAACTTGATGACCTTGTCATGTTTGTGTTCTGTAGCTTACCAATAACTTGATGACTTTGTCATGTTTGTGTACTGTAGCTTACCAATAACTTGATGACCTTGTCATGTTTGTGTTCTGTAGCTTACCAATAACTTGTTGACCTTGTCATGTTGATGTACTGTAGCTTACCAATAACTTGATGACCTTGTCATGTTTGTGTTCTGTAGCTTACCAATAACTTGTTGACCTTGTCATGTTGATGTACTGTAGCTTACCAATAACTTGATTATTTGTCATTTTCTTTACTGTAACTTACCAATAAATTGATGACCTTGTCATGTTTGTGTACTGTAGCTTACCAATAACTTGATTACCTTGTCATGTTTGTGTTCTGTAGCTTACCAATAACTTGTTGTCCTTGTCATGTTTATGTACTGTAGATAACCAATAACTTGATGGCCTTGTCATGTTTAGATTCTGTAGCTTACAATAACTTGTTGTCCTTGTCATGTTTATGTACTGTAGCTTACCAATAACTTGATGGCCTTGTCATGTTTAGATTCTGTAGCTTACAATAACTTGTTGTCCTTGTCATGTTTATGTACTGTAGCTTACCAATAACTTGATGGCCTTTTCATGTTTATGTACTGTAGCTTACCAATAACTTGATGGCCTTTTCATGTTTATGTACTGTAGCTTACCAATAACTTGATGGCCTTTTCATGTTTATGTACTGTAGCTTACCAATAACTTGATGGCCTTTTCATGTTTATGTACTGTAGCTTACCAATAACTTGATGGCCTTTTCATGTTTATGTACTGTAGCTTACCAATAACTTGATGACCTTGTCATGTTTATGTACTGTAGATTACCAATAACTTGATGGCCTTGTCATGTTTAGATTCTGTAGCTTACAATAACTTGTTGTCCTTGTCATGTTTATGTACTGTAGCTTACCAATAACTTGATGGCCTTTTCATGTTTATGTACTGTAGCTTACCAATAACTTGATGGCCTTTTCATGTTTATGTACTGTAGCTTACCAATAACTTGATGGCCTTTTCATGTTTATGTACTGTAGCTTACCAATAACTTGATGGCCTTTTCATGTTTATGTACTGTAGATTACCAATAACTTGATGGCCTTGTCATGTTTAGATTCTGTATACTACAATAACTTGTTGTCCTTGTCATGTTTATGTACTGTAGCTTACCAATAACTTGATGGCCTTTTCATGTTTATGTACTGTAGCTTACCAATAACTTGATGGCCTTTTCATGTTTATGTACTGTAGCTTACCAATAACTTGATGGCCTTTTCATGTTTATGTACTGTAGCTTACCAATAACTTGATGGCCTTTTCATGTTTATGTACTGTAGCTTACCAATAACTTGATGGCCTTTTGATGTTTATGTACTGTAGCTTACCAATAACTTGATGGCCTTTTCATGTTTATGTACTGTAGCTTCATGTAAAGGGGTCAGGCTATCTTCATCAGCAGCATTTACATCACAGTGACCAGAATTCAGCAAAACCTAAAACAATGACATGTTACTGATATATATAATATTTTCATTATCTTTATAGAAAGTTATAAGCAAAACAAATTAATTTTTTGAAAAGTTATTAAAGCTTAAATTGTATGTTTCAGGGATAGTTCTGTAAACAAAAGTCTAGATTTTTAGTTATATTGACAAAAAATAAGGTCAGGGATGCCAGTTTGTTTTCCTCCAAGTAAAATGTATATCAATTGCTTCAATTTTAATTTCGTAGAACAGAATTGATGTTATCAATTGTATGAGTGGCTGTTCATGTCATAATTGCATTATTTGTATTGCGTTACTTTTCCATCACGTAACTTTTTGAAGAGTATCGTGATACTTTCAACTTCTATCGCATTACTTCTTCAAAGTATTGCGATACTGCTTAAAAGATAAAATTAAAAAGTATTGCGATACTTTCAACTTCTATTGCGTTACAAATCAAAAACAAAAGTAACGCATTACTTTTAAGAAGTATCGCGCTATTTGGAAGCTGATAGAAGCCATAGAAGTTAAAAGTATTGCAATACTTGCTGAAAGTAACACGATAGAAAAGTAACGTGATAGAAATAACGCAATTATGACATGAATGCTCACTCAAACAATTGTTAAAGTGCATTTCCTGAAAAATCTTTTTTGAAAATTCAAAATGATCAAAGGCCACATCCCACAACATTCATATAGTGCATTTTAACTAAAATATCCCATCACCAGAGGGCACCACTCATAAATGGCCACATCACACAACATTTTTTTAGTGTTTCTTAACTAAAATATCCCTCTCACCAGAGGGCACTACTCATCAAAGGCCACTTCACACAACATTTGTATAGTGTTTCTTAACTAAAATATCCCTCTCACCAGAGGGCACCACTCATCAAAGGCCACATTCCACAACATTTGTATAGTATTTCTTAAGTAAAATATCCCTCTCACCAGAGGGCACCACTCATAAATGGCCACATCACACAACATTTGTATAGTGTTTCTTAACTAAAATATCCCTCTCACCAGAGGGCACCACTCATAAATGGCCACTTCACACAACATTTGTATAGTGTTTCTTAACTAAAATATCCCTCTCACCAGAGGGCACCACTCATCAAAGGCCACATTCCACAACATTTGTATAGTGTTTCTAAACTAAAATATCCCTCTCACCAGAGGGCACCACTCATCAAAGGCCACATTCCACAACATTTGTATAATGTTTCATAACTAAAATATCCCTCTCACCAGAGGGCACCACTCATCAAAGGCCACTTTCCACAACATTTGTATAATGTTTCCTAACTAAAATATCCCTCTCACCAGAGGGCACCACTCATCAAAGGCCACATCACACAACATTTGTATAGTGTTTCTTAACTAAAATATCCCTCTCACCAGAGGGCACCACTCATCAAACGCCACATTCCACAACATTTGTATAGTGTTTCTTAACTAAAATATCCCTCTCACCAGAGGGCACCACTCACCAAGGTCACATCACACAACATTTGTATAATGTTTCTTAACTAAAATATCCATCTCACCAGAGGGCACCACTCATCAAAGGCCACATTCCACAACATTTGTATAGTGTTTCTTAACTAAAATATCCCTCTCACCAGAGGGCACCACTCATCAAAGGCCACATTCCACAACATTTGTATAGTGTTTCTTAACTAAAATATCCCTCTCACCAGAGGGCACCACTCATCAAAGGCCACAACACACAACATTTGTTTACTGTTTCTTAACTAAAATATCCCTCTCACCAGAGGGCACCACTCATCAAAGGCCACATCACACAACATTTGTATAATGTTTCCTAACTTAGATATCCCTCTCACCAGAGGGCACTACTCATCAAAGGCCACATTCCACAACATTTGTATAATGTTTCCTAACTAAAATATCCCTCTCACCAGAGGGCACCACTCATCAAAGGCCACATTCCACAACATTTATATAATGTTTCCTAACTAAAATAACCCTCTCACCAGAGGGCACCACTCATCAAAAGCCACATTCCACAACATTTGTATAATGTTTCCTAACTAAAATATCCCTCTCACCAGAGGGCACCACTCATCAAAGGCCACATCACACAACATTTGTATAGTGTTTCTTAACTAAAATATCCCTCTCACCAGAGGGCACCACTCATTAAAGGCCACATCACACAACATTTGTATAGTGTTTCTTAACTAAAATATCCCTCTCAACAGAGGGCACCACTCATCAAAGGCCACATTCCACAACATTTGTATAGTGTTTCTTAACTAAAATATCCATCTCACAAGAGGGCACTACTCATCAAAGGCCACATTCCACAACATTTGTATAATGTTTCCTAACTAAAATATCCCTCTCACCAGAGGGCACCACTCATCAAAGGCCACATCACACAACGTTTGTATAGTGTAACCTAACTAAAATATCCCTCTCACCAGAGGGCACTACTCATCAAAGGCCACATCACACAACGTTTGTATAGTGTTTCTTAACTAAAATATCCCTCTCACCAGAGGGCACCACTCATCAAAGGCCACATTCCACAACATTTGTATAATGTTTCCTAACTAAAATATCCCTCTCACCAGAGGGCACCACTCATCAAAGGTCACATTACATAACATTTGTATAGTGTTTCTTAACTAAAATATCCCTCTCACCAGAGGGCACCACTCATCAAAGGCCACATTCCACAACATTTGTATAGTGTTTCTAAACTAAAATATCCCTCTCAACAGAGGGCACTACTCATCATACGCCACATTACACAACATTTGTATAATGTTTCTTAACTAAAATATCCCTCTAACCAGAGGGCACTACTCATCAAAGGCCACATTACACAACATTTGTATAATGTTTCTTAACTAAAATATCCCATCACCAGAGGGCACCACTCATCAAAGGCCACATTCCACAACATTTGTATAATGTTTCCTAACTAAAATATCCCTCTCACCAGAGGGCACCACTCATCAAAGGCCACATCACACAACGTTTGTATAGTGTAACCTAACTAAAATATCCCTCTCACCAGAGGGCACTACTCATCAAAGGCCACATCACACAACGTTTGTATAGTGTTTCTTAACTAAAATATCCCTCTCACCAGAGGGCACCACTCATCAAAGGTCACATTACATAACATTTGTATAGTGTTTCTAAACTAAAATATCCCTCTCACCAGAGGGCACTACTCATCAAAGGTCACATTACATAACATTTGTATAATGTTTCTTAACTAAAATATCCCTCTCACCAGAGGGCACTACTTATCAAAGGCCACTTCACACAACATTTGTATAGTGTTTCTTAACTAAAATATCCCTCTCACCAGAGGGCACCACTCATCAAAGGCCACAACACACAACATTTGTATAGTGTTTCTAAACTAAAATATCCCTCTCACCAGAGGGCACCACTCATCAAAGGCCACATTCCACAACATTTGTATAGTGTTTCTTAACTAAAATATCCCTCTCACCAGAGGGCACTACTCATCAAAGGTCACATTACATAACATTTGTATAGTGTTTCTAAACTAAAATATCCCTCTCAACAGAGGGCACCACTCCTCAAAGGCCACATCACACAACACTTGTGTATTGTTTCTTAACTAAAATATCCCTCTCACCAGAGGGCACTACTTATCAAAGGCCACTTCACACAACATTTGTATAATGTTTCCTAACATAGATATCCCTCTCACCAGAGGGCACCACTCATCAAAGGCCACATTCCACAACATTTGTATAGTGTTTCTTAACTAAAATATCCCTCTCACCAGAGGGCACCACTCATAAATGGCCACATCACACAACATTTTTTTAGTGTTTCTTAACTAAAATATCCCTCTCACCAGAGGGCACTACTCATCAAAGGTCACATTACATAACATTTGTATAGTGTTTCTTAACTAAAATATCCCTCTCACCAGAGGGCACCACTCATCAAAGGCCACATTACACAACATTTGTATAGTGTTTCTAAACTAAAATATCCCTCTCACCAGAGGGCACCACTCATCAAAGGTCACATTACATAACATTTGTATAGTGTTTCTTAACTTAAATATTCCTCTCACCAGAGGGCACCACTCATCAAAGGCCACATTACACAACATTTGTATAGTGTTTCTAAACTAAAATATCCCTCTCACCAGAGGGCACTACTCATCAAAGGTCACATTACATAACATTTGTATAGTGTTTCTTAACTAAAATATCCCTCTCACCAGAGGGCACCACTCATCAAAGGCCACATTACACAACATTTGTATAGTGTTTCTAAACTAAAATATCCCTCTCACCAGAGGGCTGCAGGACCATTCATCAAAGGCCACATCACACAACATTTGTACAGTGCTATTTACTACTACATCCCTCTCCACAGAGACCACTCTTTTCATAAGGCCACATTTCAGTGCAGAAAGGTTAGCCTTTTGAGGAAGAGACTACTACACTGACATTATACCTTCATAACAGCTACATTTCCTCGTCTAGCTGCTAAATGTAATGCTGTCTTCTGCTTACTTTCTCTGGCATTTATGTTAGCTCCATGATGAATCAAAACTTCGGCTGCCTCTGAGGCATTATTTCTGGCAGCAATATGTAGAGGTGTCATACCATAAATTACCTCTGCATTTTTATCTGAAAAATATAATAAAATACCAAGATACAGCCTTCCATTTCTAAAGTGTATATAATAAGATTGCAGTTCTGGAAATTTGAAGTCAAATAGGAAAACAAGGATAACATGACATAGTGTTATGTACAAATAAAAATGATGATTACAAAGAATCAATCATTCTATTGATGAACGTGTTGGTAAAACTTTCCTAATAAACATGTCTAACCTCCTTTTAGAATGTAACATTTTAAAGAACAGTATTATATTTAATAGAAAGGAATATGGCTGTGGTTACTAAAGTTACACCAATGTTCTCAACTTAAGTATTAGATATCTTGAACATAACCTCTTATTTAATTCTGGAAAATAGGTACAGATCAGATTTCTCAACTTACATTTAAAAAGAACGGAAATGGTGTTCAGATAATTGCTTTTCAATATATAATTTGTCATTCAATATATTATAATCCACAGAGATGCCTAGCGCGTCCTCATGGCGGATATAGTGGATATGGGATGCCCTTTCGTTGGGAGTTGTAATTTTAATAAAATTTTAAATAATCTACATCCATGCAAAAAAAAATCTATTTCTTGAACAGATTGTAAACTGACTAACACTTATACTGATTTTCATCCATGTCATCCTGGACATGTAAACACTAAAGTTCCGTATATACCTGCTTTATATTTCAGCAGAACTTCAATGGCATTAGCCTGGTTGTATCTGGCAGCAGTATGTATTGGCTTCAATCCATGGTTATCATTCTCTGTTGCTTTTTCTGGAGAGTCCTGCAGAATTTCTTCAAGATCTGCCAACAAACCTTGTCTTGTAGCCTGTAACACACAATAAAAGGTTGACCTTTAAAGATATTCTATCAACAATTGTTCATTTGCTGTTTCCATGGTGACCCATAAAATCTGTCCCTATCTTTAAGATGTTACTAAAAGTTATTTATGATATTATATTATTTTTAAAACTACATGTATTTCAGCATATTTGCATGCACTGCAGTTGTTGTTCATTTTTAAAATGCTGTTGAAGAACTGTTTTTGACATTTAGGGTATAATTATTGCTTTTATAAATACATGTAAGCTTTCATTTTAGTGGAAAATCTAGTAAATAGTGAAAGGAATCTTAAATACTAATTATTTTTTTACTAAAAAACTAGTCTGGCAATACAAAGTCATTAGACAAGTTCAGTACTTTAGTTGATACAATATAAGTTTAAGTAATTTCCTGAAATTCTTTCTTTTATTCAGTTACCAGTATAATAATTCAGATTTAAATAAGTTGATTTCCATGAGAGGGTGGACCTTCACTTCAGATATCTCACAAAACTAATGTATTATTAGCAACAAATAAACAAACTACTACAGGTGATGTAAACAATACACAAACTACTACGAGTGATGTAAACAATAAACAAACTACTACAGGTGATGTAAACAATAAACAAACTACTACAGGTGATGTAAACAATAAACAAACTACTACAGGTGATGTAAACAATAAACAAACTACTACAGGTGATGTAAACAATACACAAACTACTACGAGTGATGTAAACAATAAACAAACTACTACAGGTGATGTAAACAATAAACAAACTACTACAGGTGATGTAAACAATAAACAAACTACTACAGGTGATGTAAACAATACACAAACTACTACGAGTGATGTAAACAATAAACAAACTACTACAGGTGATGTAAACAATAAACAAACTACTACAGGTGATGTAAACAATAAACAAACTACTACAGGTGATGTAAACAATAAACAAACTACTACAGGTGATGTAAACAATACATTAATGTCTTGTACCAGATTGAACAGTTCAAAAATCTTTTGTTTATATTAATTTTAAAAATTTTACTTGTTGTTCCCAAAAAAACTTTAAACCACAGATACAGTATGTTGTTGTTGTACATGTTAAAGGTTAAATAGAATTTTAAAAAATATTTTAAAAATCTGACGCATTATTGTCCTTCAAATGATTATTTATACAAATCTGTGTTAAAAACATAATTGGTCAAAGACCTTGCTGTTTCTATTACCTTTATTTTCCTGCTAGAATCAAAATAATTAATGGTAAATCAGAGTATTTAACATGTTTAAGGAATGGTGTTTATAAATAATGTGTTCATTTGTTGTATGTACTTATCTTAAAGCTGAACAAATAAGTTTCTACACCAATCAAAACATATTTATGAATGTCATTCCTTATAAATAAATTGTATACAATCGTACTGAACACAAATTTTTCTTCTTGATTTTTAACATCAGTATGTGTAAATGTAGCCCTTACACAGTACACAAAAATGCCCAATTTAAGACAAGTTCAACAAGGAGCTAGATAAAATTTATAAGTTTATTTCCTCATGGATCTCATTCTCCCAAGGCAAGGGTTCTGAGTGTGTGTTCGCTCCATCCGGACTCAGAACCCATGACTTGGGAGGATGCATGGATCTGAACATATTTTTCCTTTTATTGATATCAAAGAATGACAATTTAGTTATGTTTGATAATTCCAATTTATTTCAGAAATGTAACTGGTTTGCAGGTTAAACTCAGTAACAAAATTACATTTTTTATCTTTCTTGATCCCATACAGGTGGGTGTGTCTTCATTAAATTTGTTTTCCTTGGGTTTTAAGATTTTTTTAAATTGATTTTAATATATGTCCTTATTTTACCCATTATGGCTACTGATGGCAAAAACAACATTCTCTAACTACCATGAATTATTTAAACAAATGTAGTTACAATACCTGATGAACTGTACCCTTTTTTGAAGGTTTACTCTTGTCATTCTTAGTTCTGGCTCTGTAATTATCAAGAGCAGGGGCTACAGCTGCTGCCCCATGGACTATGGACCACTGTCTACCAGACAGAGGACTAGAAGATAAAAGACTTTCCTTCCTTTCTTGCACTATAGGATTTGGAGTTTTATAAATCAGTTCATCATCATCTTTAATTATAAGATTTGGCAGAACATTTATTGGTGAGTTCATGTTCGGTCTTCTATTTCTTCATCTAATGATCTGCAAAATCAAAAACATTTTATAGATTTGAACTCAGATTTTCTAAATTTTACTGTATCTTCAATTGATCATTTCCATAAAGGGAGATAATATACATATTTTTCTAATTCCAAATACAGTATATAAATTTCAGTTAAGGTTAAATCATCACATGCATTAGAAAATTAATATGATAAAATTAAATTAATAAATTAAATTAAGATATGGTTCAGTTTTATCAATACTGTGTCTATCAATTGCAATTCCAAATGATAAAACATGCTCATTATTAGAATTTAAAATAAATGATAGTTACCTTGGTATACTTCTACAATAATAGCTGATTCATTGATGATGTATTAAATATCTCCAATTAAAGTTTGGTTTTCAGATCAAACAAATAATATGACAGAAACAAATCTAAACAACCAAAACCTTGTAATAAAGCAATGGTTCCATTAGAAGTATTGTATAATGTATTATAATCATCGGCTACCCACTCAAGTAAGATTTTTAAATCAAACAAATATAATAGAAACAAATCAAAACAATTGGGACCTGACGGAACCATTCCTCTTAATGTGTTGGGAAATGTTTTATAATTATCCATTAGTATTGTAACTCAACAATACATATAAGATCAAAATCATAAAAATATATCTAAAAAAATTTTAATTTGTGCCTGTAATGAAAACAGTAATAATTAAAAAAAAGTCCTGATACCAATTATATTTCAGTGTACAAAACCAGTAGGTAAATATTAGCACTCAATTAACATAGACGAAGAAATTTGAAACTTTTAAATCCCTCTTATCAACTGATGACCTGTCAAAATAAGCTTAAAAGAATCTAATCCATTTTATTATTTTGTATTTTTAAAATCTGACAATTAAAGTCTGCACACCATGATGTCAGTTATTTGTGTAATTCCATCATTATTGGCTTTAATCATATAAAAGGGGGGTGGGGGAGGGGGGTGGGGGTAGAAAATTTAAACTGTTGTGATTAACAGCTGCTCTTTATTAATTGCATATTAGCTGCACTCCTAAATGTATTCCCTTTTTTCTCTTTAGGTTCTCAAGAAATCCCATTCAAGATCAGACATAATTATTTCTCTTTTATCAAATCACCTGATACAGGTAATATAATGAGAGTCATTTAAAATTCTATTTATATGGTATTTTTGCTGTTCTTTTTTTTTACCATTTCTTATTCAAAATTTTTTTAAAAACATCTACTAAAGAAAATTTAGGTACAAGTTATATGTTTAAATCCTTAATTGACTACTGAAATAATTGTTGGAAATTTTCTCCATATAATTTCTTACCTCTGCAATCTGTGTTTCCCAGTATATGTTATAGCATTGATAAGTTAACAATAATTCCCACAACATAAACCTAATAAAACAGTCAAGTCAAAATATAGAATGAAAGCGTTGACCACTGTATTATAATAAGGTACATAAACGTTATAATCATTTCCACTTAGTATTATAGTCATTTAGCATTAAACCTGGGTTTTATTTTCAAATAATTTAAAAATATTTACACAGAGACCTATTTATGTAGTCCTTTATTAGTTTATTTAATAGCAGCAATCAAATTTGTTTTGGCAGTCTTCAAATTCCATATAAAATATCCATTAAAACAAAAATGTAACTAAAATTATTTGATTCGTAATTAAACAAGATTTGGAATAACAACAAAAAGTTTTTGTCATCATTATAAATTCTTATTATGAGAGAAAAATTTTGACATTGTTAAATACTGTAACTGAAAGAATCAGTTTTAAATAGATGATCAAGACAAAGCTGTATTTTTACCAGACCAACTAGAGCCTCATCCCCTAATAAAAACTGAATGTCATGATATAGCTGAAAAATTGCTGAAAATGGTGTTTAAACAACATTCAAACAAACAAACCAGACCAACTAGCCTTGGATACTTGTGACAAATCAGTGTCCTTACATATAACCATACTGCGACCAGCCTCCGATCAGTGTCCTTACCTAACCATTCCTATACCAACCAGCCTCCGATCAGTGTCCTTACCTAACCATACCCCTACCAACCAGCCTCTGATCAGTGTCCTTACCTAACCATACCCATACCAACCAGCCTCTGATCAGTGTCCTTACCTAACCATACCCCTACCAACCAGCCTCTGATCAGTGTCCTTACCTAACCATACCCCTACCAACCAGCCTCTGATCAGTGTCCTTACCTAACCATACCCATACCTACCAGCCCCGGATCCAGTGTCCTTACATAACCATACCCCTACCAACCAGCCTCTGATCAGTGTCCTTACCTTACCATACCCATACCAACCAGCCTTGGATCCAGTGTTCTTACCTAACCATACCCATACCAACCAGCCCCGGATCCAGTGCCCTTACATAACCATACCCATACCAACCAGCCTCAGATCAGTGTCCTTACATAACCATACCCCTACCAACCAGCCTCTGATCAGTGTCCTTACCTTACCATACCCATACCAACCAGCCTTGGATCCAGTGTTCTTACATAACCATACTCATACCTACCAGCCTCGGATCAGTATCCTTACCTAACCATACCCATACCTACCAGCCTTGGATCCAGTGTTCTTACCTAACCATACCCCTACCAACCAGCCTTGGATCCAGTGTCCTTACCTAACCATACCCATACCAACCAGCCTTGGATCCAGTGTCCTTACCTTACCATACCCATACCAACCAGCCTCTGATCAGTGTCCTTACCTAACCATACCCATACCTACCAGCCTTGGATCCAGTGTCCTTACTTAACCATACCCATACCAACCAGCCCCGGATCCAGTATCCTTACCTAACCATACCCATACCAACCAGCCTTGGATCCAGTGTCCTTACCTAACCATACCCATACCAACCAGCCTTGGATCCAGTGTTCTTACCTAACCATACCCATACCAACCAGCCTCGGATCAGTATCCTTACCTAACCATACCCATACCAACCAGCCTCAGATCAGTATCCTTACCTAACCATAGCCATACCCATACCAACCAGCCTCTGATCAGTGTCCTTACCTCACCATACCCATACCAACCAGCCTTGGATCCAGTGTCCTTACCTAACCATACCCCTACCAACCAGCCTCTGATCAGTGTCCTTACCTAACCATACCCATACCAACCAGCCTTGGATCCAGTGTCCTTACCTAACCATACCCATACCAACCAGCCTTGGATCCAGTGTTCTTACCTAACCATACCCATACCAACCAGCCCCGGATCCAGTGTCCTTACCTAACCATACCCATACCAACCAGCCTTGGATCCAGTGTTCTTACCTAACCATACCCATACCAACCAGCCTCAGATCAGTGTCCTTACCTAACCATACCCATACCTACCAGCCCCGGATCCAGTGTCCTTACCTAACCATACCCATACCAACTACCCTCTGATCAGTGTCCTTACCTAACCATACCCATACCAACCAGCCTCGGATCAGTATCCTTACCTAACCATAGCCATACCCATACCAACCAGCCTCTGATCAGTGTCCTTACCTCACCATACCCATACCAACCAGCCTTGGATCCAGTGTCCTTACCTAACCATACCCATACCAACCAGCCTTGGATCCAGTGTTCTTACCTAACCATACCCATACCAACCAGCCCCGGATCCAGTGTCCTTACCTAACCATACCCATACCAACTACCCTCTGATCAGTGTCCTTACCTAACCATACCCATACCAACCAGCCTCGGATCAGTATCCTTATCTAACCATACCCATACCAACCAGCCTCGGATCAGTATCCTTACCTAACCATAGCCATACCCATACCAACCAGCCTCTGATCAGTGTCCTTACCTAACCATACCCATACCAACCAGCCTCGGATCAGTATCCTTACCTAACCATACCCATACCAACCAGCCTCGGATCAGTATCCTTACCTAACCATAGCCATACCCATACCAACCAGCCTCTGATCAGTGTCCTTACCTAACCATACCCATACCAACCAGCCCCGGATCCAGTGTCCTTACCTAACCATACCCATACCAACCAGCCTTGGATCCAATGTTCTTACCTAACCATACCCATACCAACCAGCCTTGGATCCAGTGTCCTAACCTAACCATACCCATACCAACCAGCCTTGGATCCAGTGTCCTTACTTAACCATACCAATACCAACCAGCCTTGGATCCAGTGTTCTTACCTAACCATACCCATACCAACCAGCCCCGGATCCAGTGTCCTTACCTAACCATACCAACCAGCCTTGGATCCAGTGTCCTTACTTAACCATACCAATACCAACCAGCCTTGGATCTAATGTTCTTACCTAACCATACCCATACCAACCAACCTTGGATCCAGTGTCCTTACCTAACCATAGCCATACCAACCAGCCTTGGATCCAATGTTCTTACCTAACCATACCCATACCAACCAGCCCCGGATCCAATGTTCTTACCTAACCATACCCATACCAACCAGCCTTGGATCCAGTGTCCTTACTTAACCATACCAATACCAACCAGCCTTGGATCTAATGTTCTTACCTAACCATACCCATACCAACCAACCTTGGATCCAGTGTCCTTACCTAACCATAGCCATACCAACCAGCCTTGGATCCAATGTTCTTACCTAACCATACCTATACCAACCAGCCTCTGATCAGTGTCCTTACCTAACCATACCCATACCAACCAGCCTTGGATCCAGTGTCCTTACCTTACCATACCCATACCAACCAGCCTTGGATCCAGTGTCCTTACCTAACCATACCCCTACCAACCAGCCTCTGATCAGTGTCCTTACCTTACCATACCCATACCAACCAGCCTTGGATCCAATGTTCTTAACTAACCATACCCATACCAACCAGCCTCGGATCAGTGCCCTTACCTAACCATACCCATACCAACCAGCCTTGGATCCAGTGCCCTTACCTAACCATACCCCTACCAACCAGCCTCTGATCAGTGTCCTTACCTTACCATACCCATACCAACCAGCCTTGGATCCAATGTTCTTAACTAACCATACCCATACCAACCAGCCTCGGATCAGTGCCCTTACCTAACCATACCCATACCAACCAGCCTTGGATCCAATGTCCTTACCTAACCATACCCATACCAACCAGCCTTGGATCCAGTGTCCTTACCTAACCATACCAACCAGCCTTGGATCCAGTGTCCTTACCTAACCATACCAACCAGCCTTGAATCCAGTGTCCTTACCTAACCATACCAACCAGCCTTGGATCCAGTGTCCTAACACACCAATGTTACATTGACTCAAGATAACACAAATAATGCTCAAAATAAGTAAAATAAACCAAAATTTATAATTTAAATACATGAAGGCAAAATTTTACATTTGTTAATCTCATTACCTTTCACTTTATACAGGTATGTGGCTGCCATGGTACATTTATCAATATGTCTGCTTGATTCCAAGCCTTAAACACATATCCAAGAATCCAAACTCGTGTTCTGGATAGCTTTGGTCCAATACAACACCACTTTCAGCAGGTTTACAAAATTCCATAGCAACAGATTATAGTCTTTTTTTAAATCTTGCTTTTAGGAACATAAATTTTAGCATTAAATCACAAACACCTGAAACTATTATCAGCTTATAAGATTGCTATAAAAACTACTACTGAATTAGTAAGTTGATGGGAAACCATTGCCTCAGTACTATTATAATAAAGATGTAATTTTTGGATATAGTTTTCTTAACATAATAGTGACACTTACCTGGACTGTCAGGTCTGTTTTTCTCCATTAAAACCATAATAATGTTCCATGGTTTTTTTCCAACCTAATGACTATAACTGTAAATCCAGAAGTCAATCAGTTCTATACCAAAGTAATTAATCAGAGCCAAACATCAACAAGTTTTAATCAACACTATTTGAGCAAACATTTAAGAGAATCCAATGTGAAAGGAAATTTTAAAATGGATTGATTTTAAACTTAGAGTAAAATTTACCACATGAAAAGGACAATGACAGTTTTAATATCATAAAAATGTAAATATACAGAGATTTATTAACCTTTATTGAATAGTATATTATGTAGACAGTAAGTTTATTTGAAGTCTGATATAGCATACAAACATAAGCTCTGTGATGTAGACAGTAACTTTATTTAAAGTCGGATATAGCATACAAACATAAGCTCTGTGGAGCTTTTAACTGACAAACAAATTACACCATGCAGAATGCATATAAAGCACACTTTGACACATAAAACTTACTGGATATACAATACTAAGTAAGCACTTAAGAAAGCTCAATTACTACCTTATAAAAATTTAAAAGTTGAGACACTGTGCAACAACTAGGTTGAAGTAAACCCACTAGTATTGGGGAAATCCATTAGTGATGATTAAATGGATAAATAAGATTCATCAGTTTTGCTTAAATTTTCTTGGATTTATCACTGTGACTTGTTACACTGGCAGTGGATGTTTTTTTTTTTCATTCAAACCAGGCACCATGTATCTTCTTCTTAAAAACATAACTTTATCACTGTTCTTCCTGTAGTAATAATATCTAAACTAAAAGTATGACATATTAAAGTGATGACATCTACCATGATGGTCATACCAGAGTCGTATGCAGCAGTTTTTGAGTCACACTTTACTACCTAATTGTAACGGAATCTATTAAGGCTTGTCGGAGCAGGTAATGGCTCACCTTTTTCTTCAACAATATTTTAGCTATATTGTGGCATCCAGTTTTTATTGGGGAAGGAAGCTGAAAGTACCAAGAGAAAAACCCAAACCTTCATTAACAATCCTTGTTAATAAAGATTGGAACAGAATACACCCTGCCCATATTGAGACTCTTATCCACAACCTTAGTGGGGACAGGCACATGGTCAATAGTAGATTAATTACCTTAACCACCTGGCCATTAATTACCCTGATCTATTTTGTAACTAGAGTTCAAATTGTGTTAAAATATATCAAATTTAATCACTATTAAATAAACTAATTATCCAACCTGAATTTCATAATTGTGCAAAGTATATTATTTAACTATCATTTTTTTCACTTGATTAAGCCTAAATACATTTCTGTTTCTAGTAATGTTACTATCTTGGAAAGGGCATTTCTTTTGGATATAGTTTTGAAAGGGAACAAACTACTGACTGTATATGAACACGAGTCCCATGGGCCAAAAGGCTCACCGGAGTCCAATGGACCAAAAGGCTCACCGGAGTCCCATGGGCCAAAAGGCTCACCGGAGTCACATGGGCCAAAAGGCTCACCGGAGTCACATGGGCCAAAAGGCTCACCGGAGTCCCATGGGCCAAAAGGCTCACCGGAGTCACGTTTCTATGTTCTTTAAAGTAATACATTTAATAGCTCTTAAGATGGCTGGAAGACATTGTCTTCCAATAGAATTTACAAAAAAGACAAACTAAGTAAGATTTAGGGCCACTGCAGTTACAATTAGCCACATAGATTTAGAATGATTTTAAATTCATTTATGTCAACAGAAGCATATTATAAAATCTCTGCAACACACAAGCCAATTTTTTCAGAAAACCCAAAGTCTACAGTTTAACCAGTCTCTTAAAGTCTGTATCGCTCACCTGACTTTATAGGCAATGAAGATGGCATTTTTCTGATGTTAAACAAAGTTCTGTAATTTTCAATAAACTTTAAAGAGGACCATCCAAACAATATTGCAAGAATGTTTTGTTTGCAATGTCTTACCTTTTTCAGAGAAGAACATTTAACAAAAATGTTCCCTTTGGTCCAATATTAAAGTCCTGCAGTGGTGGCCATTTTGAATTTCAGATTAGGATTAAAAAAACATAGACTTTATAGAGGACCACCCAAACAATATTGCAAGTAAGTTTTTTTCTATTGGTTAATTGGTTTCAGAACAGAATACTTTTAATCTTTTCCCCATGGGGTCCAATGTTAATCTACTAGTATGTCCTGCTGTTGTGGCCACTTTCAGTTTCCTATAGGTATAAAAAAAAACATAAAATTCAGAGAGGACCTTTTAAACAATATTGGTAGTAAGTTTTGTTTCCTTTAGTTAACTGGTTTCAGAGATGAAGCCTTTTCAAACTTTTTCCCATAGTGTCCTCTGTAAAACTGAGTCCTGCTGTGGCAGCCATTTTGAATTTCTCATTTGCATAAAAAACATAATCTTTAAGAGGACCATCCAAACAATATTGCTAGTAAGTTTGTTTTCCATTGGTTAACTGGTTTTAGAGAAAAAGCCTTTTAAAACTTTTTCCCATAGGGTCCTATAAACTAAGTGCTGCCATTGTGACCATTTTGACTTTCCAATTGGCATAAAAAACATAAACTTTATAAAGGACCATCCAAACAATATTTGTAGAAAGTGTTGTTTGATTGGTTAACTGGTTTCAGAGAAGAAGATTTAAATGTAAAAAGGTTACAGACGACGCCACCGCCCACAACCACAACGATGCCAACGGACACACAGTGATGACAAAAGCTCATATGATCCTTTAAAAAGGAGCCTGATTTGCTGAAAATGGCAGGAAACCTGATTTTTGGAAGAATTGTTTGGTGATGCTTACTTATATAATGCACCATATCAAGTTTTGATTTAAACTTGTTATAATTTTAGGTCAAAATAACACAGCAAACTTGGGAAAATCATATATATATGTTTAGAAATTTTATATTTAAACATATATAGTATGATGCTAATTTGGAAGAGACATTCTAAAGATAGGATTCAGGCCAACTTGGTTTTTAGAAAGTTTCAGATTACAAAAACTCACATAGATCTTTTGTCTCGAGCTAATAATATTATTATTCCAACCTTGTACCTTATAATCATCTATTGAATGTATTTTTAAACTTGACCATTCCAGTAGTTTCCATGACAATTTAGTTCTTTTAATTCTAGTAGAAACTAATCATTAAACTTATCCATATTGGCTTACAATTGCTTACTAATATTAACTGGTTAATACAAGGCAACGTCATGACCCATGTTTGGTACCTGTGTCCTATTTAACATGGTTTTTCACATCTAGTGTATTTGGGTAAAACAGCTCCCAAGAGCTTATAATCTTTGTTTTATAACCAAACTGACTTTTAATAACACTTTTTGTTATTTTTAGTCCACAACAAAACACCTTGTACAAATGTAAAAATCTATAAAATCCATGCAATTAGGAATTAATTGTTCCTTAAAAAGGATCCATAATTGTCACAAAGATCACACATTGTGTGCTGGCAATGATTGAAAGCAAACAAACAGAGTGAAATCTATTTGAACAGTTCTATCATGCACTTAGTCAATGTAATTCATGATGACTAGATTAATTACTCCCGGAATTTTAATATTAACCAATAAAAGATTCCATTATAGTTTGTTTATAAATTCAATGTTTATAGGAATCTATATTAACTTTAACCTGAATCACTATTTTAGTACACATTTAAGCAAACTGATAAAAATCAAAAATTAAAAATTGGAAAATGAAATAAAATAATGATTGTATTGACTTAAACTGTGTTTAATTTACATGAATTAAGAATATTTGCTCAATCAAAATTAAGCTTTCAATAAAATTAGTTTTTCCTGCAAAAACAGATGGTTACCCATACACCAAATTGTCCATGCTGAACACATTCCATGAATAAAAAAATTCGTTAACTACATACTGCCTTCAATCTATACCAAGTTTCATAATATTCTGTTTAGTAGCTTCAGAAGAGTTGTGTTCTTAAGCTGATTTAGTGGTACCGGTATATATTGTAAAATTTCTAAGTTCAAAGGGGAATTACTCCCACAAAATTCCCTGGATAAAAAAGCCCCTGTAATTTGCACTACATTTGTAACAACAATCCATACTAAATTTAATAAAATTTCACTTAATAGCTTCAGGGGAGATGCACTGTCAGACAAGCTGATTTGGTATATTTTGCGAAATTTCTAACACAGATATCTGGACAGACAATGGAATAACAATAATGGGTGAAGAGACCATCTTCACAAGTCAGGGTTTCTGTGTATACATGTGTCCACGAAACCCTGACTTGTGAGGATGACAGGAGATATAAAAAACTAATCCAAAGAACTCACTTATTCCAATTACTATACCATAGTCACTGGACCATAAAATTAAGATCACGGTCAGGTGGGTCCTACCAGGCTGTCATGTACCTTTCATCAGCAACATATATACCAAATATTGTCATCCTACCCGGCATGGTTACTGAGGAACTGACTTAATCCTAGCTACATTATTGTAGCAAACTTAATCCAATAACCTTTAAATAGTCACTGACCATGAAATTGAGGTCAAAATCAGGTGATATAAAGCAAAATGTCAAGTGTTTGCTCTGTCTCTACTTGGTTTCCATTTATGTCTCTCTCCTCCAGCAACTATCATCACAAGTGAGATTTGTCAAAAATTGTATTTTAAGGGCAATAACTCCTACATAACTTTAGACTAACAAGAACTTTTGTAGAGTTTGAATGTGCTGATCAATGTGAGGTAATGGTTTTCTCAATAGCTACCAGAATAGTAGTTTTTAAAATATTGACTGAAAAACTATGTTGAAGCCAATGTTCTTTTTTCAGTGACAGTAGCCATATTTGTCCATTGATCTACACCATGATGGGTATAAATTAGAAACATGGTACCCTACGGAACGGATTTTGTGGTCATGTGGTTTCTGATAAGATTTTTTAAAATAAAAAGGATTAGAAAAGATGGATAACAGAAAACAGACGATTGATGCCAAGTGATGGCAAAAGCTCACATACACCTTTGGTTCAGGTGAGCTAAAACCATGTACAGTATTAAATGCATACAATTATGTTTGTACAGAATAGAGGGACAAAGTCCGAGATTTTGATTTTTTTCTTGTTTGATGATACAAGAATAAAATTTCATTTTCTTGATTTGAAAAGCATGCAAACATTTTACATAATTTTTTGTTTAGTTTATAAGTTTTTATATAAAATTGAAACAAAAATACATTACAAGAAATGATAAAAGGGTTACTGTGGTAAATGAGAATTATTTTCATGTTATATTATCTCCCTTATCACAAACAAATATACTGTTATTCACAACCATGCAGATTTTGTTTACTCAGACTATACTGGCAAAGTAAGGTTATATTGTGAGAAGTGATTAGCTAATATTTGGTTACTAGTATTGACAGGTGTTTTTAGCCTTGTGAAATTTCGAAAATCAAAATATCCAAGTATAAATTCAAATGGGGTTCCAGGGACTTTATATCATGGGATCTAGATTTCAGTGGGAAAGGCAGCCAGAACACTAAGTGAAAATTCTAGACCTTACACAGGAAAACTGCCAATCCTTATTAAGGGCAGCCCAAAGTACGGCTGGACCTTCAACTTCAGAGTAGACACACCAGTGATAATAGTAGATGACTTACCACCGATGCCACTGAGTAGTTTACAACAGCATGTTCTTTGTTCTAACTTAGTACCTTACCTTCAATGTGAAAAATAGACATTGATTGTGATTATAACACATACAACTGCAATGGCGGCCATCTTGGACTTTTGATATGCATAGATTTTCACAAGAAAGCCATGCTAAAATCAATAATGCACCACTTTATTTCTAAAGAATGCCATTTTTAGCAAAAACATGGCAATATCTATTTTTTCGTGGATTGAAAGGTACAATTATTTTGGAAAAACAGGTATTTTTGTGAGCTAATGCTCCTTGATGATATCCCCGCTCTAGAGCACACAATCCCCCTATCCATTGGGGAGAAGGGGTATAATAAAAGCCACAATATGACATTATCTTACAAAGCTATTCAGTGCTCAACCTCTTGATAATAAGCTATGAAACCCCTATTTTTATTTTGAGTTATGATAATTTGTATAAAAATTGACAAAAATTCAATAATCAATGACAAATTATTTCCATTGAAAGTGTCCTGAACCCCTTAAATCCAACTTTGCATTAATAAGAATTGAATAAATGGTAAATCTGATTGCACCATCTAAATCCTGAATTTTATAACCCATCACCCCTAGGGGATAGGGGTATACTGTTTTCGGTCTGTGTGTGTGTTTGTTAGTGTGTGCATACATCTGTTACCATTTTCCGTCACATTAATAAATACTAGATAGCAGACACTACACCAGTCTTCGGGCAAGGTTTATAAGGTTTACAAGAAATTTCCAACAAAATCACTTTATTGAAATACCAAGAATTCTCATCATTACGTGTAATGTTCACAAAAGTCAGTCTGAGATCTATAATGTTTATCTCATTCAGCTTAACGTCTTTGTTTATTTCATCAAGGTTCCTTCAGCTTCTGCTTTACGTCTTTCCCAAATCAATCGATGTTTCTGCTTCATTAGAGCATCTATAACAGTTGAATGGGATCCTAAGTCTCCATCTAAAACACATTTAACACGGCAATTTTATTGAAACAATGTTAATATGAAATCGACTATCAGGGCTGTTCCAAGAGTCATTATGGGGTGTATAAAGAAATTTTTGTAGATTCCTGTTAACCACAGAATTGTTTTTATTAAGCTCTATAAACATTTGCATCTACACCTCAAAACCTAAGATGTCATATAAAATCATGTATGTAAGTTAAAATTCATTGTGATTTCTCACTTGATATCAAAGGTTCTACATTCAAATAGTTAAAAATGTGTAATATATTATTGTTACAAATTTCAATGTGACTTAAATTTTTTAATTTTTTTGTGTACTAATATCAGTGTCATACATGCATAATAACAACCACTGTCAAAAACTAGAAAACCTTGTAACCTGTGCAATGGACTTATTTTCCTTATTTATTATAAAGACTAATCATTTTCTATGCAATATTGGTTCTAATTGTAATTGGTTGACATTGTTTCAATCTTTATACCTTTCATGCAATATTATCCACCTGCTTTAGTTTAGAGCATACATACTCTTCTTAATGGCCCCTTGTTTATTCATATAAAAAAACAACAGATGTAAATAAAACTTATAGGTTAATAGATATATCAATTTACAATGTAAATGAGCTATGGGAAATATGTTACAAGATCTTACAATGGTCTACAATTGAGAACAGATATATTTCAGTTTCATATGGCTAAGAAGGAATGAAGAAAAAATGTAAAAGAAAAAAAAAAGAATGTCAACTTCTGACCTTTTTTTAACAAGTATTGTGATTGGTTATAATGGGTATTACACCATAATAATGTAACATATTGAAACAAATCTGTTACCATTTTATATTTTAATTTTCCTTTAAATACTTGATAGCTGAGCAATTTTGTCCATTGCATATAACCTAACTGGGTATTTTGGCCATGCCCTCGTGATCAGCGATAGACTGATTGACCTCATTGCTGAAGTTGACGATAAACATGTATTCTTTTGCAAACAACAAGTGACAAGGAACTGTAAGTATTGTTGATAACTTGTTAAATAGTGTTCTTCTTATTTCTTTTTATAATATCAAATTTAAAATATAAGGATTGTTTTCAATTGTTGATTAGATTATTGGATATAGACGACTCTGCATCAGTTTATGCTGGACATAAACCGCTTTGCGTTTTATTGGTGTAAACATACCCAAAGTCATCTATATCCAATAATGTAACCAACAATTGAACAAATACTTAAATACATACATTTAATGCCATAATTTGTCTTTGCTTCTAGTAGCTGTTCTTTAATAGGAAGACACTTCCAATATTTATCGGGTCCTTCATAATATCCACACTCAGTATATCTCTGTCTTAAAATTCTCATAATATGACCATCTACAGCTCTGAAAGAAAATGTGAAATGTTGGTTCAAAAAAATTGGACCAAATAAATGTAAACATCACAAGCCAAATAATTATCATGTTGACCCCTAGCTGTGTGATGTCAAATTATATTTACTAAGCCAAATAATTAGTGTGTTGACCCCTAGCTCTGCAATGTCAAATTTACTTTTATTGATCTGCTGTTTTGAAGTTGTGGGGTCAAAAAATGTGTCTTAGCATTACTTTAAAAACAACCAGGGGATACCTGTGTTGTATTTAAAGATTAGCTGGCATCATGCTCATCAGATGAACACAAACTAGTCTATGTGATGTGAAAATAGAGCAAGGTTTATGATCATTACTGATGTCTAACTGATGTCAAATATTAACACACATGTACATTATGGTTACCTCAAACAGACTAAAATGAAACATTTTAATGCATGTATTAACATCTGTACTTGCTTAAATGTCGGACATGAAATTGATGTCATAAGTGATGAAAATAAATTATCATGTTGCATCAGGATATAGAATTAGTCAATGTATCATCAAGTACATGTCTAGTTGAATTTACACTTTGTTTGTGCACATGTATTGTCACATGACATTATGTAAATTACTATTGATAAATAACTTTTAGAGGCTTTACAGTTACACACAGATTCTCAATTTGTTGATGTTGTAAAGAAGCAACAGCAGCAAGAAGTACTGTGCTAAACAAGACAGTTTGGGATGTTGGGATCTGGTGCTCAATCTGTGTAAAAAAATGGACAAAATAAAACAAAAAATTAGTAGTGATTGAACGTCACATGTTGAATTTAGGGTAGCATAAATAAACTGTAAGAACAGCTATTCAACACCGACTTGAATACACCCAGTACTTTTTTTCTTTTCAATTTTTACTTATGAACACATATCCTTTCACGTAATAAGCATGTATTTACAAGTAGACAACAAGTTCAACACAACTTACTTGTCTCTCTTATACTGTTCATTTGCTTCAAAAACACATGCCATATCCCCAACTTCACACTCATCAACGGTAGGAACTCTCCTAAAATGTCTGTGGTAATATGGGACTTTTTCTTTATTTCTGATAGAATTGATTTTTTCTGGAAATAATAAAAGCAATTTATACTAGTATGATCTGTGGCAGCTGAAAAGTCAAAAAATAAAGATGTGTAGTTTTTGCAAACTAAATTTTTTCCAAAACTGCTTACATAAATTTCCAACTTTTTTCAAGTAATTTAGACTCAAGACAAGAGTGTGTATATAATTACCTGCTTTATATACTATAGACAATGAAGATGTTAAACTAGCCCTGTAAGTTTTGTAAACAAAAATTCATACTTTGTAAAGAATCATCCAATGAACACTGTTACCAACTTGGTTTCAACTAGCCCAGTGGTTTAAGAGACGATTGAAATGTAAGTTTACAGATGACGACCACTATGGACAAAGAGTGAAGACAATATGTCACATGACCTTTTTGGGTCAGGTGATCGTCTCAACCCATTTTTTTGTACCTATTCATTTTTCTTTAGTTCTTTATTTATTGTTGAAAAACCCTAGTTATGTATTTTTTATTTCCAAATAAAAGTTCAAACCTAAACAAAAATGAAACACAACCAAATCACATACATGTACAGTTAATTATTTAATTTAAAAAATTTCACCATTCAATTATTTCCTTTGATCATTAAAGTTTGGTGATATAGTAATTTTAGGAAATTTCCTTAAATAATCAGCAAATTTATGACACATTCTAAAATTAAACACTTTCATCAATAAACAATAAAGACGTAAATGTATCCAGACCAATAAAAGACAATGTTCATGTTTGTTGATTATATAGTTGCAGGGAATTACCACGGTTACTAACCATTAACTAAAATCTAACAAAGAGATCAAATCATGTTAGCGGTCATAATTAATTCTATCATCATATATTTAATAATTTGCATAAATGATACTGATGGAGGCTGAAGAACCATATGACCAACGAATGCCGTATCACACCCCCTGCAGGCCAGATATGGATGTCCTATACATTTTCCATGGAGATCCATATATGGCCCTGCAGGGCAAGATATGGATTCATTTGAAACTTATGATTTTAAGTATATGATCAGAAGTTTATAAGATGGCAATATCAATATCACAACCGGTATCAACTCTTGACCAATTGCTGCCCTGGGGTAGATATGGAGTTCTGTTCTCATATTAAAAAGGAATGTGATATGGATATTGCCATAAAGGTGGATATATAGCAGCTAATATATTAGTTGACAATAATAGGGCATTATAATAAGAGGTTATTATATGGCAATATCCATACCACTTCACATTTGGTGGTGCATGAGCATGATTACCTGATGTGCTTTTGTCAAAACTTATTTGAAACCAAGCAAACAATAAAAACAGCTGTTTTACGTTTCAAGTACATCACAAGGCAGGCACTTTGGGTCACCGATACAGAATTTTGAATATATATATATTTTTTTTCTTGTAGAAATAGCTTGTCCAAATTTAAATTTAGATGACCTATACATATATGTACTATATATACCTTCTTCTTCTGGCGTTATTTTTGGCCATATTCCTCCCCAATGCCAACTGCAAAAACCTTCTTTTTCCAATTCAGAATGTTTAATTTTGTAATACAGATTTTAAAAATTAATTCAAACACACAAACTTATTCTATCTTATCATTCTTAATAACCCATTTATTTAAAGATCAATCTAGCTACAATAATGTAGCTCCTTTTTTTATGGACAGAGCTACAAAGATTGATTGATTGATTGATTAATGGTGTTTAACGCCCGAGCAGCAATATTTCAGCTATATTCAGGCGATGAACATGAAATGGATGATAAAATGAACATGAAATGATGATGAATGAAAATGGGATGGGACACAAGGAAAAAAAGGGGTAACGGATTTTAGATTGCCACTGGCAAATGGGAGGATGGATAGGGTCGGGCAATTTAGCCTCCTGTAGCGGGATCGAAATCCCTACTCATAGCGAATACTACAGCAGCGTTCTTTAACGTGCGAGGAACGTGGCATTTTTCCCAACACGGTGCACTAATATGGTTTGCGGTCAGGTTTTCCGTATTATGGCCTGACAACCCCAGCTTGCCAGGGGTACCCCATTCAACCACCTGGGGCACACATCCCAGTCGGTCTTTAGGCAAACCGACCTGACACGCCGGTCAGGGTACTGGGCGCTATTTAGTCGCCTTTTACGACAAGCTAGCGCGACTGCGGTCTATTCTTTTAGCCACCCGGATCCCGCACGGGGCGAGCTACAAAGAGGTCGGGTTGATAATTGAAGTTTTAAATTTTCGAATAGATTATGCAGAGAAGAGGAAAAAAAAGCACTAATATACAAGATTAAAAAAATTCTGTCCAACGAAATTTTCTTAATTTTTTATATAATGTTAAGCAATTGGTATACACTTCAGTGATCGAAGGAAAAGATGGGTTTCTGAGTTAAATTTTTGTCTATTGGAAAAAACTGGTCAAAAAGTGCTAAAAAGTGGTATTTTTTCTTCAAAATTACCTCCCTTGTTAAAAAATTCATTTTCATTATTTTTGCAAATCCCAAACTCATTTATGCAAAAACTTTTTATTTCAACCATTAATAAATTATACCACACCAAATAAATTTCTTGTTCTACTGACCCGACCGCACATAATTTTTCGATTTCGATAAAATAATATTTAAAAAAATTTCCGCTCCCTGCTCCCAGAAAGTCATCCGGAATTTTTCTTATTTTACTCTTTGAAATCGTAATCTTGTGAACGCCTAATGTAACTGCTGTTTTATTGCGTCACAAACAAAAATATTGATGTATTTTGAAAAAGGAAAAGAAACAATCATACCGTTTTAGTAGTGTGGATATTTGTCATAAAGGAAGGCATGGTTGTCCAAAATACGGTGATTTATTTCAGTGGTGGTGCGTTAGAACAGCTTTTTCAAAGATGTGTCAAATTAGCACCGACATAATAAATGTAAAACGAGTATACAGGAACATTTAAATAAACTAGAGGCTCCCAGGAGCCTGTATCGCTCACCTGAACCTGAAACCAAACAACCCTTTTTTATCCAGCTTTTCTTTGCTATAAGGAATTGCCCAACACTTCTGCAAAAATCATTAATTTTGACCTTTTAAGTGAAATAACTCCTATAAGGAGGATCTTTTGATGGTTAGAGGGAGAAGGGAGGTTCACTTCAAATTTTCTATACCTGTTATACTTTTTTAACTATCAGTCGAAAACTCTCTCGATCCCCCCCCCCCCCCCCCTTTATCATTTTTTCTATTTTAATCCAACGTAGCTATGTAGGTAGTCAGGTGTCATGATTTAGACAATTTTGGTAGAGGACATCCTAAAGATGATGTATGCAATGTTTCAAAGCAGTCCTTTCATTGGTTTAAGAGGAGAAGATTTGTTAAAATCAAGTAAATTTGATTAAAAAAATGTTCAAGAGGAATAATTCCTAAACGGTTCATCAGACAATCTTGACCCTAAAGTCATTTTTGTAGCCCTCATAGAGCAGAACAATTAAGCAATGCTAACTTTTTCTCTAGTTCTAATAATTTTCAAGATTTTGAGGCAAAAATGTCAAAAATAATCAATTTTGACAATTAAAGGGCAATAACTCCTATAAGAAGTCATCATACAACTTCAACCCAATGGAGTGTTTCGTAGAGCTTTTGATGCAGATGAAGGCATGTCTGTTTGGTTTTCCAGTATCTGTTACACTTTTTTAAATATAAGCCAAAAACTGTATTTTACCGCCCCCCCCATCCTATTTTTAGCCATGGTGGCCATGTTGGTTAATCTGCAGCCATGGTTGGTGCAAACTTGGTTGAGGACATTTGACAGATGATGTGTACAAAGTTTCAAAGCAGTACTTTCAGTTGTTTCGGAGGAGAAGATTTTAAAAAATCAATTAAAACCGATTAAAAAAAACAGTTCAAGGGGAATAACTCTTAAACGGTTAATCAGACAATCTTGACCCTTAAGTCATTTTTGTAGCCCTCATAGAGCAGAACAATTAAGCAATGCTAACTTTTTCTCTAGTTCTAATAATTTTCAAGATTTTGAGGCAAAAATGGCAAAAATCATCAATTTTGACAATTAAAGGGCAATAACTCCTACAAGGAGTCATCATACAACTTTGACCCAATGGAGTGTTTTGTAGAGCTTTAGATGCTGAAGAAGGAAGGTCTCTTTGGTTTTCCTGTATCTGTTATACTTTTTGAACTATAAGCAAAAAACTGTATTTTGACCCCTCTGTTCTATTTTTAGCCATGGCGGCCATGTTGGTTGGTCTGAGGCCATGATTTGGGCAAACTTGGTAGAGGGCATTTTACTGATGATGTATGCAAAGTTTCAAAGCAATCCCTTCAGTGGTTTTGGAGGAGAAGATTTTTGAAGAAAAGTTAACGACGACGACGACGACGACGGACGCCAAGTGATGGCAATAGCTCACATGACCCTTCGGGTCAGGTGAGCTAAAAATGTGAGATAAAAGTTAGCGAGTAATATTTGTATTTATAGTAGATTGGATGTTGGAGCAGGATTGCCAGATGGATGACCAAAAAACTTAATTCCACTGACACTTTGAAACTTTTGGTTGAAACAGCATGGTGAACTTTTAACCTCAGTAATGAAGCACATTCGATTTTTGTTTATCTCCACCAAGATAAAACAAAATGACCACAGAAACTACAATGCTTATTAAAGTGTTGACATTGTTGCAAGGGCTGTGATATGTGTGTCCAAAAAAAAGAAAATGTAATGACTGCTAATGGTTGTTCAGTGTTATTTGTGGAAAAGTTAAAGTAATTTTTATTTCGAGTCAGCATATAACTGTTTGAACTGGTTGTTGTCTTGATGGGATGGGATATAACTTATTTTATGACATTTTTAAATTCATTCCTCTAGAAATCTTCATCAATAAATGATGACTGATGTACAGTGTTGTCAGTTGTGGCGTGCATTTTAAATAAGGTCTAACAAAAAATATATTTTTGCAAATGAAGATGTGACAGGCATTCTTTTGCTTCCAGTTGTCTCTAAAGCTTTGAAAGTCATATATGTAGTTATTGTATATGACCTACAATAGTGAATTGTATAAAATTGCAATTGATTGTACATAATTTGAATGATCAACCTATAATTACAAAATATAATTCATTTATTCATTTACATGCTTTAGTAAACTTCAGGTAAGCATAGTATGCCCAAATTCAATTCTGAAAGAAAATCACAATCAAACTGAATTTTGTGAATATATACATTGATGAAAGTAAATTTCTTATTTAACAAAAAATAAAATTTAAAAAAAGTTATCGCTCGCCTCAAATTTTTCTGTTCGCTTATGTTTTTTTGAAAATCAAAATAATAATATTACAAGTATTATTTCGCTCGCTCAACCTGTTTTAAAATGACAAAAATTTGAAGAACAAGAAATTAAATTGGTGTGGCCTTAATGTAGTAATATAGGTATAAGACTTTCAATTTAATTTTAAATTTTATGGAAATTTAGAGTAAATAATAAAAGAAATTATTATTAAATTTACCATAAATGTTCCATCTATTTTGAAATTTTTTCAAAAAATGGAGGATGGTGTCCTGCATCCCCTTAAACACTTTCGTAATCATGGCATTTTTGACAAAACTGAAATTGTGGAGTATAGAATTGTAGAATCGTATTGGTAAAAATTTATCCCAGCTAATGCAATAAATCCGGAAAAACTTGATCCGGATAAACATTTTTCCTAATTCGATTAAGAAATTATGCACTTCCGGAATTCACATTTTGACAACAATGCCATGATTACGAATAAAGTGTAAAACTAACGAATTAGGTGTTGTAGAAATATCAGTTAAACTTCAAAGACATTAAAAAGTATGTAGCAATTTAAGGAAACAGTGTAATTGCTGTGTAATATATGCATAAAACCCGAGTGTGAAACACTCCTGGCTTGTTCCTTTACCAGTAATCAGACCTTTTTGTAGCTCCATTCATAAAAAAAAGAAAAAAAAAGAGCTACATTATTGTAGCTAAGATCAACCGAGACAAGAACAATTAAATTCTCATCATAAATTAATTATGACATTAACAATATTAACATCAGATGTCTATCACTCTGTAGTCTATGATCCGGATCCTCTAAATAAATTATGGGTCCCCTAAAGTAAAATTAGGCCAATAGCATTACCATTGAACCATGTTACTGGTTTGTCAATTGCTTTTAGCAAAAGATGATCCGACAACTCCTTTGTCCGTCTTACAATGTTGTCCCCTTCTTCTGGCATTTTTGTTGGAGAAGGGGATTTGACCTTCACTTCTAACAGTTGTACGACATTCATTTTTTATTTTTTTTTAAAATTTATTTAATTTGTTATATTTTGAAGAATTTTGTAATAAAGTGTCGAATAATTTACAAAGTTACATGTATTGTTGTTTCTATGAAATGTCGAAAAATAATCTACCCGGTTGGGGCACAAGTTAGGGATTGTCGTACATAATGTAATATGGAAAACAAGATATCTAGTATAGTTCACATTGTTGAACTGATTATAAATTTAAAATACATATAAATACAATAAGAAAAAATTTATAACAGTTTATATAAACTGATAAATTTATTTGAACACGAGTTATTTCACATCCCTATTGTTCACCCTAAAATGTTCACCTCGTAAGTGCCGTCAACTGATCTGTCTCTTTTTCAACCGAGATTTCAAGATGGTAACGTGGAAATATTTCAATCCACCGACATCCCGATTTAAGCCTCATTTATACATTATAAATGTTTATTAAATGTGTAATTTACATGACAACAAGTAAAATATTTACTCACTCTGTTCCTGTTTTTCGTGAAATTAAACAATGATGACGATGAAAAAGTTGATGGGCGTAATTTCTACAACGTGGTACCATTGAATGGCAAATATAAACGCATTCGTTTATCAAAGTTTCTCTTAAACATTAACAACCGACAAAATTTGAACCGATTGTGTGTATTTTTTATATTTAAATTTAACATTGCAGTTGGTGGTCACGTTACGTAGCCGGTGTTTGACATGTAAAGTGTAATGTTAGGAATATTTTAAATTTAGGAGGAATTCAGCAATCTCTTACTTTGATAGAAGTTGCACACTAATTGAGTGCTAACGGATTAAACAATTTTTTAAATGTCTTGAAAAATCCACTTTTTTCGCTTATCAACAAGTTACACATGCGTGGAGTACAATGCCACATTTTAAGCTTGTTTCAATCATCTTGACGTCTTATTAGTTCCACTAGATCAATAAAACCTCTCATTTCATGTTTATTTTCAACATTTTAATCGGATATTGATATTTAGTGTTTATAGTGGAATGCATTAAAGGCATTTTCATGAGAGTAAATTCCGCAAGAAAATCGTGCACAGTGTTTAAGTTGAGTTTGATACGAAAAAGGTTTAGACACCCATTCAAACTATCCAAAAGTAGTAGAAGAATGTCTTAAATGTTATAAAAATTGTCTTGCCTTAGTATATAGACGATGTTTAACGTCCTGTTTGAAGTTTTATTTGAGATGCCCCTTCACTTCCATTACATTTAATGGCCGACCCTATTTAAATCTATCTTACTGATTTGTTTTTGGATGAAATGAATATTTTATTTATTACAATTACGACAAATCGTATTCGTTCCGCCATTAAATACAACTTTATTCCCTAATTTTGAATTGCCGTTAAATTAAAAATGTCGGCTCCAAGTAAAATTTATTTAAGTGAATATAGTTTATTTAATTGAAAAAGGGTATAGTCTTTGTGTTTATGTTGTTAAATTATATTTTACATGTTAAAATATACAGAGCTAGTGAACAAAATTTGCTCATGGAAAAATTAACCTGACAGATAAAACCTTGCATTTCAAATAATTATAATAAATTTTAAATACAGATGAAAATAATAAATATAAAGGTGAAATGTGATGTTTTATGTTATAGAACTAGTTTATTATCTGACAAAAATCTGTCGTTTCAGTCTCACAGGAAATTCTCGGCCCCTAGGCACGGTTCCAAAGGGTTTCTGCCCAAAAAAAGGGCTAAACGTCACCGTGGTAAAGTAAAGGCATTTCCAAAGGATGACCGGAACAAGCCAGTTCATCTGACCGCTTTTATTGGATATAAGGCTGGAATGTCTCATATTGTGAGAGAAGTTGACAGACCTGGATCTAGTATGTTTCAAATTATTAACCAACTTAAACGTATTGCTTAAAACCATTTCATGACATTTCTACATATAAATATGAATCATAATATATTTCTAGTAGGGGAGTAAGAGCAAAAGATGCCGCAGTGTACAAGTAACAATTTTTGTTTTTCCTGTTATATTTAAGTTACAGTATGAATTTTTAAGTGTCGTTTATTGAAACATGTATACATACAGATTTAAATAGGTTCTAACACAATGCAACAACATAGGTATATTCATTACCCTATTTTTATATCGAATAAATTTTTTTTAAAAGTCAAGAAAACAAGACTGCACAACAATGGGTAAAAGCGACTATTACAAATCCAAATAAAAAGGAGCATACAACTCGACACAAAAATAGAAAGCAAGTAACCTCAAATTCTAAATTTCCTTGTAGAATCTCACAAGAAGGAGATTGTGGAAGCTGTAACCATACTAGAGACACCTCCCATGGTCATCATAGGTGTTGTAGGATACATTGAAACGCCAAGTGGTTTGCGAGCATTTAAAACCATTTTTGCTGAACATCTTAGCGAAGAATGTAAAAGACGATTTTACAAAAACTGGTAATGATCTCTCTTTATATGTGAAATTATCTTGGTTAATAATTAAGCTAAAAAACATGAATAATTCTTCAAATCCTCCACAAGAAATGCTTTTGTGCAAATTCAGGAGAAAATTTCCAAAGCCTGATAAATTTGTTTAATGCACAAACTCCTATTTAAAAAAGATTTGAAATAATAAAAAAAAGATAAAGGTTTGAAATACAAATGTTTTCACACAAAAGCTGCTACATTCTGTTTTTGTTGTACATTGTGCAGTCTTCCCGAAATGTGCCGGTCCGCCGGACCCGACCAGCAAAAAACAGGCAAATTTAACTCTGGTCTGGCAAATTTATTAAATTTACAACAGAAATGTTAAATTGGTCCGGCAGAATTTGTGTTTAGGTCCGACAAGCCAAGATCTAATTTCGCGAAGACTGATTGTGATGCTTTCTTTCAGTATTTACAGCTGATGGATTTTGGGTTGATTCCCTACCATTGGTCAAATGACTTATTCATGTCATGGAAAGTGGCTGCAATTATTTGCTCCTCTTGGTTTTATACCAATGAGCTTTATATGTAAGCCGTTTCCGCTCATGATTTATTCATGATGAAACGGTTGTTTATTTAAGGTACCGCTCTAAAAAGAAGGCATTTACTAAGGCTGCCAAGAAATGGCAAGACGAGGCAGGAAAGAAGGAGATTGAACGAGACTTTGCTAAGATGAAGAAGTACTGCAAAGTCATCAGAATTATTGCCCATACTCAGGTACTTGAATATAGGTTTAATTACTCAAAATAGTATATAGTTTGTATCAAAAACTTGAATGCTTGTATCTAAAAGCTAGGTTGAGCTGATTAAATGCTGGATTCAGTCATTGTAGTCCGAGAATCCTCTGCCGTCCAACGCTTTTTTTTGTGTGGGACGTAATTCAAGGTAAGATGATTATTTTCCTTGAGAAAAATATCTACGTCCCACGCAAAAAAAAAACAAATGTTGGGACGGCAGAGGATTCTCGGACTACAGTCATTGCAAAGGTGCAACAGACATGGACAAATGTACGACAAGTGGCTTGGACAGGTAAAATAATCCACAGTTTGACCAATTGTCCTGTGTAGCAAAATAAAATCATAAACATAATCATATATCAAAAATTTAGTATCCTCAATTCTGTTAAAAAAATTTTATTAAAGCAATTCCTTGTTCCCATATTTTAAGTGTTTTTGTAGTAGTATTTGCTCTTTTTGCCCACCTTGTCTTTGTAAATTGTTTAAAAAATCTGAAACCACCGAGCCAATTTTTTTAGCTCACCTGACCCAAAGGGTCATGTGAGCTATTGTTATCACTTTGCGTCCGTCGGCGGCGTCTGTAAACTTTTTACATTTTAATCTTCTTCTCTGAAACCACTTGGCCAATTGAAACCAAACTTGGCCATAATGTTCATTGGATGGACCTTTACAAAGTTTGTGTTTTTTATTTTGTTTGGTAAACCAATATGGCCGCCACCTCAAGACTTAGTTTAACATAGGACCCTATGGGAAAAAAGTTAAAAAGGGCTTCTTCTCTGAAACCGTTTAACCAATCAAAACAAAACTTACTAGCAATATTGTTTAGATGGTCCTCTATAAAGGTTGTGTTTTAGATGGCAATTGGAAATTCAAAATGGCTGCCACCGCAGGACTTAATTTAACATAGGACCCTATGGGAAAAAGTTTGAAAGGCTTCTTTTCTGAAACCTGGCCAACCAATGGAAACAAAACTTACTAGCAATATTGTTTGGATGGTCCTCTATAAAGTTTATGTTTTTTATGGCAATTGGAAATTCAAAATGGCCGCTACCGCAGGACTTAGTTTAACATACGACCCTATGGGAAAAAGTTTGAAAGGCTTCTTTTCTGAAACCGGCCAACCCATGGAAACAAAACTTACTAGCAATATTGTTTGGATGGTCCTCTATAAAGTTAATGTTTTTTATCCCAATCTGATATTCAAAATGGCCGCCACTGCAGGACTTAGTTTAACATTGGACCCTATAGGAAAAAGGTTAAAAAGGGCTTCTTCTCTGAAACCGGTTAACCAATCAAAACAAAACTTGCTAGCAATATTGTTTGGATGGTCCTTTATAAAGTTTATGATTTTTATGCCAACTGGAAATTCAAAATGGCCGCTACCGCAGGACTTAGTTTAACATAGGACCCTATGGGAAAAAGTTTTAAAAGGCTTCTTCTCTGAAACTGGTTAATCAATGGAAACAAAAACTTACTAGCAATATTGTTTGGATGTTCCTTTATAAAGTTTATGTTTTTTATGGCAATTGGAAATTCAAAATGGCCACCTCCCCCTGCAGGACTTAGTTTAACATAGGACCCTATGGGCAAATAAAAAAAATCTCTATACAACTGGTTAACCAATGAAACAAAGCTTTCTAGTAATATTGTTTGGATGGTCCTATTTAAAGTTTATTGAAAATTACAGGACACTTTAACATCAGGGAAATGCCATCTTCATTGCCTATAAAATCAGGTGAGCGATACAGGCTCTTAAGAGCCTCTGGTTTTCTTCAAACTTGGCTTCAATCATTTCTATTGTACCTAGTTTTTAGGGTTTTGATCAAGACGAAGAAAGATGGTCATTGTTAATAAAAATAGAACACAAGTGTAATTTAACTTGAAAACTTCGAGCTAGACTGACATTGAAAATTTGCTTAAATGATCAGCAAGACAGTGCCTACAAACAAATCACTGTGTAAGGACCTCTCCTTGTAGGAGTTGTTGCCCTTGAATAACAATTTTTTATGAAATATTCAGTTTTTGTACTGTTAAAGTAGCAGAGTAAAATGAGAAAAAAAACAGGAGTTGTTGCCCTTAAATGATAATTTATATATATTTTTTATATATGAAATTTTCATTTGTGACCTGTAACCTAAAAACTATAACAGCTGGACTTAAATAAATTGCAAAAATTTGTTATCAATAACAGTTCTACAATTCACTTAACTAGTCTGATATTGTCAAGACATCTTTTTATGGGAGTTGTTGCCCTTTAATGACGATTTTTAACAAAATTACTCATTCTTGCATTGGAAATTAAAAATTTAATACCTATAGTAAAAATGTAAATAGCCAAAATAATCGGGACAAATTATTGTTCTCTAAATATTATATGACTCCTTGAAAGGTGTAACTGCCCTTAAATACAATTTTCACTGAAATTTGTAGTTATTGCACTGTAACTTTAATGCCTAACAGACAGGTAGAGTAAAACTAATAAATTGCACAAAAATTAGTAAGGCATGGCCTACAAATCATTACTTGGTCGCAAACAGTGATTTAACTAGCACTCGCCACTTTCGCAATTGGCGAATCCTTTTTAGAAATGACGAAAATATTTTGAACGTAATTCGCCACTTCCATTTTGAAATTTCGAAATTATAGTCAAAGTCAGCACAGGTAAATGCAAACATCTCTTACCTAAGGTACATGTTTATTACCCAAGGCAATCAAAGTAATTATGTAAGAGATATGCCACCAAATATTATTTGATAATTAATCACTTAATTACTGTGTACACACCGTCGCACGCGATCAAGCATAACCTGTTGGATGGCAACATGGCGGATCTTATTGTGGTCCCACATCGCGTTGTTCACCTTTAAAAGGGAAGCTGGAGTCGCTCTATCATTTAAAAAATAATTTCTTATGTCTCCTTTTAATTTTATTGCCATTCTCGCCAGAAATCGTCATTTTTGTCATAGCCTCATGTTTATCATGTTACGCGCCATTTGTTAACGCTGATTCCTGCGTGATTTCACTTTGCACATAAAGCGTAGATACTACCGGAAACCAGTTCAGAAAAGAATAAGACAATACTGCCAGTTTATCGGAGCGGATATGAATTCGGTGCCGGAGAATGCCACTATTAAAATTATAATTAAAACGACTATTGCAAAATTTTAAACATAAACAAAAATGAATATTTTGTCATCACTGTTAAAGTTTTTTTTTATTTAAATCTGTTTAAATATATGTTCTATGGCAATTTTACATTGAATACATAGTTATAAAATGGTTCCAGAAAATATTAAATATTGATTGATGTTTATTGCATTTATTAATTAATGATCTTGCTTGCATTTAGACATATACATAAATATACACACGTATTAGAGCTTAAAAATAGTCGCACACAAAAGTGACTAATGCTTAAAAAATCCTAGCTAAAACCCTGCAAAATTAACGAGTCTATACGAGTTATTGCCTTTTAATAACCAGTTTTCAAAATTGCAAGTTTTGTGTTTTAAATTAAAGTCTACAGCAACTGCAGTAAAACTGTAAATTACTAAATCAACATGAATGACATGGCCTACAAATTATTTCATAAATTGTCTGATGGCACCATGTACGAGTCATTTTTCTTCCTCTAAATTTTTGAAAGTCATTTTTTCTATTCCAGGTGAGCAATTTCAAGATCCTTGGAAACATGTTTCTTTGAACCTTGATAAATTTTGCATATGAATATTATTTAAAATTGTGCCACTTTTAATCAATAGTTGCTACATTGAAGCTTGACCTTGATCCATTGTATGTTCCCAGGGAACGACAACCCATGTCAATCAAGATGAAAACCACAAAGATAACAAAAAATGACAAAATTGAAGAAAAACCGAACACCTTAACATCTTATTGCTTAATCTTTCAATTGTAGACCAAACTTCTCAAAAAAAGACAAAAGAAAGCTCACATCATGGAGATCCAGCTGAATGGTGGAACCATCTCACAGAAAGTCGACTGGGCAAGAGAGCACATGGAGAAAAGTATTCTCGTCAAAGAAGTGTTTTCCCAGGATGAAAATATTGATATCATTGGAGTAACCAAGGGAAAAGGAGTTAAAGGTAAAGGAAATGATTAATGCCCCCTGTAACAACAATTTAATAAGAAACCTGTAGTATATATATGGAAAAATTATCTCAATTTTCTTGCAAATGAATTTTACAGTAGTTAGTTCCCATTTCCAAAACAAAAGGTGTGCATTTGGATATTGAATTTACTGTAATGTGATTCTGTATATTTTGACATAAGAGATGTCACCTTGCCTATGTTATCTGTTGCTTGTCTTCAATGCCGACTTTAAAAAAAGATTATCTTATCTTTCTTAATTAAAACTAAATTTAGTTTAAAACCATTTATTTCGGTTCACATGCCTTTATTAAATTGAAGTGAAAATGTTTTTTGTATCTGCAGTAATATTAACAAAATAGTGGATGTCAACTTTCCAAAATCTATTGCCGCAAAATTTGCCCTGTCAGAATGGGTAAAATGAAAATTGATTTTAACTTTACTTTAAATCTTTACATTGTTCTTGGTCATGATAATTAGATATTTTTAGGTGTAACTTCAAGATGGCATTGTAAGAAATTGCCAAGAAAGACTCACAAGGGTCTCCGTAAAGTAGCTTGTATTGGAGCTTGGCATCCAAGTCGTGTCTCGTACAGTGTTGCCAGAGCTGGACAGAAAGGTTACCATCACAGAACCGAGATCAACAAAAAGATATATCGTATTGGAGAAGGATTCCACACAAAGGATGGCAAGCTCATTACCAACAATGGCTCTACTGATTATGATGCTGATGAGAAACCAATCACTCCCATGGGAGGTTTCCCTCATTACGGTGAAGTAACTAACGACTTTATCATGTTGAAGGGATGTTGTGTTGGACCCAAAAAGAGAGTACTTACACTCAGAAAGGTAAATGTCCTTGAAGGAATGTAAATAGGTTGTATTCCATAAGTTTATTTCTCTTCTGGCGGCATTGTAAGCCCAAATTTTTGCAAGGGGCTTTCTACTTTAATTGCAGAAATTTGAATTCATTATTTAAAAAAAATTGCCTATTTCTGCTCTCAAACTCCAACAGTTGTCTGATCTTCATGAAACTTGGTAAAAATTTTATGGGCATTACCTCTCGACCAAGATTGATAACCAGCCACTTCAGAATTTATTTTTTTTAAAAAGGGGGCAATTTTTCGACATGTGTATTATGAAGAACTTTGCCATTTGTTAGTTATCGTAAGTGCTGGTTCCTTTATGACTTTTACTTCGTAAAAATATAGCATAGACCGAAATAGTAGCAAAAGCCTGTTCAAAGCAAAAGAAAATAAAGCCATCTCCGTAGCAGATATGAAGTTGGTGCAGGAGATTGCAAATCCGCTTCTGCTTGTGTTGAAATAATAATAATAACTGCAAGATTTAAACTTGATGAAAATAGATTGGAAGTCAATTTAAAAATATTTAATTTGATTTAAATATTTGCAATAGTGCATTTTCCATTGAATAGGTAATAAATGTTACAGAATGATGCAATTTATTAATTCTAATGTAGTTAAACTTGTCTCACAACATTTAACAGAGAAGCATTCATTACATTGTTCAGTTTAAATAAATAGAATGTTCATTGTAGCAATAATCCAAAACAAGACTTGAAGCATACTTTTTTATCATAACCAGTTAAAAATTTTATTGCACGACAACAAACAATTTTTGAATGAAAATTGAATGAAAGGCAGGACCGAGTGCTGTTACTTGGGGACCTTCCAGTCACAGATGCTAATTTCAAGGCTTGACATGAAGCTGATTTATTTCTAGATAGTAAACGGGTATAAACCTTCCATACAACAAGTAATTTCATAGGAAAAGTGTCATTTTCCAGTTTGTTACAACTTTTATTGTTGTTTCAACACTGGAAAAACATTTCTGTAGGTTGATATATAAATTACATTTATACCAGGGGCCGCGCTGGGCTTCGTCAATGTTGCCAATTGCGATTTTTTTTTTTCATTTGGCGACAAAATATTGCGTCTGGCGATTTTTTTTGGCACCAAGGTTTTATAGTGTTAAACGATGCATGCACGTTTTAAATTTATCGGTAATCGGCGATTATTAAAGATCCTTTGTCGGCTTCTATGGTTTTAAATACATGTGTATTGTTTAGTATCCAGTGACATGTGTGTTATTTGGAGTTATTAAACGGAAATCGGCAATAAATGAATCAACAAAGTTGTCTGATGAAAAGCAGCTTTACCTGCTTTTCACATTTGAGGAGACGTGTAATAAAACAATTGATGCTGTTAATTAATTTATAAAAATAACAATACAAACATATTTTTGTAGTAATATTTTTTTATAATGTAATTAATAAAATACAGGTATGAAACTTGATGTTGTTGTTGAGTGATTTCCGGACCGGATGTCCGTCATAATTTCGTAATTAGAAAACTCTTTCACATGCGTAGTTCTATTTTCAGTATTACCGGTTTTATGTTCATTCACGGGAAAAGATGTTTCTAATAAATTACTGTAAAATTTTGGTTTTCTTCCAACAAGTAATCACTCGCACATCTTTTCATGATCAAAATACAATTAGTGTACGGGCTGCCCGAGAGCAAACTTTTGAAAAATTGAATTTCGTCCGACGTTACAGAATATGTCACACATAATGTTAAACAATTTCGCCATGTCATATAGTGATCTAGCGATTTCTAATATGGCGACACTTTTACAAAACTGGTGACGGAAAATTGCAGTTGGCAATTTTTTTGGCACCAGCTTTTTAGAAGCCAAAGCAGCCCCTGATTTATACTATTGTAGAAATCAAATTATATTTAGTAAGTTGATATATGAAAATGTCATTTTTACTGTTTTTAGTCCTTGCTGGCAACACATAAGAAGAAGGCTATGGAGAAGATTGACTTGAAATTCATAGACACCTCCAGCAAGTTTGGACATGGACGTTTCCAAACATTCAAGGAAAAACACAACTTTATGGTAATTTTATCTTACAAACTTTTCAAGTATTTTTATATCGTGTCAATGAAAGTGACGTGTTTCTTTCTGTCTGTTCATCCATTTGTCAGTCCCTACCCCAAGGTTTACCTTTGTGTTGAAGCTTTCTTTTTTATGAAGATGACTTCACAAAAAAGTTAGGGCTATTCCAGAAAAAATGACTCCTGGGGTCGGAACGCAATTGAAATTAATGGGTACCACCAATAGATTTAAATTAAAATTTAACCCGTCCACCTACAATTTTCCTATATCAAATTATTATTATTTTGATTTTTAACACCCCATTCATCAAATTTCAATTTGCAATTTTATCCCCCATCTACACATATCGATGGCATCCTGCCCTGGGGGTATATTTTTTTCTGGAATAGCCCTTACAACATAACAAGATGTCTTCACTGTTGGAATTCTGTAGGGCTGTTCCAATATTTCACACTTCAGTGAACTCTAAAGGGGGGAAGGGGGGGGGGCTCTGTGGTGTTTATCAATATGCAACAAGCTAGACATCCGGGACACAATGATGCATTTTCATGATTCCATATGTACCTATTTATCATGTTTATTTATAAATGAGCCAAAATATTTAGGCAGTTATTAAAAAATAGTTGGTTTGACATTTTTCTCCAAAATTCAAGAAGGTATGTTTTGTTTTGGTTTTTTTTTTGTTTGTTTTTTTTGTGTGTGTGCAATTCCAAAATGCCATATTGCAGTAAACACTTGCTAACAGAATAGTATTGGAAAGCCCAACAAAACTTCTTTATTGACCTAATGCTGGGAAAACAACAAACATAAAATTGTTCAGTACAACCTTGACAAAGGGAACTTTTGTTGAATTTAGTTTATTTGTTCAAGGGCCCAAAGATGATGATGCATATTGTAGAAATTGAAAATAGCATGTTTTTCAAACTAAATGAAATCTATATGATGAAGATGCATGGAAAATATCCCTGCCAGGATATTCCGAATCTGATGAGGATTTACCATGTTGCCTTCCTTCTGATAGATTGTAGCCTAGATCTGGAGAATCTTAAAATATTGCTTGCTTTTTGTTTAGCTAATCAGTCAGTCAATCCCAAGCAAATTATGAACAAACATGGATAGAATGATACCAAACTGTTCCTACATTGAATAAACTTTGACATGACACAATGACTAAGTTGTGTACATTCTACCCAAGTTTATGAATATTCTCTGACAAATTGTATATATAATGCTTGTCAACTTTATATTTTATCCATCGTACAAAGTTTTTTTTCTACACAAAATGACAATATTAGATCATGTTAATGTTGTACTGTGGAGAAATGTTTCGTTGATGGAAGAAGGCAGTTTTTAACCACCATACATGCAATTTTTATTGTTTCTGGCTAATCAAGATGTTTATGCTCCCACACCAATAAGTTGGGAGTACATTAATTTACCCTTCTATTTTATTTATCAAATTTTAATGGTAATGCTGTCATTTTAAACATTTCTGGAAAAGATCTTTAAAAATACAATCTGCTTTCTAAATGATGAGGACAAGTGGAAAATATCCCAGCCAGGATATTCTGAATCTGATGAAGATTCACCATGTTGCCTTCCTTCTGATAGATTTGATAGATCTGATAGATGTGTAGAAAGATGCATTTCCATATGATACAACAAATACTTGCAACTGTCTGTAATTAAAAAAGTTTTTGTTTTATAGGGTCCACTCAAGAAAAATCTTCAACCCAAAGAAGAAGCCAAGTAATAAAAATAGAGGACTCGATGAAACAAATAAAAAAAATAATTTTCTTCTGATGTCACATTTGAGTTATACAAATGCCTCTGCGACATGGTTGGATACGAGATCAGTACATATTGTTCAATTTGCATGTTGTGGTGTTTTAGGACTGAAAATTGAGCTACAGTCAAACCTGTCTTAGCGACCCCCTCCATATAACGACTTCCTGTGTTATGCGACCGTATTTATTCCTCCCGAGCATTTTCCCATTCATTTTACCTTTATATAACGACTCCCTGTCTTACGCGACTTACGACCGTGTTTTCCGTTCGTTTTGACCAAGAAAACCTGTCTATAACGACTCTCGGGACAGTTAAAATCATTAAGCAATAAATAAACCCTGTCTGACGAAAAGAAGATTCGTAGACCATTGGCATTGTTGTCAATTATCAAGGTTCTTCGAAACGGAAAACTAAAGTATGAAGCGATGAAAAACTGTTTTATTATCTTAGAAGCGAAGTTCAGATTGCCCTGTAAAATTTGAATAGACGTCAATGTCGACATTCGATTTTGTTGTCAGTCAGATTGGAAATGATGATGTTTCTCATAACGGCGTGTTTATTGTATGATCACGCCATTTTGTTTTACAAAGGGAAATAATCAATACGAAACCGGTGTACACTGGTTCTAAACCGACTTGCACTTTCTACATAGAGCTTATTGTTAAAACTCAAGGAAACCAGTAAAACCGGTACAGAGAAAAATACAACAACAAAATGGGGGAATAAAGTTGACCTGCGTTAATTCAATCGGAAATCAAAACGCTCATTATTGTTGTATATTTTGTACTTGCGTTATTTACATCAAATAAATGTCATATTTTTTTGTTTACTTAATAAAACAAACAATACAGGTCTTCAATTAACTCTTTCACATGCTGACAACATGACTTTGTTGATTGGTCTTCAAACATCATGACCTGTGTATAAAGACCCCCTGTCTTATGTGACCTTTTTTACAATTTCCCTTCAAAGGTCGCTTAAGACAGGTTTGACTGTATTGCCTCGACTTGACCATTACATTTTGTCCCATCTTCTTTTATCCATGCTTCCTCTCTGTATTACAAATGGGCAATAGAATATTAAGTCTGATTAGGTATAAAAATCTATTAAAACTGCTTTTTCGTAAGAATTATCTGAAGGGTCATGTGAGCTTTTGCCATCCCTTGGTGTTCGTTGTCATTGTTAACTTTTCTTTAAAAAAAATCTTCTCCAACACCACTGAAGGGATTGCTTGAAAACTGCACAAATAATGGCAGCAGACCAACCAACATGGCCCCTTCAGCTAAAGAATAGAATGGAAAGGGGGGGGTGTCAAAATACAGTTTCAAAAGGTATAACAGATGCAGGAAAACCGAAGAGACCTTTCTTGAGCATAAAAAAAACTCAAAAACTCTATGGAGTAGAAGTTGTTTGACAACTTGTTGTAGGAGTTATTGCCCTTTAATCGCAGAGGTGTATTTCTGGATTTTCTGGAATCGTTACGAATTTGGCTTTTAAAATATGCATCACGGAAATGCACCCGTAATTACGCATTTCAGCCATTGTAGCAATTTGAGTTCTTAATCTTTGTCAGTTGGACGCTTGGTATGATATTTTTGGTATAAAAACACCAAAGTGATTCAGATTTTGTTTGAAACATGTGCTGCTTAAAAGGTATTACAATTAACTTTCAAATGCTTTTGGTTGTTATGTCATGAAATTGTAAAGGTATCGCAATATTGAATAAACTTGTTTGGGGGTATATATGAATCGCCCTGTCTGTCCACATCCCTGTGTAAGCGCTTCTCCTAAACCGCTTCAGATTTTTATGAAACTTTACATGGAAAAAGTACATCATATGTAGGTGTGCATGAAGAATTTTCGTCACTGTCGGATATTATTCAGAGGGGGGGGGATAATTTGACTTGGACTTTTTAAATATAGTGTTCAGTGGGAGACCTCGTAAGCACAACTAAGCCACTTCACAGATTTTGATGCAACTTTACATGAAGGAAGTACATCATATGAAGATGTGCATGAAGAATTTTCGTCACTGTAGGATATTATTTAGGGGAGATACTTGGACTTTTTGAATAAAGTATTCAGTCGGAGACCTCGTAAGCGCAACTCTTCATTAACCGCTTGATGAAGCTTGGCATACAGGAAGTACAATATAAGTAGATGTGCATGAAGGATTTTAATTGACGTTGAAAGCGAAGTGGGGGTATCGCTGTCCACACTTGTTAATGTTTGATCAATAAAATGTGCATCAAAGATGTTTTATAGTAAAAGACCAGCAAGAAATTCTCTTAATATTGTGTGAAGTTCGGACATGGACATTTTATGTGTAAATTTTCAGATTACTGATCGATGTGCCAAATTACTGAAAAAAATAATTAGGATTACTGGGAGTACTAAAAAGGGGTAAACGCCTCTGTAATCATAAAAATTGACAATTTCTGCCATTTTGTCCTCAAAATCTTGAAAATTATAAGAACTAACAAAAAATTTGCAGTGCTAAATTGTTGTGCTCTATGAAAGCTACAAAAATGACTCGTGGTAAAGATTGCTCGATGAACTGTTTAGGAGTTCTTCTCTTGAACTGTTCTTTTAATCTGGTTTAATCGATTTTTTAAAATCTCTGAAACCACTGAAAGGAGACTGCTATGGAACTTTGAACACATCGTCAGTTAATCAAATGTCGTCTACCAAGTTTGCACATGGCCGCAGATTAACCATCATGGACTCCTTGGCTAATTAATAGAACACTGGGGAGGGGTCAAAATACAGTTTTTGGCTCAGAGTACAAGAGATGCAGGAAAACGGAAGAGAAATTCCTTCAGAAAGCATCAAAAAGTCTACAAAACACTTCATTGAGTTGAAGTTGTAAGACGAGTAGAAGACCCCATGTAGGAGTTGTTGCCCCGGTCAAATTTGATTTTTCCTTAAAAAAATGTTGAAAATTATTAGATAGAGAAAAAGTTTACATTGCATAGCTCTTCGATAGCTACAAAAATTACTTCCATGGACATCCATACAAACAAGTGTTTGAAACGTTTCACCATTGATGGTCATTACTACAGAACAAGGTTAAAACTAGGACTATTTTGGAAGTGCATTAAAATGGCTTGTAAATAATCAATGGTCCTAGACCAGTTTGAAAGTAATGCAATTTTTCTAGATAAGGTGTTGAGTGATATGTAGTACCACAAGAATTTAACTGAAGATTCTAGATGGTTTCCGCTAGAAACTTGCAAATTCTTGGTGTTGATCATTGCCATACTTGTATTTTTAGCCGGGTTTCACGTAATGCAAACCCGCGTTATAGTAGGGTGAAGTCGGGCGAGGATAATACGGTGTCTTTTTGTGTTGTCAACTCCTAGTACAGTTTTCAACCCAGATCTCTGAAACTTCACAGAAAGATTGCACATGTTTTGAAGTTGTGCACCTGCTATTAAGGAAGTGTTCGGGATTTTTTCCTAATTTTCCAGCCCTGGGAACTTGTTCATTTTTCAGAACATTTGCTAAAGACAAAATGCAGCAAAACATTGTGTAATCTTGCTAATTTTTTTTTATACAGACCAAAAACCTTCCAACAAATTGTAAACCATTCCCCATGAAGGCATTTGCAACCTGGCCATTTCAGACTTTAGCGATTTTCTATATAAAGGAAGCTACTGTACCAATGTATATCAGGACATAGTAGGAATGTTCATTGGATATCGATCAATTCATATAATCCATGTTGTGTGTTTTGCAGTTTCTGCTAATTTGCTCAAAACACCTTGAGATGGGTATAAACTTGAAATTGGTGCGACCATACACGAGTAAATGTTCTTAATATGTAATTTTAGGTTTTGCAAGAGAACTATTGGAGAAGGGTGAAAAGTATAAACTGCAAAAATAATTGGGGTCGTTACATGCTTGCAGACATAAGTTGAAACTTGTTGGCACAATTTGCACTTTATTATTAATTATAACATATTTAAATTATTACAAAAATATATTGGATGCAAAGAATTAAAAAACCTTTACGAAGTCGGAACTGTTTAGTTTAAACATATTCTATTTGCTCAAACGTGCAAATTGGATAAGACACAAGTTAATCAAACTTGTGAAGTCTTGTCCAGTATACAGTATGTTGCTAAAATATTGATAGAGCAGCGTACATTGTAATACAATACAAATTATATTATGTTTGTTGGAGACATAACAATATTTTTGAATACACATATTAAAGGAAAAATTTTAAAAAAGAAATTAAATAGAGAAAAATTGATGTGATAGATGTGATGATGATGAGTGTGATTTCAAATCCTTGTGAGTAATGATTCAAACTATGGGGAACCTTTCTGGCCCTTTGATATACTCAAATACATGCTTAAAGACTTGTTCATTCTGCTCATTTGACAATTGCGAATTACCAGATGTAAGGAGTTCTAGATTTATTGGACAGTAGATTGGTAGCCACTGAAGGTTTTCAAATAATCTATTTCTAATATTAGCATATCTCGAACATTCAAAGAAGTAATGATTTGAGTCTTCGCGGTCGGATCCACAGCGACAAGACGGATCAGATATAATATTTACCCTGTATAGGTCATAATTCAATATTGATGCTGAACATCTTGATTGGGTTAGGACAATATTTAGTTTTGGATGACCATATTCATAATGCTTTGGAACTTTATGTGGGTTCATGTTCTTTAGTTCAGATTTAAACTTAAAAATAGAATTAACATTACGGATTGATAGATCTAACGGTTCCACTGTCGTTTAGTTGATTGTATAAAGGATTCTTCAGTCAGGGATAGTCTACAGAAGGGAGTCGTAATATTGTTGCCATTTCGCAAAGGATAAACTGTCGTGCTTTGTATTGTAGGCGGAATTAAGTTACAGAGATATGCTGGTGCGGAGTCGTGCTGTATATTATAAAACATTTGTAACTTCCTGCGTTTCCTGCGCTCATCCAAAGACTCCCACCCAATTTCAGTATAAATATTTGTTGCATTTGTAAAACTTGGTAGGCCCGTGACATTTCGAGCAGCCTTAAGCTGTAATTGTTCAAGTTTATTGCAGTAGCATACTCCCATGTTATCCCAAACTTCAGATGCATATTCAAACAAAAGGGGTCTTATAAAGACTAAATATAATTTTTCTAAGTTTTTTCGAGTAAGTTTATATTTCAATTTCCAGAGTACATTCAGGGGCTTTGAAACACTACATGTAATATTATCAATGTGTGTATTCCACTTAGCATCACTGCTGAAGGTACCACCTAGATGTTTATGGAGTTTAGTAACTGGTATATTAGTGTCATTTAGTGTAAATCTCATATCTGGTGGGATTATATTTGAAAAAACATGATTTCGGTTTTTTCGGGATTAAATGACATTAACCATTTTTGTGACCATTGGTTCAGCTCTTTCAAATCGTGATCAATAACAGCCTGAATCTGCGCAGGATCACGACTGGAATATCTAAACGACGTGTCATCGGCAAGCAGTCTACATAGTGAAACAAGTTTTTCAGCTATATCATTGATATATATTATAAATAATAAAGGACCTAGCACCGACCCCTGCGGAACACCAGCATGCACATTACAAAGCTCGGATGACGATTGTTTGATTACTACTCTCAGTTGCCTATTATTCAAGTAGCTTTTAAACCATTGTAATAAAGTTCCATTTACTCCATACGATTCAATTTTAGCTAATAAACCTTTATGCCAAACTTTATCGAAAGCTTTTGAAAAATCGCAGAAAACAAAACAATTTACTAGTATTTCTTTCTTCTCTAGTGAATTTAAAATACAGTTGTATATTCTAACAGCTGGTGAACTGTTGAACAGTTGGGACGAAAGCCAGACTGGTATTGATATATTAGATTATTTCTTTGCATGTGGTTGAATACATACGGAACTGTTTCAAGCCCGATTACCCCATAAAAACGCAAGTTGGGAGCTTAGGTGCACCCTGTCTGCAGTGAAAAGTGAAATTTCTTGTTAAATGGAATTGGTCGTATATATTTTACCGAAATCGAAAAAATTACGTTGACAAAATTTTACCGTTATCCTGTTCCACGTCCTGAATCCTAAAAAAATAACTATATGACATCTTGGAAGGAAATCAACACCATTCTGGATATATGACGTAATCAAAGGCATGGTTTTCTCCGGCTTCCTCCCCCAATAAAAACTGGACGCTATGATGTAGCTGAAAAATTTGCTGAAAGTGGCGTTAAAACACCGTTCAAACAAACAAATCTTTCAGCACAGCATTTTCAAAGACGTGTCGAAATTAAATATTTCAACCTTGGCGCCGACATAATAAACGAGATTAGTAAACAGGAAGATTCGACTCCAATTTGAAATAATTTTGCGTGGGACCACAATCCAATAAATTAAAGATTATTAACAGTTATTCTCTATTCAAATAGGCTTGTTGGAGCATCACTTTCCAATCTTCAAAAACTTAATTTTTCTGACACCTACATTTTTAGCTGCATGGTGAAATTTGTAGCCTCAACTTTGCAAGTATGTAGTTCATTCGATTTTTTTTTCTGCCGAGATCAACAAAATTAACCGAATCCACTAATATACTCAGTCAAAAAAGAAACGCAACTATTGATCACGTGGTATGTCAACACTGAGATTGCGGGTTCGATTCTCACTGCAGGCAGGGTTTACTCGACAAGGATTGCCAGTTTTCCTACCGCAGGTCGGGGGTTCTCTCCGTGTACTCCGGCTTCCTCCCCCAATAAAAACTGGACGCCATGAAATAGCTGAAAAATTGCTGAAAGTGGCTTTAAAACACCATTCAAACAAACAAAAACTAACATACAAAAAATGGGAATTTTACTTCATATATTATGTTAACAATTTATCATATAAATAATTGATACAGAAATGTGAAAATTGGCATAATTCTTGTTCATGAGTTCTTTGACCATGGAATATAACATTGTGTCGCATATTGTCAATAAATCACGGAAAAAATATCAATATCTGTTGTGCCCAACATTTGCTTGTAACACAGCCCTTACTCTACTTGGCATGGATTCAATTAAACGTTGAGTACGAACACACGGTATCCTTTGCCACTCATACTGAAGTGCCTGCTCTAATTGTTGCAGATTTTGCGGCGGTGGTTGTCGTTGGCGCACGCGCTGACTCAATTCATCCCACAGATGTTCCTGAACAATCTACTGTTACACGTGCTGTATGTAGTCGGGCATTGTCGTGTTGAAAATTTTCCCTTTGAATGTCACTTACGTTCAATATTAAAATGCGACCGTATAATTTCGTCTTTATGCCTAACAGCGTTAAGATTGCCTTGGACATGTATCAGCTGTGTATTCCTGGCGCGAGATAGCGGCCCACATCGTAACACTGCCTCCGCCAAAATTTTCTTTTTCTACAACACAGTTTTGCGCAAAACTTTCATTTCAGCGCCTGTACACTCGTATGCGACCATCTCGCTTTTCAAGCTGAAAACGTGACTCATCGCTGAGCCACAATCTTCTCCAGTTCTATAAATTCCATACACGAACGATAGTACACAATCTAACCCTTGCTCGGCGGTGTTTGGCGTCTCAGTGTTGCTCCGAAGCAAGGTCTTTTGGTCCGCAATCCATGAGAGCGTAACCGATCGCGTACTGTCTGTGGTGATATATGGCGCAACGCAGGGACGTTTACAGCTGTTTCTGTTGCAGCAATGGTCCTGTTCCGTAGATGGAAAAATCAAAGGTAACGATCCTTCACCCGAATTGTAACACGCGGACACCCTGAACATAGTAGCATCTAACCTTTGCATAGCGTCACCTCATCAGAATTTAATTTTACTAATGCAGTCAAGACAAGAAATAGCGGGGTTTTATACCGATTGTCTGAGTTTAAAAAATACCCATGATTTGCACGTGAAAGTCGACCCTGTTTTTAGCAACGCGTAACTCATAGTGTGTTCAAGATTCATGGGTGGATGAACTTAAATGCTTTCACCTGGAAACCTTTAATTAAGGTGTAATAGTGATGTTGTATATATATATTTGAATATTTGTTGGTTATTTGTCCGCAAAAATTTATTTGAAAAATTTAGCCGATGTTGCGTTTCTTATTTGAGTGAGTATACAATGAATGGGGTAAACTTGATTCCTCTAAAAAAATAGGAAGATGTACAGTAGAGTAAGTTGTGCATTTTATATTAGGTCATAAATATTTCTTGTCTTTGGAAATAAAAAGACGTGACGAGCTGTCATCATCCTCTTAAGTCAGAAACCCTGACTTGTGAGGATGATAATTTCATAGTCTTTTGATATTTCAAGTACAACGTTGTGAGAAGTTATACGCTTCAGTGCATTTGATTTTTGTTCCAGAGAGTGGTCTGAAATCTGCTCACCATTCTTTATTGGTCCAATTTATGTAACTTCGTTAGTTATATGTAGTTCATACTGGTTTTATCAGATTTGTGTGACAAAAATTAATGAGAAATTGTCATATATTTCAAAGTGGACACAAAAGGCCAGGGTACATGTAACAGTCAGCAGTCAGTACGCAGTAGCCAGCAAATAAGGTATTTATGATTGTAAATTATTTTTTTCAATTTTTATTTGTATTGCTGTTATTTTGCAAGTTAAATGTTTCTTGTATTGTAGTTTTATTTTATCTTTGCCGACTAAAAGTAGATAAAGCATTTAAATGAGTTTGTAATGAGTTGCACTATATATAGAATTTACTTGTAACTATAATATTAGTTATTTTCTGTACGTTAGATGAGGCATTATGACTTCTGCACATATATTTATTAGTATTTAATATTTTGTGGATATGACAACAATAACAACAACAACAGAGGTCGCAATCGCCTGTTGGTCCTGTCTGCTGGTCACCTTGGCGGACTCGATGCTCATCCCGGGAGGTCAAAATCGCCTGTTGGTCCTCCGCTGTCCCCATGCTTACCACTGGAGATCACAATTTCCCGTTGGTCCTCCCTGTGCTAACCCGCTGCGGGTCTTTCCAGCGGACCCCGGGCTCTCCAATGATTGACAATGACACGCGTCAAACGAATTTGCGACGAATCTATCATTATCACAATTGCCCGTTTTTGTCCTTCCTGCGCTGACCCGCGGCTGGTAAGCCAAGCGGACCCCGGGTTCACAACTGCATGTCACTATCGCCCGTTGGCCCTGCCTGCGCTGACCCGCGGCGGGTCAGCCCAGCGTTCACCGGGCTCCCACTGTGACAATTACCCGTCGCAAACTAAATCGCGGTTAGTTTGTCATCACAATCGTCCGTCTGTCCTGCTTGCGAGGCGGGTCAGCACAGTGGACTACGGGCCCACCACTGGAGGTTACAATCGCCCGTTGTTCCTGCTTGCGCAAACCCGCGGCGGGTCAGCCCAGCGGTCTCTCGGCTCACCACTCAGTGACAATGACCAGCAGCAGGCGAATTTATCATTAGCAGATATAAGACCCCCAAGACGGTCAGAGAGGATACAAACGCTTTTACCCATGTGGTGTACTGGAGCAGGCCGATAGTAGGACATATGCTACCGAGTTCTTCATCTAGTTAACGCGAAGGCCAGGATTAGACAAAACGACCACGGCGGTGGAATACATGGATTACATAACAATGAAAAAACCCTCCGACCAAGATACTTATGTTGTCAGTGTAGGACGTTAAAACCTTAGTCAGTCAGTCGATCGAATTGTTCTTATGTTCGTTAATTCAGCTTTTGAAAGCGTTGTCTGTCGTTGCTTCTATCACACTGTCTCGTATACGTTGGTACATTGTCAAGCATCCACAATTATCTACGACTTTTTCTGCAGTTCATTTGTAAATTTACTGGTTGTAATTCCCCCCAAGTTGAGTCATGCCATGACGGTAGCATATGTTGTCAGTTTTATTTAATATTTAGTAAGTTTCGATTGGGGCTTAAGCTTCCGAATTTCAGGGATGCAACATTCGCTTACTGTACCTTAGGTTTTAAATACATGTATTTTTGTTAGCTTTCCCGTATAGCTAAAGCTTCGTATAATCATGCCCAGTTAATGGTTAAATATGCCCACTGATACCATTACTTTGTAGTTTGACTACAACTTGGAAATCAATGTAGATAACATGCATCTGTTGCATTTCTAGTCTACTGCAGTTTATGGTTGATTGGTTCAATCATCGAGGTTTCACATTTGATATGTGTGTCGCCAATCAAATTAACCAGATATAATTTTGAGTTTATTTTTATTGATGTATATTTCTCTGACACACTCAACTTTAGTCTAATTAAAATAGAATCTTTCCTTGCCACCCCCCCCCCCCCCCCCCCCCCCCCCCTTTTACAACTGTACAGGCAAATAAAACTGTCCCAATGTGCATATATATAATACTTGTCCTTTTTATGCTATATAAACAATTCTTTTTTTAATCTAGATACATAATTTTTAGGTGATTTTGACCATCTGTTTTCCTTCCGGAAACTTAATTACTCGTGCATTTGGTTTGGATATTGTAAGTATATTTGGCGGGAAAATTTTGTTGTTTGTAAACAATGTCAGTGTCCACAAATAGTTTTTATGGTGTAACTGGGAAAAGGTAATAATTCAAAGTATTTTATCTGTGTTAACGTTTAAATGTATTCTTAGAAGACTTATAATCAGAGTTATTTGATAAATATTAAACTACTAAAACATATGTTAAACCGCCAGTATTGTTTGTAATTGGCTAATTCTTATCAATTATATTTCTCCTGTCTTGCAGACGAAAGACGATTCATTGTATGTCAAGTAACACAGTCCGAAATTTTTTCTTAAAGTTATTGTATAATATTGATTGCACTCCGGTAAAAAAGAATTTAAACGATAAATAAAATGTAATGTTAAAGTAGTCTTTGTAATTCTCCTCTTTTGCAGGTGAAAAACAGGTATTTGTGGAAAGGACCCCCTTTTATTTGGTGTCCCAATAAGCCCCACCCTCCCCCCTTTCTTGAAAATTATATTTTTTAGTCTTTCCATACTTATTATTTACCTGGCGTAACAGTATTTCAAGGAATATATATATATATGGGTTACTAACAAAAAGTGAGCTTCCCGAGCGAAGCGAAGGTAGGTCACTTTAGAAAATTCCAACTTTGTTTACATTAGTGTACCACATAGGAATTATGCTTAATTCACTGATTATACTTTACTTTATACCAGGGTTCACCACAGAAAAAAATTCAAGGGTGGAGGAACTGTTCTCGTCAGACATAACGATTCCCTAATATCAATTGAATGCAAAAAATAAATATGTAAATATTCACCATATGTTTTAATCTTTTTATCCAGCATCCTTAGATGGTAAATGTTCAACATATATTATTTAATAAATTTATTTCTTTCCATATTTGTGAATAGATTCATTAATTGAAGAGCTTACAAAACATGCCCTACACCTTATCATAGTCTTCCCTTTGGTTAATAAAATACAATTTTGTGTTTCCTTGCAGTGTAATTTGGGATTGGATATGGGTTATTATCTTTTACATGGTGAAAACCCTCTATCCTTGACACTTTTAATATTTTTCTAAAGAAGTATTTGATTTCTATGTCCATAATAATTGTCTTTTTAAAAAGAAAATTTCAGTACTTCCATAAAAAAAATTGTGCTTCCAGAGACATGCAATTATATGTTTCTGGTACAACTGATCGATGAGCTTGGATTACTGAAATTAACATATCAGAAGAATTGCTGTTGTTTATTATTTTATGACTGAATTGATCTCAGTTTCATAAAAATGTCAATTAAAATGTTACAAATTCAATAAAATGTTCATACATGTATGTGATACAAGTTTAATTCTTGTTTATATCCATTTTTATTCGGGGATCCATGTAAAGCTTCTAGATGCATATTGTACGCATGTTTTCAGTTCTTGCCACAACATTTCAACAACAAATGCATCCCTGTTCCCGTAGGTTAAAGCTATCATATGCGGTACGGATTTCCGTCTAGTTTGTTTGGTCTCCGATGCGTTATTTACATGTAATATCACAAATGTTGATCGATAGGCCTATGTTACCTGTGTTTCTTCATCCGATTCTCCACAGGTAACAATCACTCGGGCGGAAAATATGCTTAATTAGGATGCTTATTTAACAATAAACGTGTCAGGGCTGATGGTCACCCTTTATAGTTTAAAATTAAGCGATGGTAATACACTCGTGGTTTACAAAGTGAATTTGATGTTAAATAAGTTGTGGCGTACCATGGTACATGGATTTTAAAGTGGCGCTTGGAAGTGAAGCATGGCGGCCCTCCACTCTAAAACAGCCTGTTGTGAACCCTGTTTATACTCACCATACAGTACATTGCCATACTCCATATACATTATTCTCCCTGAGAAGAGTCATTTAAAGTCACTTTTAACATAACCTATGTAAACGTCAACTTTTTTACGATTTATTCTCTAATTAGACCGCCATTCGAGTTGAAAGAACGAAAGCAGGTATGGCGCCACCTGTGAAAATCGATTTCTTCCGAATGGTAATGCATCCTACATAGAAAGTTGAGAATCTCTAATATTTTTGCAGAATTTCCTTGGAAATATTGAAATTCTGCAAAAATTTTTGAAATATTATAAATCCTAAGTTCATTGAAATTTAAAAATATTAAATATTGTAAAAACTAACCTAATAGATACATTTTTTTATGAAAAATAAAACCATTATCAATTTATATTTCTCTCGTACTTCTCCCTACTGTCGGCCATTACAACCTATGTAAACATCCTCAAACTGCTCGAAATCTCAATCTAAATGACATATTATGTATCAAGTAAAAATATGGTTATATTTATTTAAGGATTAACTACACAAAATATTTTCTGCATCGAGGGATAACAAAATTTCCGCTTTGCACATTGTATAATCCGCGTAGTGGATTATATTAAATGTGCACAACGGAAATTTTGTTATCCCTCGATGGAGAAAATATTTTTTGGAGTTAATACAAGTTATAAATAAATTAAAACAATAGAATAAACTCAACAATTTTATTTTTGTAACTGGACATTTTTGAAAAAAAGACATCAACACAAAAACTGTTAGTTTCCAGTGGAGTAATATATGACGTCAAATGGCGCCTGTCTCCATGACGATCAAATTTGTTTTCCATCCTCTGATAGAAAATATTTTCCAGCCAATCAAAAGTCAGTATTCTCGCAAAATTTATTTATGATCATTTCTACAAAATAAAACAAATGCATATATAAGAACCTTTTATTTATTCAAATAAACCATTTTTTAATTACTTCTACCTGCTACTCTTCAACTTGGTCACACGTAGCAGGATACTCGAATTTTGTCAATTTTCCTTCACTCAGCATTGTAAGCGAAGTGTACTGTTAAATATCTTGCATTTGTTAATCGAAACAAATGGTTCGTCAATATTCATATACATGTGGGTACTTGACAGGTGTTTCAACAAAATTACGGTCAGTTACAGCTGGGACAAGTTTATTTGATTTATAGGTTCCTGGTTAAAGTGATACATTTTCAAGACAAGGTCATCCACGCAATTAGATAACTACCATACATAACTCATTAAAACTTCATAAGAAGCAATTTAGGACAAAACACATCCTCACAAGTCAGGGTTTCTGTGTCCTCATGTGTCCACGAAACCCTGACAAAATCCCAAAACTCCAGAGCTAAAAGTCGCTATTTTGATTGGCTACATCATACCTGCATGTAGCCAAGCAAAAGTTTGCTTTTGTTCACGACTTGCTTAGGGGATATCCTGATGTCTATTGTAAATAAACCAAACGGATGTATTGCATAGACCATGTGAAAATCAGTGTATTTTGTACAGTAGTGTTAATAGTTTGTTATTACCACGTTATTTATTAGTTGCATGACGTTTTCTTCCCACTCTAGAATGAGTAAGAATGGCTACTGCCAAACACTTGCTTCTTTCAATCAATTTAATCGGTTGATATTTTGAAGATTTGACGTCATATGAAAATTTTCTAGCCTGGGAATTTCCTAGCTAAGTCTGTCAGGGTTTCGTGGACACAGAAACCCTGACTTGTGAGTATGAACAACACACAGATTTTACTTTTCAGTTAGAATTGTAGATCAGTTATCATTACATGTACATGTCTCTGGTGGAAAAACTAAACAGTGACGTCAAGTTCCTTCAATGCATTTAAGTCAGTATTGAAAATAAGTTTATAAGATCATGTTAATGTGCACACCTACACTGTGTATATATACAAGTTCATGTTAATGTGTACACCTACACTGTGTATATATATACAAGTTCATGTTAATGTGCACACCTACACTGTGTATATATACCAGTTCATGTTAATTTGCACACCTACACTGTGTATATATATACCAGTTCATGTTAATGTGCACACATACACTGTGTATATATACCAGTTCATCATGTTAATGTGCACACCTACACTGTATATATATACCAGTTCATGTTAATGTGCACACCTACACTGTGTATATATACCAGTTCATGTTAATGTGCACACCTACACTGTGTATATATACCAGTTCATGACACTGTGTATATATACCAGTTCATGTTAATGTGCACACCTACACTGTGTATATAAACCAGTTCATGTTAATGTGCACACATACACTGTGTATATATATACCAGTTCATGTTAATGTGCACACCTACACTGTGTATATATACAAGTTCATGTTAATGTGCACACATACACTGTGTATATATATACCAGTTCATGTTAATGTGCACACCTACACTGTGTATATATACCAGTTCATGTTAATGTGCACACATACACTGTATATATATACCAGTTCATGTTAATGTGCACACCTACACTGTGTATATATATACCAGTTCATGTTAATGTGCACACCTACACTGTGTATATATACCAGTTCATGTTAATTTGCACACCTACACTGTGTATATATATACCAGTTCATGTTAATGTGCACACCTACACTGTGTATATATATACCAGTTCATGTTAAAGTGCACACCTACACTGTGTATATATACCAGTTCATATTAATGTGCACACCTACACTGTGTATATATATACCAGTTCATGTTAATGTGCACACATACACTGTGTATATATACAAGCTCATGTTAATGTGCACACTTACACTGTGCATATATACAAGTTCATGTTAATGTGCACACCTTCACTGTGTATATACAAGTTCATGTTAATGTGCACACCTTCACTGTGTATATATACCAGTTCATGTTAATGTGCACACTTACACTGTGTTTATATACAAGCTCATGTTAATGTGCACACATACACTGTGTATATATACAAGCTCATGTTAATGTGCACACCTACACCTTGTATATATATACAAGTTGATGTTAATGTGCACACCTTCATTGTGTATATATATACCAGTTCATGTTAATGTGCACACATACAGCTGTGTTTATATACAAGTTCATGTTAATGTGTACACTTACACTGTGTATATATACAAGTTCATGTTAATGTGCACACCTTCACTGTGTATATACAAGTTCATGTTACTTTGCACACTTACACTGTGTATATATACAAGTTCATGTTAATGTGCACACCTTCACTGTGTATATACAAGTTCATGTTAATGTGCACACTTACACTGTGTTTATTTACAAGTTCATGTTAATGTGCACACCTTCACTGTGTATATACAAGTTCATGTTAATGTGCACACTTACACTGTGTTTATATACAAGTTCATGTTAATGTGCACACTTACACTGTGTATATATATACCAGTTCATGTTAATGTGCACACATACACTGTGTATATATACAAGCTCATGTTAATGTGCACACTTACACTGTGTTTATATACAAGTTCATGTTAATGTGCACACATACACTGTGTATATATACAAGCTCATGTTAATGTGCACACTTACACTGTGTTTTTATACAAGTTCATGTTAATGTGCACACCTACACTGTGTATATATATACCAGTTCATGTTAATGTGCACACCTACACTGTGTATATATACAAGCTCTTGTTAATGTGCACACTTACACTGTGTTTATATACAAGCTCATGTTAATGTGCACACATACACTGTGTATATATACAAGCTCATGTTAATGTGCACACCTACACTGTGTATATATACAAGTTTGTGTTAATGTGCACACCTACACTGTGTATATATACCAGTTCATGTTAATGTGCACACATACACTGTGTATATATACCAGTTCATGTTAAAGTGCACACCTACACTGTGTATATATACAAGTTCATGTTAATGTGCACACCTACACTGTGTATATATATACCAGTTCATGTTAATGTGCACACCTACACTGTGTATATATATACAAGTTCATGTTAATGTGCACACCTACACTGTGTATATATATATATATACCAGTTCATGTTAATGTGTACACCTACACTGTGTATATATACAAGTTCATGTTAATGTGCACACCTACACTGTGTATATATATACCAGTTCATGTTAAAGTGCACACCTACACTGTGTATATATACAAGTTCATGTTAATGTGCACACCTACACTGTGTATATATATACCAGTGCATGTTAATGTGTACACCTACACTGTGTATATATACAAGCTCATGTTAATGTGCACACCTACACTGTGTATATATACAAGCTCATTTTAATGTGCACACCTTCACTGTGTATATACAAGTTCATGTTAATGTGCACACTTACACTGTGTATATATACAAGTTCATGTTAATGTGCACACCTTCACTGTGTATATACAAGTTCATGTTAATGTGCACACCTACACTCTGTATATATACAAGTTCATGTTAATGTGCACACCTACACTGTGTATATATATACCAGTTCATGTTAAAGTGCACACTTACACTGTGTATATATACAAGTTCATGTTAATGTGCACACCTACACTGTGTGTATATATACAAGTTCATGTTAATGTGCACACCTACACTGTGTATATATATACCAGTTCATGTTAATGTGCACACCTACACTGTGTATATATATACAAGTTCATGTTAATGTGCACACCTACACTGTGTATATATATATATATACCAGTTCATGTTAATGTGTACACCTACACTGTGTATATATACAAGTTCATGTTAATGTGCACACCTACACTGTGTATATATATACCAGTTCATGTTAAAGTGCACACCTACACTGTGTATATATACAAGTTCATGTTAATGTGCACACCTACACTGTGCATATATATACCAGTGCATGTTAATGTGTACACCTACACTGTGTATATATACAAGCTCATGTTAATGTGCACACCTACACTGTGTATATATACAAGCTCATTTTAATGTGCACACCTTCACTGTGTATATACAAGTTCATGTTAATGTGCACACTTACACTGTGTATATATACAAGTTCATGTTAATGTGCACACCTTCACTGTGTATATACAAGTTCATGTTAATGTGCACACCTACACTCTGTATATATACAAGTTCATGTTAATGTGCACACCTACACTGTGTATATATATACCAGTTCATGTTAAAGTGCACACTTACACTGTGTATATATACAAGTTCATGTTAATGTGCACACCTACACTGTGTGTATATATACAAGTTCATGTTAATGTGCACACCTTCACTGTATATATATATACAAGTTCATGTTAATGTGCACACCTACACTGTGTATATATATACCAGTTCATGTTAATGTGCACACCTACACTGTGTATATATATATAAGTTTATGTTAATGTGCACACCTACACTGTGTATATATATACAAGTTCGTGTTAATGTGCACACCTACACTGTGTATATATTCAAGTTCATGTTAATGTGCACACATACACTGTGTATATATACAAGTTCATGTTAATGTGCACACCTACACTGTGTATATATATACCAGTTCATGTTAATGTGCACACATACACTGGGGGGCCTCGGTGGCCGAGTGGTCAAGGTAGTTCGTCTACTATTGATCACGTGGTCTGTCAACACTGAGATTGCGGGTTCGATTCTCACTGCAGGCAGGATGTACTCGACTCCAATCTTAATTGACAAGGATTGCCAGTTTTCCTACCGCAGGTCGGGGGTTCTCTCCGGGTACTCCGGCTTCCTCCCCCAATAAAAACTGGACGCCATGAAATAGCTGAAAAATTGCTGAAAGTGGCGTTAAAACACCATTCAAACAAACAAACAAACAGCACACATACAATGTGCACACCTACACTGTGTATATATATACAAGTTCATGTTAATGTGCACACCTACACTGTGTATATATACCAGTTCATGTTAATGTGCACCCCTTCACTGTGTATATATACAAGCTCATGTTAATGTGCACACCTACACTGTATATATATACAAGTTCATGTTAATGTGCACACCTACACTGTGTATTTATACCAGTTCATGTTAATGTGCACACCTACACTGTGTATATATATACCAGTTCATGTTAATGTGCACACATACACTGTGTATATATACAAGTTCATGTTAATGTGCACACCTACACTGTGTATATATATACAAGTTCATGTTAATGTGCACACCTACACTGTGTATATATACCAGTTCATGTTAATGTGCACACCTACACTGTATATATATACCAGTTCATGTTAATGTGCACACCTACACTGTATATATATACCAGTTCATGTTAATGTGCACACCTACACTGTATATATATACCAGTTCATGTTAATGTGCACACATACACTGTGTATATATATACAAGTTCATGTTAATGTGCACACTTACACTGTATATATATACCAGTTCATGTTAATGTGCACACCTACACTGTATATATATACCAGTTCATGTTAATGTGCACACCTACACTGTATATATATACCAGTTCATGTTAATGTGCACACATACACTGTGTATATATATACAAGTTCATGTTAATGTGCACACTTACACTGTATATATATACCAGTTCATGTGCACACCTACACTGTATATATATACCAGTTCATGTTAATGTGCACACCTACACTGTATATATATATACCAGTTCATGTTAATGTGCACACATACACTGTGTATATATATACAAGTTCATGTTAATGTGCACACTTACACTGTATATATATACCAGTTCATGTTAATGTGCACACCTACACTGTATATATATATACAAGTTCATGTTAATGTGCACACTTACACTGTATATATATACCAGTTCATGTTAATGTGCACACCTACACTGTGTATATATACAAGTTCATGTTAATGTGCACACTTACACTGTATATATATATACCAGTTCATGTTAATGTGCACACCTACACTGTATATATATACAAGTTCATGTTAATGTGCACACTTACACTGTATATATATACAAGTTCATGTTAATGTGCACACCTACACTGTGTATATATATACCAGTTCATGTTAATGTGCACACCTACACTGTGTATATATACAAGTTCATGTTAATGTGCACACTTACACTGTATATATATGCCAGTTCATGTTAATGTGCACACCTACACTGTATATATATACAAGTTCATGTTAATGTGCACACTTACACTGTATATATATACCAGTTCATGTTAATGTGCACACCTACACTGTATATATATACCAGTTCATGTTAATATGCACACCTACACTGTATATATATATACAAGTTCATGTTAATGTGCACACTTACACTGTATATATATACAAGTTCATGTTAATGTGCACACCTACACTGTGTATATATACCAGTTCATGTTAATGTGCACACTTACACTGTATATATATACAAGTTCATGTTAATGTGCACACCTACACTGTATATATATACAAGTTCATGTTAATGTGCACACCTACACTGTGTATATATATACCAGTTCATGTTAATGTGCACACTTACACTGTGTATATATACCAGTCCATGTTAATGTGCACACTTACACTGTATATATATACCAGTTCATGTTAATGTGCACACTTACACTGTGTATATATATACAAGTTCATGTTAATGTGCACACTTACACTGTATATATATACCAGTCCATGTTAATGTGCACACTTACACTGTATATATACCAGTTCATGTTAATGTGCACACCTACACTGTGTATATATACCAGTTCATGTTAATGTGCACACATACACTGTGTATATATACAAGTTCATGTTAATGTGCACACCTACACTGTGTATATATATACCAGTTCATGTTAATGTGCACACTTACACTGTATATATATACAAGTTCATGTTAATGTGTACACCTACACTGTGTATATATATACAAGTTCATGTTAATGTGCACACCTACACTGTTTATATATACCAGTTCATGTTAATGTGCACACTTACACTGTATATATATATACCAGTTCATGTTAATGTGCACACCTACACTGTATATATATACCAGTTCATGTTAATGTGCACACCTACACTGTGTATATATATACAAGTTCATGTTAATGTGCACACCTACACTGTGTATATATACCAGTTCATGTTAATGTGCACACTTACACTGTATATATATACCAGTTCATGTTAATGTGCACACCTACACTGTATATATATACCAGTTCATGTTAATGTGCACACCTACACTGTGTATATATATACAAGTTCATGTTAATGTGCACACCTACACTGTGTATATATACCAGTTCATGTTAATGTGCACACCTACACTGTGTATATATACCAGTTCATGTTAATGTGCACACCTATACAAGTTCATGTTAATGTGCACACCTACACTGTGTATTTATACCAGTTCATGTTAATGTGCACACCTACACTGTATATATATATACCAGTTCATGTTAATGTGCACACCTACACTGTATATATATACCAGTTCATGTTAATTAGCACACCTATACAAGTTCATGTTAATGTGCACACCTACACTGTATATATATACCAGTTCATGTTAATGTGCACACCTATACAAGTTCATGTTAATGTGCACACCTACACTGTATATATATACCAGTTCATGTTAATGTGCACACCTATACAAGTTCATGTTAATGTGCACACTTACACTGTATATATATACCAGTTCATGTTAATGTGCACACCTATACTGTGTATATATATACAAGTTCATGTTAATGTGCACACCTATACAAGTTCATGTAAGTATTTACATAATTAATTTTGATGATAGGAGGAGATATTCTTTCCAGAAATTTTGAAGACGGTACTCGTATGACATATTGTGATTCTGCTATTATATAATGTTTAAGTTATTTTTTTCCCCATTTTATCACAGTACATGCACAGGACTCAGGAGGTTGTCATTTGAGCATGTGCTGTTACATATTTATAATTTTATTACCAGTGGTGCAAACTTTTAAGTAAAGGTAATTTCCATTAAATTTTTGGGCTTGCCATCCATTCATTTTATGCATCCTATAAACTTTTCAAAAAGTTATTGTATTTTACTTTTTCAAATACATGTTGGCATATCATTTTTATAGTGTTTGCATTTGTACATTATTGTTTTGTGTTCATGGTATGTTTGCACTAAATTTGTACTGAAACTAAAGCATATATGTAATGTATTATGATATTTGATAGCGTAGTCAAACTGTCGGATCTACATGTAATGAAGGACAAAATTTTAAAAACTGTCAGTCATTAGATCTGTGGTTATTTTATTTATTTGATTAACTTGTATGTTCCTACAGGAAAATACATCACATCAGCAAAGTTTTAGATGAGAAAGCCAAAAGATTAAAATCGGATAAAATTCCAAAAGAATTTAGACCAAGGTAAGAACCTAATTTTCAACAGACTGTTGTTATGCCAATAGGTAATTGTTGTTCTACTTTCCTTATTGACTTTTTTTAGGCCAAGTTTCTAGAAGGCCTACTGCAGAAGAATATTCCAGCAGTTGTGGCCTATGGTGTTTACATTTCACAACTTGTACTTCCGATCGGATGAGTATTCTGATTTTGTAGAGTGGTAACTTTGTTTTGTGGTACCTAGGTCTATGTTTTCCCTTTAGCAGTTCTATGACTTGATTAATCATTTAGGGAAATCCATCTGTCAAATCAGACATTTTCAGGTAGTTTTTCCTTTTCCTGTCTGACTTTTCCTGTCAAATCAGGCATTTTCAGGTAGTTTTTCCTTTTCCTGTCTGACTTTTCCTGTCAAATCAGACATTTTCAGGTAGTTTTTCCTTTTCCTGTCTGACTTTTCCTAGACATGACAATGAGTAACTTGACTGATGTCTAGTTAGATGAAGGGACTGCTTACTCATCCAAAGCATCTAGGATCACACATGGTTTTAGGCTAAGGATACCCATTTTCTGTTTTTTGCATTGTGTTGTCTAAATCTGGATTTGTATTCATCTCGTGTTGTTTGGTCTGTTTCTTTGATCAGGTATGCAAGGGTGTGTAATGAGTATACTGATTTTTGCAAATTTTATTGCCTTCATGTATATTGTTTTAATAATCATACAAACCAAAACACAAACTTGGACCAGATAAATAATGATAAACATGTGAAATGTTCAGAAAGGTTCTATACAAATTCAAAAAATACACTAAAACTTGTTTTAAATGCTAGATATTGTTTACAGTCGCACACACAAACACAAGTGTCATTAAATTTTAAAAAGTTATTTTGAAAAAAAAATTATATGTCCAGTTTGATCATGAGACAGTAATCAGCTTGAATGTATCTTCAGAATTGATGGGCCTTCTGTTGGTTGGAAGACTTTTTTTCGACAACAAGATGCCTTTAACTATGCAAGGAGCAAAGCCTCGGTAAGTCAAGAGAGAGGAACAAGGCCTCTGTAAGTCCAGACAAGAGCAAAGCCTCGGTAAGTCAAGAGAGAGGAACAAGGCCTCTGTAAGTCCAGACAAGAGCAAAGCCTCGGTAAGTCAAGAGAGAGGAACAAGGCCTCTGTAAGTCCAGATAAGAGAGAAGCTTCAGTAAGTAAAGAGAGAGGAACAAGGCCTCTGTAAGTCCAGACAAGAGCAAAGCCTTGGCAAGTCAAGAGAGAGGAACAAGGCCTCTGTAAGTCCAGACAAGAGCAAAGCCTGGGTAAGTCAAGAGAGAGGAACAAGCCTCTGTAAGTCCAGACAAGAGCAAAGCCTGGGTAAGTCAAGAGAGAGGAACAAGGCCTCTGTAAGTCCAGACAAGAGCAAAGCCTGGGTAAGTCAAGAGAGAGGAACAAGGCCTCTGTAAGTCCAGACAAGAGCAAAGCCTGGGTAAGTCAAGAGAGAGGAACAAGGCCTCTGTAAGTCCAGACAAGAGCAAAGCCTCGGTAAGTCAAGAGAGAGGAACAAGGCCTCTGTAAGTCCAGACAAGAGCAAAGCCTCGGTAAGTCAAGAGAGAGGAACAAGGCCTCTGTAAGTCCAGACAATAGCAAAGCCTGGGTAGGTCAAGAGAGAGGAACAAGGACTCTGTAAGTCAAGACAAGAGAGACGCTTCAGTAAGTAAAGAGAGAGGAACAAGGCCTCTGTAAGTCCAGACAAGAGCAAAGCTTCAGTAAGTAAAGAGAGAGGAACAAGGACTCTGTAAGTCAAGACAAGAGCAAGGCTTCAGCAAGTAAAGAGAGAGAGGAACAAGGACTCTGTAAGTCCAGACAAGAGAGAAGCTTCAGTAAGTAAAGAGAGAGGAACAAGGCCTCTGTAAGTCCAGACAAGAGCAAAGCTTCAGTAAGTAAAGAGAGAGGAACAAGGACTCTGTAAGTCAAGACAAGAGAGAAGCTTCAGTAAGTAAAGAGAGAGAGGAACAAGGCCTCTGTAAGTCCAGACAATAGCAAAGCCTGGGTTAGTCAAGAGAGAGGAACAAGGACTCTGTAAGTCCAGACAAGAGAGAAGCTTCAGTAAGTAAAGAGAGAGGAACAAGGCCTCTGTAAGTCCAGACAAGAGCAAAGCCTTGGTAAGTCAAGAGAGAGGAACAAGGCCTCTGTAAGTCCAGACAAGAGCAAAGCCTGGGTAAGTCAAGAGAGAGGAACAAGGCCTCTGTAAGTCCAGACAAGAGCAAAGCCTCGGTAAGTCAAGAGAGAGGAACAAGGCCTCTGTAAGTCCAGACAATAGCAAAGCCTGGGTAAGTCAAGAGAGAGGAACAAGGCCTCTGTAAGTCCAGACAAGAGCAAAGCCTCGGTAAGTCAAGAGAGAGGAACAAGGCCTCTGTAAGTCCAGACAAGAGCAAAGCCTTGGTAAGTCAAGAGAGAGGAACAAGGCCTCTGTAAGTCCAGACAAGAGCAAAGCCTGGGTAAGTCAAGAGAGAGGAACAAGGCCTCTGTAAGTCCAGACAAGAGCAAAGCCTCGGTAAGTCAAGAGAGAGGAACAAGGCCTCTGTAAGTCCAGACAAGAGCAAAGCCTGGGTAAGTCAAGAGAGAGGAACAAGGCCTCTGTAAGTCCAGACAAGAGCAAAGCTTCAGTAAGTAAAGAGAGAGGAACAAGGCCTCTGTAAGTCCAGACAAGAGCAAAGCCTCGGTAAGTCAAGAGAGAGGAACAAGGCCTCTGTAAGTCCAGACAAGAGCAAAGCCTCGGTAAGTCAAGAGAGAGGAACAAGGCCTCTGTAAGTCCAGACAAGAGCAAAGCCTGGGTAAGTCAAGAGAGAGGAACAAGGACTCTGTAAGTCAAGACAAGAGAGAAGCTTCAGTAAGTAAAGAGAGAGGAACAAGGCCTCTGTAAGTCCAGACAAGAGCAAAGCTTCAGTAAGTAAAGAGAGAGGAACAAGGACTCTGTAAGTCAAGACAAGAGCAAGGCTTCAGCAAGTAAAGAGAGAGAGGAACAAGGACTCTTGTAAGTCCAGACAAGAGAGAAGCTTCAGTAAGTAAAGAGAGAGGAACAAGGCCTCTGTAAGTCCAGACAAGAGCAAAGCTTCAGTAAGTAAAGAGAGAGGAACAAGGACTCTGTAAGTCAAGACAAGAGAGAAGCTTCAGTAAGTAAAGAGAAAGAGGAACAAGGCCTCTGTAAGTCCAGACAATAGCAAAGCCTGGGTAAGTCAAGAGAGAGGAACAAGGACTCGGTAAGTCCAGACAAGAGAGAAGCTTCAGTAAGTAAAGAGAGAGGAACAAGGCCTCTGTAAGTCCAGACAAGAGCAAAGCCTTGGTAAGTCAAGAGAGAGGAACAAGGCCTCTGTAAGTCCAGACAAGAGCAAAGCCTCGGTAAGTCAAGAGAGAGGAACAAGGCCTCTGTAAGTCCAGACAAGAGCAATGCCTCGGTAAGTCAAGAGAGAGGAACAAGGCCTCTGTAAGTCCAGACAAGAGCAAAGCCTGGGTAAGTCAAGAGAGAGGAACAAGGCCTCTGTAAGTCCAGACAATAGCAAAGCCTGGGTAAGTCAAGAGAGAGGAACAAGGACTCTGTAAGTCAAGACAAGAGAGAAGCTTCAGTAAGTAAAGAGAGAGGAACAAGGCCTCTGTAAGTCCAGACAAGAGCAAAGCTTCAGTAAGTAAAGAGAGAGGAACAAGGACTCTGTAAGTCAAGACAAGAGCAAGGCTTCAGCAAGTAAAGAGAGAGAGGAACAAGGACTCTTGTAAGTCCAGACAAGAGAGAAGCTTCAGTAAGTAAAGAGAGAGGAACAAGGCCTCTGTAAGTCCAGACAAGAGCAAAGCTTCAGTAAGTAAAGAGAGAGGAACAAGGACTCTGTAAGTCAAGACAAGAGAGAAGCTTCAGCAAGTAAAGAGAGAGAGGAACAAGGACTCGGTAAGTCCAGACAAGAGAGAAGCTTCAGTAAGTAAAGAGAGAGGAACAAGGCCTCTGTAAGTCCAGACAAGAGCAAAGCTTCAGTAAGTAAAGAGAGAGGAACAAGGACTCTGTAAGTCAAGACAAGAGAGAAGCTTCAGTAAGTAAAGAGAGAGAGGAAAAAGGCCTCTGTAAGTCCAGACAAGAGCAAAGCTTCAGTAAGTAAAGAGAGAGGAACAAGGACTCTGTAAGTCAAGACAAGAGCAAGGCTTCAGCAAGTAAAGAGAGAGAGGAACAAGGACTCTTGTAAGTCCAGACAAGAGAGAAGCTTCAGTAAGTAAAGAGAGAGGAACAAGGCCTCTGTAAGTCAAGACAAGAGAGAAGCTTCAGCAAGTAAAGAGAGAGAGGAACAAGGACTCTGTAAGTCCAGACAAGAGAGAAGCTTCAGTAAGTAAAGAGAGAGGAACAAGGCCTCTGTAAGTCCAGACAAGAGCAAAGCTTCAGTAAGTAAAGAGAGAGGAACAAGGACTCTGTAAGTCAAGACAAGAGAGAAGCTTCAGTAAGTAAAGAGAGAGAGGAACAAGGCCTCTGTAAGTCCAGACAATAGCAAAGCCTGGGTAAGTCAAGAGAGAGGAACAAGGACTCGGTAAGTCCAGACAAGAGAGAAGCTTCAGTAAGTAAAGAGAGAGGAACAAGGCCTCTGTAAGTCCAGACAAGAGCAAAGCCTTGGTAAGTCAAGAGAGAGGAACAAGGCCTCTGTAAGTCCAGACAAGAGCAAAGCCTCGGTAAGTCAAGAGAGAGGAACAAGGCCTCTGTAAGTCCAGACAAGAGCAATGCCTCGGTAAGTCAAGAGAGAGGAACAAGGCCTCTGTAAGTCCAGACAAGAGCAAAGCCTGGGTAAGTCAAGAGAGAGGAACAAGGCCTCTGTAAGTCCAGACAATAGCAAAGCCTGGGTAAGTCAAGAGAGAGGAACAAGGACTCTGTAAGTCAAGACAAGAGAGAAGCTTCAGTAAGTAAAGAGAGAGGAACAAGGCCTCTGTAAGTCCAGACAAGAGCAAAGCTTCAGTAAGTAAAGAGAGAGGAACAAGGACTCTGTAAGTCAAGACAAGAGCAAGGCTTCAGCAAGTAAAGAGAGAGAGGAACAAGGACTCTTGTAAGTCCAGACAAGAGAGAAGCTTCAGTAAGTAAAGAGAGAGGAACAAGGCCTCTGTAAGTCCAGACAAGAGCAAAGCTTCAGTAAGTAAAGAGAGAGGAACAAGGACTCTGTAAGTCAAGACAAGAGAGAAGCTTCAGCAAGTAAAGAGAGAGAGGAACAAGGACTCTGTAAGTCCAGACAAGAGAGAAGCTTCAGTAAGTAAAGAGAGAGGAACAAGGCCTCTGTAAGTCCAGACAAGAGCAAAGCTTCAGTAAGTAAAGAGAGAGGAACAAGGACTCTGTAAGTCAAGACAAGAGAGAAGCTTCAGTAAGTAAAGAGAGAGAGGAAAAAGGCCTCTGTAAGTCCAGACAATAGCAAAGCCTGGGTAAGTCAAGAGAGAGGAACAAGGACTCTCTAAGTCCAGACAAGAGAGAAGCTTCAGTAAGTAAAGAGAGAGGAACAAGGCCTCTGTAAGTCCAGACAAGAGCAAAGCCTTGGTAAGTCAAGAGAGAGGAACAAGGCCTCTGTAAGTCCAGACAAGAGCAAAGCCTCGGTAATTCAAGAGAGAGGAACAAGGCCTCTGTAAGTCCAGACAAGAGCAATGCCTCGGTAAGTCAAGAGAGAGGAAGAAGGCCTCTGTAAGTCCAGACAAGAGCAAAGCCTGGGTAAGTCAAGAGAGAGGAACAAGGCCTCTGTAAGTCCAGACAAGAGCAAAGCCTGGGTAAGTCAAGAGAGAGGAACAAGGCCTCTGTAAGTCCAGACAAGAGCAAAGCCTCGGTAAGTCAAGAGAGAGGAACACGGCCTCTGTAAGTCCAGACAAGAGCAAAGCCTCGGTAAGTCAAGAGAGAGGAACAAGGCCTCTGTAAGTCCAGACAAGAGCAAAGCCTCGGTAAGTCAAGAGAGAGGAACAAGGCCTCTGTAAGTCCAGACAAGAGCAAAGCCTCGGTAAGTCAAGAGAGAGGAACAAGGCCTCTGTAAGTCCAGACAAGAGCAAAGCCTGGGTAAGTCAAGAGAGAGGAACAAGGACTCTGTAAGTCAAGACAAGAGAGAAGCTTCAGTAAGTAAAGAGAGAGGAACAAGGCCTCTGTAAGTCCAGACAAAAGCAAAGCTTCAGTAAGTAAAGAGAGAGGAACAAGGACTCTGTAAGTCAAGACAAGAGCAAGGCTTCAGCAAGTAAAGAGAGAGAGGAACAAGGACTCTTGTAAGTCCAGACAAGAGAGAAGCTTCAGTAAGTAAAGAGAGAGGAACAAGGCCTCTGTAAGTCCAGACAAGAGCAAAGCTTCAGTAAGTAAAGAGAGAGGAACAAGGACTCTGTAAGTCAAGACAAGAGCAAGGCTTCAGCAAGTAAAGAGAGAGAGGAACAAGGACTCTTGTAAGTCCAGACAAGAGAGAAGCTTCAGTAAGTAAAGAGAGAGGAACAAGGCCTCTGTAAGTCCAGACAAGAGCAAAGCTTCAGTAAGTAAAGAGAGAGGAACAAGGACTCTGTAAGTCCAGACAAGAGAGAAGCTTCAGTAAGTAAAGAGAGAGGAACATGGCCTCTGTAAGTCCAGACAAGAGCAAAGCTTCAGTAAGTAAAGAGAGAGGAACAAGGACTCTGTAAGTCAAGACAAGAGAGAAGCTTCAGTAAGTAAAGAGAGAGAGGAACAAGGCCTCTGTAAGTCCAGACAAGAGCAAAGCTTCAGTAAGTAAAGAGAGAGGAACAAGGACTCTGTAAGTCAAGACAAGAGCAAGGCTTCAGCAAGTAAAGAGAGAGAGGAACAAGGACTCTGTAAGTCAAGACAAGAGCAAGGCTTCAGTAAGTAAAGAGAGAGGAACAAGGACTCTGTAAGTCAAGACAAGAGCAAGGCTTCAGTAAGTAAAGAGAGAGGAACAAGGACTCTGTAAGTCAAGACAAGAGCAAGGCTTCAGTAAGTAAAGAGAGAGGAACAAGGACTCTGTAAGTCAAGACAAGAGCAAGGCTTCAGTAAGTAAAGAGAGAAGAACAAGGCCTCTGTAAGTCAAGACAAGAGCAAGGCTTCAGTAAGTAAAGAGAGAAGAACAAGGCCTTTGTAAGTAAAGACAAGAGCAAGGCTTCAGTAAGTAAAGAGAGAAGAACAAGGCCTCTGTAAGTCAAGACAAGAGCAAGGCTTTAGTAAGTAAAGATAAATCTGTATACAGTCATCATCTGAGGCAAGAATATATTGACCATCAACCAAGTATACTGAGATTCTCCAATGTTATATGTAATGTATAATTTGATTGGATGCCAGGAGCCTCGGTGGCCGAGTGGTCAAGGTAGTTCGTCTACTATTGATCACGTGGTCTGTCAACACTGAGATTGCTGGTTCGATTCTCACTACAGGCAGGGTGTACTCGACTCCAATCTTAATTGACAAGGATTGCCAGTTTTCCTACCGCAGGTCAGGGGTTCTCTCCGGGTACTCCGGCTTCCTCCCCCAATAAAAACTGGACGCCATGAGATAGCTGAAAAATTGCTGAAAGTGGTGTTAAAACACCATTCAAACAAAACAATCAATTGGATGCCATACAAATTGCAAGGTGGTAAATTGAGTAATGACTTCTCAGATCTGGATATTCTTTATTGTTTAAAAAAAATGCTTAGATCAATTTTGTAATCAGATTTCATTTGCAGTAGCATTAAAAAGAATCAATACTTAAAGTATCTGTTACTTAATTTTCCCCTGAAAATTAAAATTAACTTTGCACTTTTTTTACATCAGGTACAATTTATGAGAATGAAACACTAACATAATTTAAAAGCTTGTGCAGCATCAATGTTCCTTGGCCTTATACACCCAATTTTATAGAAGGCTCTAATGTATGTGATATATCGGAATTGTTTCTCTTTTTTAGGATTTACATGTGTTTTCATATGAAAGTGAATGTTTGGGGTCCGACACTGGACAACGGATGTTCTTGGTAGCATCTTATCCTGTATTCTGGCATTACTATAGGTAAGGTTGAAGTTCAGTATGGGGCACAGACACAGGACAGAGAAGCTTTGTGTGTAATGACATCTTGTCCTGTATTCTGACATTATTATATGTAAGGTTGAAGTTCAGTATGGGGCGCAGACACAGGACTGAGAAGCTTTTTGTGTAATGACATCTTGTCCTGTATTCTGACATTATTATAGGTAAGGTTGAAGTTCAGTATGGGGCGCAGACACAGGACTGAGAAGCTTTTTGTGTAATGACATCTTGTCCTGTATTCTGACATTATTATAGGTAAGGTTGAAGTTCAGTATGGGGCTCAGACAGGACAGAGAAGCTTTGTGTGTAATGACATCTTGTCCTGTATTCTGACATTATTATAGGTAAGGTTGAAGTTCAGTATGGGGCACAGACACAGGACAGAGAAGCTTTGTGTGTAATGACATCTTGTCCTGTATTCTGACATTATTATAGGTAAGGTTGAAGTTCAGTATGGGGCGCAGACACAGGACTGAGAAGCTTTTTGTGTAATGACATCTTGTCCTGTATTCTGACATTATTATAGGTAAGGTTGAAGTTCAGTATGGGGCTCAGACAGGACAGAGAAGCTTTGTGTGTAATGACATCTTGTCCTGTATTCTGACATTATTATAGGTAAGGTTGAAGTTCAGTATGGGGCGCTGACACAGGACAGAGAAGCTTTGTGTGTAATGACATCTTGTCCTGTATTCTGACATTATTATAGGTAAGGTTGAAGTTCAGAATGGGGCGCAGACACAGGACAGAGAAGCTTTGTATGTAATGACATCTTGTCCTGTATTCTGACATTATTATAGGTAAGGTTGAAGTTCAGAATGGGGCGCAGACACAGGACAGAGAAGCTTTGTGTGTAATGACATCTTGTCCTGTATTCTGACATTATTATAGGTAAGGTTGAAGTTCAGAATGGGGCGCAGACACAGGACAGAGAAGCTTTGTGTGTAATGACATCTTGTCCTGTATTCTGACATTATTATAGGTAAGGTTGAAGTTCAGAATGGGGCTCAGACTCAGGACAGAGAAGCTTTGTGTGTAATGACATCTTGTCCTGTATTCTGACATTATTATAGGTTATATAAAGTTTAATCATATATATCAAAAAAGCAAAGAAACAGCCAAAACATTATTTTTATATTTTGTATACCATCGGCTAGAGGGTATGTAGTGAGGAGGCAACTCTTCCTACACAATTGAATGGAATTATTTGATGAAACTTACACAGAATCTTTGTCACATAGTGTCTTGTGCAGCGGAAATTAAACATTTTGATTTAAATGATATTTGGGGTTTCCAATAGAAAAAACATGGACTTTTTTGTCATTGACTTAAGGGAAGCAATTAGTGGGCGTTGATTACAGTTTTTCTACTTTTGTTGGGACATATAGATTTTTACTGTATGTCTTTCGCTCATTTATATAAGTCTTTTGTTGTGAACAAATGTCTGTAATTTCACAATACATTGGCATTGTTAAAAATAACTTGAATGTGACTGTTTCTCTGTAACCATGGTGACAATATTTGGTTTATTGTTTACTCTTCATCCTACTTGTCTAACATTGACCGATACATATATATCAGCGAGAACATAGAAGTTGTAATATATATTTTAAATTTTGCTTTGCTTACTACTATTGATGTGGCACTCGAGCGAGACACATGTTAATTACTGGGATTTAGATTGTTCATTACTTATATTCGTTATTTATTTTGCAGACAACTTGAGCTACAGAAAAAGAATCATTATGAAATTATACCAGAAGGTTTGCTATTAAATCTTCATTTTATTGCCATTAATTGACTCCTATTTTATTATTTTTATTATTTTCAGTGTAACAATTAATAATAGAAAATAAGATACACACAATTAATTTTTTTGGTATAGTTAAACATCCATAACTTGATGTATTATAAGTAAATATTTATTTTGATAATTTGTGTGATCAGTCATAATTTTACGCATGCTTGTCAGAAATGTGGGAGATAATGGGTTCAATATCATGTCTAACATAGGTCATTAAAGTGGGACTAAGCACACATTATTCTGAGGTAAATCAATGACTGGTCAACAAAGAGCAGGGATAATGTATCTGAAGGGGGTAACATGATAGACTGGTCAACAAAGAGTAGGGATAATGTATCTGAAGGGGGTAACATGAACGACTGGTCAACAAAGAGCAGGGATAATGTATCTGAAGGGGGTAACATGATAGACTGGTCAACAAAGAGCAGGGATAATGTATCTGAAGGGGGTAACATGATAGACTGGTCAACAAAGAGCAGGGATAATGTATCTAAAGGGGGTAACATGATAGACTGGGGTAACATGATAGACTGGTCAACAAAGAGCAGGGATAATGTATCTGAAGGGGGTAACATGATAGACTGGTCAACAAAGAGCAGGGATAATGTATCTGAAGGGGGTAACATGATAGACTGCAGACAGTTATTTCTTGTTTACACATTTTATTAATATTTTATTACATGTGTTTAAGGTTCAGTCTGTAAACTCTACTTTGACTTGGAGTTTCCAAAAGAAAACAACAGAAATTCTGATGGAAGTCACATGACTCAAACTTTCATTAAGGTACAGTACAAGTGTACTATTAAGACTTATTACTCAAGCTTCTTTATTTATAGCTGATAACTGCATTATAACTGAAGAAATGCCAGCTTCATTTACTAGATGCTCCAATTTGCAGTAAAAGCACAATGACAGAAATGAGTTTTCTGGAGGCTGGTGCTATAAAACATGATTGTGTCTTACTGCAGTCAGTTGCACAAATTTGTTTTCTCTGCCAGGATATATCAGTTGATTTTGAGTGTCTTTTTAATTCTGGAAGATTAAAGTCAGTGTGGGTTTTTTTTCCGCCATTTTAAAACAAAAATCTTGAATTCAAAATCGTTGCGTTACTTGTTAAATGCATCCCGATACTTATTAAAACATTGTATTACTTCTGAAAAGTAAGCAGATGAAAAAGCATCATGCATGAAATAAAAAGCATTGCTTTACTTCATTAAAGTGTTACTTGTTAAAAGCGTCACAGTACTTTTTAAAAGCATCATGATACTTGTCAGAAGCATCACATTAATTGTTAGAAGCATGGTGATACTTTTGAAAAGTAAGCTGATGTTTTTTATTTTATGCTTGATGTTTTTCATTGGCTTACTTTTCTAATGTATTGCAATGGTTTTAACAAGTAACACAACGCTTTTAATAAGTAAAACGATGCTTTTAATAAGTAACGTGAGGTTTTTAAAAAATGTATCACGATGTTTTTAATAAGTAGCCTGATGCTGTTAACAAGTAACGAAATGTTTTAACAACTATCTTGATAGAAAAAAGCAAGCCAATAGAAGCATCACGATTGTGACACAATCGGTTAGGTAGGTGAAAAAAGCAAGCCAATACTTTTTTCAATATACATAAAGTTTTTTCCATCAACTTACTTTTAACAAGAATCATGATAAAAAAATCAAGCCAATATAAATATCCTGTTGTGACATGAACAGCCACCTGCAGTTATGGAATTGTTTGAGGAATTTTTTTCTAATTTTCCAGACTTGGGAACTTAGTCATTTTCAGAACATTCACAGAAGACAGTACCTATTTGTGTAATCAACACCTCCTACAAATTGTAAACCATTCCATATGTTTTAAGGCACTTGCTTTGCAACCCAGCCATTTCAGACTTTTTCAATTTTCTCTAAATTTACATAACCAGTTTTAACCAACTGCTGAAATTGTATTCTGATGCCTGTTTTTCATACAGAGCTTTTCTAATATATCCTTTTCTATTTCCAAGCAGGGGCTGAGTTACTGAGTTGTTAAGATATTTAGTCATGTATTATTAATCACCGGCATATCAGTACTAAGGTTGTGAGTTCAGACCTTACTGTAGGCTGTGTGTTCTCAACACCAACCTGAATTGTCAAGAATATCCAGTTTCCTGCTGTAGGTTGGGGGTTTTCACTAGTTACTCCAGCTTCCTCACCCGTTTAAAACAAGAGGCCATGAAATAGCCTCCTTGTGTGGACAGAAATTGGGGTTATTGCCTCTTTTTAAATCAATCCTAATTTATGGTCTTTAGTGGTGTTAAACCTCATTCAAACAAAGTATTTCTAATGCTTATTCACATAAACATTATACATTATACAATTTACATGTACTTTAAGACACTGTAATTATTTTGTATATTCTGTCAGTATTCTTGTGCATCTAAGAACTGTGGTTTAAAGAAATAAAACTGCGAGAAATATGTTGATATATGTATATATTTGTAGTATGTCATAGTATGGTTAAAGGAAATCTTCAAGCTGGACTGTTCAGCAGAATTTGTTCTTGATTTGGAAGCAAGGTCAGTGGTATTGAAATTTTAACTGCATATACAGCGCTGTGTTGTCAAGAACACTAAACACATATCGCTAAAAGTGATAGGGCAACAGGGTTCCAGAGTTAACCTTGAAAAAATATAGCTTATCCTGATAATTGAACTGTAACAAGAACAGTGTAATATTTTATATATTTTTTGACAATGATTAATGTATGGATTTTAACCAGTAAGAACCCAGTATTGAATTTGTTACTTAACCAGTTTTGTTTCTGTTACTGAACCAGTTTTATGATGTCATTCTATGAGTGGTGGAAAAACGTCATTTAATTTAATAAATTTGTCATAACATGCTTATGAAGTATGCATTTTTCTCTTTCAGCACTGAAAAAAAATTTAGTCGGCATTTAATTTTCCAGTTAAAGAAGGCAGCATTTAAGGACAACATTCATGCAGGTTTACTCATTGTGTTTCCTTTTTGTTTTGTTTTTAATTTATCAAATTTAACTCATTGTGATTTGGTTAAAGTTCTTTTATTGACTAGAAACTCTTAACAACTATTGAACAAAAATGTAGCACTTTATGGGTCATTTGGAATTAAGTATGGTAATTATGGTAAGGCAACAAAATGATTGTACAAAAACATTAAGTGAGGAAGGATAGCCAGACAGCTTCTTATTAATGTCAGCTTCTGCCATTATGTGTCATTCATGACATTTTCAATATTCTCAATCAATCAGTGATTTGTTTGTGTCATAAGAAGTTGTGACATTACATTGCATGAAAGTGCACTTTATTTAGAAAAAAATGTTTTCCTTTTTTAGGAAATTTTGTAAGGTTTATTCTGAGGAAGTTAAAAGGAGAAATAAATAGGTTAAAACAAAATTTATCAGATGTATTGGATTTTGATGAAATGCCTAGCGGATCAAAGATTGAGCAGTTCTCTGACAAACAAACAGAACATAACATGACAACTGAAGAAGAGGAATTCTCCAGTTTTGAGGGCAAAAATGATATTAATACAGATGACAAGATCATGGAAATGTTAAATGAAGATGAACTTCTTGAAATGATTGTAAGAGACAAAAATAATGAAGAAACATTATTTTGTGATCAAGGTATGTATTTGTTAGTTTGAGACATAGGTTGTATTTATAAATTTTCTCTCAAAGTCGATTTGGTTTAGCACAAAACATGCAAAGAATCTTGATTTTGTTGTTCTATTTTTTTAAAACTTTAATCCCATGGTTTTCTGAGGGTATAACACTAAGTATCCTGTTTGTGAAAAGTTTAAATTAACAGTCATGTAGCATAAGGATACTTGTTAATCTTGTTACGTTTTTCTTGCAGGTGTTTACACTAAAAATAGAAATTTCAGACTCTATCTGTCCAGTAAATTTGGCAAGTCTAACCCATTACTCGTCAGTAAGGAAAATGTGTACAATCCCAGAAAGGATGTAACAATGTCATATGATCGTCAAATATTTGAAGATTCTCTCGTTACAAATGTAGTGTAAGTACATGTATTTTTAAGTTACATTTTACTTGAAACATTCTCAGATCTTACTTTGCCGTTTGTATTATTATATCACCATATTTACATGTTTTATGTATTTGTATTTTAATAGATAATATTAAAACTAAAAGTTGTTGTTCTCACAGAAATCTATGACGTGATACTGGCACTGCATACTGAGAACTTTCACAGCACGTGTTTACATTGATGCCTTTTACAATCTTGCTCAAAATTTACATTTAAATTATAACTGTTGTACATTTGACGATATTTCGCCACATTTTTCTCAGCAATTATAAATGTTGTTAATATCTTTGTATGATCAAGCCATATTGTATGAATTATTTTTAGACCTCTGTTAAGTTATAAAGCACAAGTATCATTACGGATCATAACTTGTTTTTACAGAGTTACCTCCTTTACTCTTGTTATACATCATGTAAAACTATAAAAGGTTACTGTGAAATACCTTTTATTCGTGGGGTATCAATTTTCCTTGTTTTCGTGGAGGCCTTTGATTAGGAAATTAAAAATCCAACGAAGAATAAAACTCCATTAATAGATTGGAATTTGGGAACAATGATCTGAAATTGTCCGATATTGGTCATTTATTTGTAAATGTAATTGTAAAGAAGTAAGTTCTTTGGATTGTCAAATGGTCAATGTCATAACAACTAGCTCAAACATATAAATTTAATATACAAAACAAAATAAAGACAATACACAATAAATGAAAAATGAAATGAATAAATACACATAAAATAAATACACATTCACAAGACTGAACTAAATATAATGTACTGTTACAAATAAACACAAATTGAGCCTCCACACACCGACTTCGCACTACGTCTCCCGGTTATCCTCCACATCATTGGTACTGTAACACTGATGAACCATTAAATTAATTCCTTAGGAATTTTAACATATTTAACGGACAACGGATTAAATTCTATACAAGTTGCAATTTCTACATTGGTGACGAGAACACTAGATAATTAACTTCACTTCACTGATGTGTTCACCTAACTGTGACGAATTTACTACACAACTTCTGCACGGGCTTTTACTAATATAACTACACATATTTTACACGGACCTTTAAACTATAAATATGCAGCAACGGAAATTTCCAAATAAACTAATCCAACAGCAGAACATATTACCACCGATAAAAGACGTTGTTACATCAAATTGAATATCATTGAAACCACCACGCTGTTTCCATTTCCATCAATCAAGTCGACGCTTTATTACTACTGTATGCTACAAGCATACCAAAACCGGGTCTAAAAACAAAAAACCCCTGAGTGTGGTTAACAATAGCCTAAGGTATCCATGTCCTGTACTGACAATTATAACACCTAACTGCTATTTTAATTAAACTCAGCAACAAACACACGCTAGCCTTGGGTGTCCATGTCCTGAACTGACAATTATAATACCCAACTGCTACTCCGCAGACGTGTGCTCTACTCAATGACCATGTGCCGACTGATTTACAACTCACCTGTGAAATTTCAATACGTACCTAATCACGAGATATACAAGTAAGGTCTGCTCGACTGGTAAACTGTCCGGTGTTAGTACAAATTTATCCTATAATTTATATCCTACCTATTTTACAAGTATACAAATAACCGAAGTTCGTTACAGTAATACATGTATATGATTTTTCCTGGTTCCATCCATAAGTAATTTTTAGCTCAGTATACATTTGAAATGATTATGTAAGCAGGTTTCATGTACAAATTGTGTTTTTACTAAATGTAGGTATCATTTATAGCGAAAGGTTTGCCACTTTTCCTACCGAAGGTCAGGGGTGTTCTTGGGTACTCCGGCTTCCTCCCCCATTAAAAACTGGAGGCCATGATATAGCTGAAAAATTGCTGAAATTTGGCATTAAACAACATTAATAAAAAAAAAAAAACATTTATAGCGAACCACATGAAATCTTTCTTGAGTATAAGTTGTTGTTGGTCAAGGCATTCAAATTTTTGGAACTGTACGCCCTTTACTTTAAGACATATGATACATTTTGTAGAAATATATAATTATTTTATGTTGCAGATATTCACCTTCCTTGAGGATTCTACAGTTTGATTCAGCATGTAAATATTCAGATAAACTGTCCAATAATTCTGTCCGATCAAAGAACACAGAGATAAGGGAAGGTTTGTCTGTTTGAGGGTTTTCTGTACATGGGGAAATACACATTTATATTATATTGGATTTATCATATCAAGACATTATCTTCATGTTGTAATGTTAGCAAGCTATAATATGAGTAAGACATTATCTTCAAGAAAGAATCAAAATTTTAATTATTTCCATTAATGATGAATATGATATTCTAAACAGGAAATTATCATTGTTTCTGTTATGTTCTGTGAATTAAACTGCAGGACAATGCAAAATCAATGCAGATATAAAAAAAATAAGTCACTTAGCTGTATCTGGTAAGGAGTTGTTAATAGTCCTTTACTCATTTTTAAACATCCATCAATCTAAAATTTATTTTTTAAGAATAAGCATAAAGATTAGACTCCAGCTTAACATAAGTGCATTTACGTCTGTAGCAACTCCTGGTTAGTAGAAGTAGTGTACGTATATTTCTGGCCCCAACACTCTTTTGGCTGTTTAGCTCTCATCTTGCAATGCTCGCTATTATAATAGATGTGCAATTAAACCGGGCGGGGGGTCCTTGGTTGTCTATCCTTAGAAATAAGAACTGAACAACACCATGTAGCTTATAAAGTGCTGAAAATGTAATAAAACCAAAAAAAACACAACCAATAAAGTATGTCTTAAATAATATGCAGAGTACATGTTGATGAGCTGTGGTAGTTGAAATCTACTTTTGACCATAGACAGGTACCTGTAGATGTTCAATCGTGCAATCAACATCATGTTTCGAATTTGCAGTTATTTGGATAGCTTTCATTATATTTAGTTTTCTGTATTCAACTTTCAGATATAGTGGAGGGTTTTACAAAGTCACCTTATCCAGAGATGGATGATTTTATTTCCTCCACCATTAGAACTAGCAGTAAATATGGACGTATTAGACATTGGACATACTTCAGCCAAGGGGAGATAATTGTCTATGACATTGTAGGCTATAGATATTGTCATAATATTGCACGAGAACATAAAAGTAACAATATCATGTAAGCATTTATGGTTATTTCAGGATAAAGGGACTGTACTCTGGTTTAAATACTGCCACAGATTGACTATGTTTTAATCCATTGTGTTTATATGTAGTAAATTAACCTCCAAAAATGACACAATATTTAAATATATATATATATTGTACTTAATGTAAGAAAGTGGATCATAAAATGTCAGTTGAGATATATTTAGGTATAACTGTTCTCTTATAGCCAGTGTATCACTATAGTAACTAAATTGGTACCATAGTTATCAGATGTAATATTATCTACGATTGGTCTGAAGTAAGTCAGTGCAAGGTTGTTAGTTCCAGTGGAATAATGTCATAATTGTTTAAAGGCCAAGCAAAAATCTTATGTGGTAGCAGTTATACTGACATTGCCCTTTAGAATAAGTTTACTGCACCTGTAATAAAATATCATTTATTTGTATATTTATACCTTGAATATTAAAAAGAAAACCTCTACCATTTTAATTTAAGACAAAAAATTAGATGTTTAATCTTGACAGAACTTTTAGCCTACTGTATTTGGGAAGTATTTGGTTCTAAATATGTCTAATTCAAATGCAGGAAACAAATTTATTGTTATAACCCTGTATATGTAATGGTTGAATGCATGACTTTCTCTTAAAATTGTGCAATGTTGTTGTATAAATTCAGGTGTTCAACAATAAGACAATAGAATTACTCACTTAGATCCCTCATCTTCTGTTTTGTCATAGTGCATTAAACATGGTATTCTGTTATGATAACAGGTTGATGAACCTATAAGACAAAGTTTTACAGAAACAAATTATATTTTAAATATATATTACTTAACACATCCAATTTAAACTTTTTATAGTAATGGTAACAAGTATAGATCACAAATTTTATTAATTTAAATATTAAATATTATAAATTATTATAATACTGATTTTTATTTATATTTTAATGGTGTTTAATCCCACTTTCAGCAAATTATCAGCTATATCATGGCAATCAGTTTCTATTGGAGGATGAAGCTGGAGTATCAGGAGAAATCTCTGACCTGCGGTAGGAAAACTGGGCACCGTTTCACAAAATGTCGTACGACTTACGACTAGTCGTAAATCATGTATAAACTATAGAACATACGATTAGTCGCAAGTTATACGACTTTTTGTGAAACGTGGGCCTGGCACTCCTGGTCAATTAAGATATGAGTTACATTAAGATATGAGTTACTGATTTTGAATATTATTTTGCAGGTTACTTGCAGATCTTAAGAGAGGTGTTTATTATCAGAAATGTCATGACCCTGATTGTAAAGCTGTAAATTTTAAATCGGAAGGTAAAATATTTACAATTAAGTAAGGGGGAAGTGGATCTTTCTTGCCATTAAGTATTTTCATCAGTGAAAAAATACTGTGCTTGTAATATAGATCTACGGTACTTTAAATACCTTGAAATCTGCCAAAACCAAACTCCATTGAATGGATTCAGCTGGTTCAATAGAGCACATTCAACCAGGTCAACTTATAATTTTAATGGTGTTTTTAATTGCACAAAAGAAGTTTTAAGATTTTTTACACAATGTTTATTTTTTTCTTTCCTGCCACTTGTTAAAATAATTGGTACGGTAATAGAATGCTGGGCTAATGTATTAACTTTTGTCAATGAACTTGATACATTTGTAGATGAATAAAACAAAATCATTATTTTATACTGAACTCAGTAATGTTTTCACCTAGTTATAATAGACCCGCCATTTTTTAATGGTACAATATACACTTAATTGAACATAGTATAAATAGCCTATATGGAATAAATGTAAGGTGTTTTTAAGGATTGTTGAAATGATGTAGTACACACTCAAGAATCTGAGGCTCTATTTGGTGAAACACATAATTTATTTGAACCTGAGAGAAACTCTGCATTTAATTTTATTTAAATAATCTTACAATAGGGTCATATATTCTATACTTAAGACCATTAATCATTTGAGTGGGATACCACTGTCTATACGTTTGTAGTGAGTGTGAAAAACTTGGAAAAAGGCTTAGAAAATATTTTAAAAAGAAGTAAAAAGGTAATTGTTTGCAAATATATACAGTCAACCATATAAATTGCACAAAAATACCATTAAAGAGTTTCTTACATTGAAGTAAGTTAATGGCCATTGATCTGTGATAAACCTCTCTAATGATTTGTTTAAAAAAAAACAACTTCTTCTTTAGACCCTAAAATTCCAATGGTAGCTCTTAATGTCCAAAAATGACGCTTTAGCAAAACTCTTCAAATGGCTACCGGGAAGTGCAGACGACAATTAAGATCAAGTTTAGAGTGATTAATAATGAGAACTGATTAAATCTGTTACCAAGCTTGAAAGGGCGTAAGAAAAATGGCAGCATGTCATATGATAAAAGAATAGTGCACTTGATTTTTGGGAAGGTTGCGTAGCAAACTTTCCCCTTGCTAACGCTCAAATACATAGAAACTACTGCGATCGTAGTGTAATAAAACTTTACGCTCGTAAAATATAGGTCACATTGGATGACTCTATTAATTACATGAATCGGTGCACCACATTTATCTTGAACAACTTTACTATACATGTCCTTTCGTATTATGTCTCATTTACTGTATAACTGATAACTAATATTACGATTTTTACTAATATTCCATGTTCATCCGCGAGAACTCTTTGGTTTTGGAAATCAACGCCATTTTTGGCAATCCTCGCGATAGCTGTTCACTGAACCGACAAATCTAGTACTGACAGTGGCATCAGTCTAATAATATTGGAAAACGTTATTATGATTGAAGTGATTTAATGATTATTTTGTGCGATTGTGTGGTCGTCTTTTCGTGCGGTTTTGCATTCTATTTTTTACATGTTTAATTAAATGAAAATCAACACAAAATTGTGTTCTTTGTCGATGTACAGATTTGCAGAGCGGCGCCATCTATTAAAATTTTTAAGGTTGGGGGAATGGCATGTAGAAGTTTCTTAAATAAAATACAAGTAGTTAAATTAAGTATAACAATTTCTAACTAATAAAAATATATTGAAAAAGATATTTTGGTGTTTGTGACGCAAGAATAGTAAATGGATTATTTGACATCCGTGATCAATTGCACTTACCATGTCGCTAGTATACATTATTCCATAGCAAAAGCTGACACAATTTGTTTCCGGTCCTTTTGATTGGTAATTCATGCTGAACCATTAATATTTCTTGTTACATGAATCGAAATTGGTCACCACCCATTGTAACAAGCCAAAAAAGCACCAATTTTCTGTGTATGTTTACCTCACGAAATTGCCGTGTTTCAGATGATGTTGCATTTTTATGCTTTAAGTATCTAATTAAATGAAAGTCAAAACGATATATTTTTCTTCATTTTATGTGTTCCTTAAAACAAAGGAAGATGTGATCAAGTCAGTGTGTTTTAGCAGAAGTTTTTTGAGTGACAAATAAAACCTCTTAGCGCGTATGGTCGATCTTATGTTCCTTATGTAGATCCAAAATGGTGCAAATTGAAATCAGCAATTATTTTTTAACATTTGTTCAGCGTTTTGAAATGCTATTTTTAATTTGATAGAGTGATTTTCCAAGGTAAATTTTGACCAAAATTAGAACGGGTGTAACTTGGAGCAAGCGATTATTGTCCATTTTAAACCCTTGGGGTAGTGTGGTTTGCGGTTTAGACACGAATACCAATAGAACGTCACGAAAGCTGGCGATCTTTTGTAAACATCGTAAGACACTTGTTGAAAACAAAAAGTGTCGGATTGTGTAGCAAAAGTCATGTACATGTAAACAACAAGCATAGTATGCAATATGTACAGTGGAAATTTTTTTATTGGATTTAATTTTAAAACATGCAAGCAGAAAAGCACTCCATGTGATTGTGTCTTTTAGTATAAGCTATTAACACCCTGTTTAAATTTAAAACAAACTAGTTGACATGCATTCTGATTATAAAGATATATGTTGCCTCATACTGTCTTACAATTTTTTGTTTGTTTGAATGGGGGGATTTATAAAAATTGATTTACATGCGCTTTTGAATAATACTGGGTCGATCTTGTTATAGTGTGTGGGACTCGATATAACAAAATTGACCCAGTATCATTGGAAAGCACATGTAAGTCGATTTGCACAGATCCCTGTGTTGTAATTGGCAGCAATAAGATTCAAACAAGTGCTGACAGGCATTCGATCAATAGTAGATGAATACTACCTTAACCACTCAGCAACTGAAGCCCTGGAGTGTCGCAGAAATAAATTATTTCAGTTTTGAATATTTTAGAAGCTTATGCCATCACTTGCATTTATAGGGAGACATTTACATATATATATACATGTAATTGATGCAAGTTATATTCCAACCATATAACAGGTGCGATTTTTATGTCTGAAATGAGCAGCAGCAATTTTGTCTTATTTATTAATATATTTATACAAGCTATGATAGAAACATCTTCAATTGTATCGTTGCACTGAATGGATTTTGATTGCAATTTGATGGACTCTTTGTCACATAGTGCTATTGTACACCTGATATTTTTTATTTTTGATTGGAATGATATTTGCGATTTCCCATATCAAACCTTGACTTGCCATTCATTGATGTAGGGGATACCTATCTCTTATCCACAACTACTTGCACCACTGAGTGGGATTTGATGAAACTTTTGCAGAATCTTTGTCATATGTTGGTATTGTGCACCTGATATTTACAGTTTGAGGAAAATTATTATTGTAGTTTCCAACAGCAAAGCCATGGACATTGCCATTAAAGACATAGGGGAGCTGGGGCTATCAATTATGAGGATTGCAAAGTTTTTTTCTAGTCTTTTTAATTAATATCTAATATTTTTCTAAATTTACGTGATTTATTTTACATTGGTTTGTTTTATTGCCTGTCAAACATGAGGCAGGAATCTCATTTCATACGTGCAAGGCAACCTTTCCTTCTGTGCAGTCTGCACTTTGATTTAGAAGGCATTATTATTTAAAGTTGTACTACATACGTCAACCTCGCCAAATTCGGGTTTTGGTTCTTTATATATACACTTGACAAGCAGAACTTACAATAAACCAGATGGAAATTTAAACGTTATAGTTGTATACCTTTTATAAATCTTTCTACTAAGTTCACACAACTTCAACACATTATAGACCTTTGGTGGTTGAACTTTATTACAAAGAAAGAAAAAGGTTTGAGATACTTTTAACTTGTTAAGCCCAACCACATAATGTTTTATGTCACAGAACTTGGCCTTTATTATGTTTGTTTTGTGTTAATTTTTTTTTGGGGTAAAATATTGTGATTAATTTAATTTTGGTTAATCTTCTTTTCATGTGTGTATTATAGATATAGAGATCCCAAAGGAAGCATTGCCATCATTTTATTTTGATGACAGTTTTGATGAATTTGATGAAGGTGTAGACGATATGGATATTCTGAATGCAGCAATGGAAGCTGAGAAACATATAGGAAACCAGACTGAAGGTTACTCATGATGACATATCAGTCGAAATTGTAGAGATATTCTTGAACATTTATATGTTAAGTTAGAGGCAGATCAAAATTTTGTTCCAGGACTCTCAGTTAGAACTATTGCAGGACCATCCCCCTATTTTCTTTTCCATAAAGTCTAAATACACCTCAGAAAAAATGTTCAAATATATAGTATATACCAGTACATTTGGTAGATAACTGCAATTCGTTTAAAGATTTGCCAGCAGTAATTGTGGTAATTCAGTGTCTTGAATTGAGATATAAACTTCTTAACATAGTTTGTAAACAGATATTTGTGACCATCAAATCAACAATCATTGATGGCAAACCTTTTGGTTATATTCATTCTGATGCAATGGCTTGATATAAAGAAGACTTTTGTTGGTGGAAATAACATACTCTTGTGTTTACTTTCTTTTGCACAATAATTCAGAGTTTACTAATGTTATACCCAGCATTGCATATAGTAAAGTAAATACATGCAGATATCTCACCAGATCAAGTATTTTATATGTACTGGAAAGTTGTAAATCTATGTCTAGTGATTTGTCCATTTTCAATTTAGATCACCTGATTGAACAACAGGGTGAACCTGTGCCATCATTTTCCCCCAGCAAACTTGTTTGGGTGGGTATATAGGAATCGCCCTGTCTGTCTGTCCGTCTGTCCACATCCCTTGTAAGCGCAACTCCTCCTAAACCGCTTGATGAAATTTAATGAAACTGAGCATAAAGGAAGTACATTATATGTAGATTTGCACGAAGGATTTTTATTGACCTTGGATATCATTAAGGAGAGATAAGTGGATAGTCCACACCGTTTTATATTGATCTTTTCCAAAACCAATGAGCCAATTTGTAACATCTGCCTTCAAACCTATATCCAGTCACTATACTTTTATCTACTGTAAAGGTGTACTTGAAGCTTTTTATAGAGATGTTTTACAAGTTGTACCAGAATGTCTTTAAAGTATACTTTGCTAGATTTGCAAGGCTTTTTTTTTGGACAAAAATGAATGAAAATTTGTTTGGACACCACTAATGTAAAACCAACATTGTACCGATAATTTCTAGATAGATTCCAACTAAATCTTGTCTTTAACCAATGGGCAGCTGTAACCTAACTTTAACCAATGGGCAGCTGTAACCTAACTTCATATGAAAGATTTTTACACTGTCCCTTTCAAATATTTTTCTCTGATATAATTGTCCTGACTGTTAAAATAGAAAATCATTTAAGCAGCTGATTTTCTACATTGTTTTTAGAAAATCAGCTCATATTGAAGTATTCTGTGAATTGCTTGTTTTAACTGCAGTCTAATGGAGATGATTCGTCTTTTAACAGAATTTGTGTATCAAATTGTAAACTAGATTTATTTGCTTTATTTTCCCATGTTTGGTCATATATCTCATTTTAAATAATGATATATATCTTTATTCATGTGTCCAATTAAACTATCATTTAATTGATATCTTTGTTTGTGTGTTCATGTAATTTATGATTTTCATTTTGACTTTGTTCATGAGATTTTTTAATTTATTATTTGTACCATGACTTTGTTAATGGTCCCATTTTTAATATATGATTTGTTTGATGACTTTATTCATTAGTACATTTTTAGCTCACCTGGACTGAAGGTCCATGTGAGCTTTTGCTATCACTTAGTGTCCATCGTCCGTCCTCTGTCGTCCGTCGTAAACTTTAAAAAAAAATCTTCTCCTCTGAAACCACTGGGCCAATTTTTTTCAAACTTGGCCGCAATCATCCTTAGGGTTCCTATTTTCAAGTTTGTACCCAGGGTGTTGATCAGTAGACAAAGATGGCTGCTGTTACTAAAAATGGAACAAGGGTGTCAACACAGGTTTTTGATCAATATCTCAAAAATTATAATAGCTATAGAGAAAACCGTTACTTCAAATTGATCAGCACATTAAAGTCTACAATAGTTGCTATTAGTGTGAAGTTGTGTTTTGGCTTCTTGTATGAGTTATTGCCCTTTATTGACGATTTTTGACAAAATGTTTGGTATTTACAATATAACTTGAAAACTATAAGAGGTAGAGTGAAACTGTAAATGGCAAAAATGATCAGCAATAAAAGCCCTACAATTCACTTAATTTGTCTGAAATTGTCATATGACTCCTTGTATGAGTTATTGCCCTTAAATGACAATTTTTTTTATGAAAGTTTCCCTATTTGTCATTTGTATCGTTGCATAATCTTCTAGACTTGTATATTATTATACCCCCCGCTTGAAAAGGGGGGGGGGGGGGTATATAGTGTTCATGGTGTCCGTCCGTCCGTTACACTTTCTCTTATTTGCAACTCCTCCTACACCACTGAATGGAATTTAATGAAACTTACACAGAATCCTTGTCGCACAGTGCCATTGTGCAGGAGATATTAAACATTTTGATCGTAATGATATTTGGGGTTTCCCATAGAAAAACATGGACATTGTCATTGACCTAAGGGGGTCCTCATCTCTTATGTGCAACTCCTCCTACACCACTGAATGGAATTTGTTGAAATTTACACAGAATCCTTGTCACATAGTGGCCATTGTGCAGGAGATATTATTTTGATCTGAATGATATTTGGGGTTTCCCATAGAAAAACACGGACTGTCATTGACATAAGGGGATACCCATTTCTTATGTGCGACTCCTCCAACACCACTAAATGGAATTTGATGAAACTTACACAGAATGTTGTCACATATTGCCATTGTGCACTAGATATTAAACATTTCGATTGGAATGATATTTGGGGTTTCCCATAGAAAAACATGGACTTTGTCATGGACATAAGGGATACCCATCTCTTATGTGCAACTCATTCCTACACCACTGAATGGAATTTGTTGAAACTTACACAGAATCCATGTCACATGGTGCCATTGTGCAGGAGATATTTAACATTTTGATCGGAATGATATTTGGGGTTTCCCATAGAAAAACATGGACTGTCATTGACATAAGGGGATACCAATCTTTTATTTGCAACTCCTCCTACACCACTGAATGGAATTTGTTGAAACTTTCACAGAATCTTGGTCACATATTGCCATTGTGCCATTTTGATCAGAATATTATTGGAGGTTTCCCATAGAAAAACATGGACTTTGTCATTGACATAGGGGATGCCATTCTTTGGGGGATTTGGGAGGGTTACATGTTTTATCTGCAACTTCGCCTTCACGTATAACTAGATAAAGTTTCAATTTCATAATTAAGAACACCTGAATTTTCAAAGTAATTGTGAAGCGGGGGGGTATCAATGGTGAGCTTGCTCACAGGTTTTTTTACTCTAGTTGTTTGTTTATGCTATATCGTCATGTTTGTCGATCCGATACTTAATAAGCTTACTGATTGGTAGACTCTATATATATACAAGTCGAGAAGAGTATGCAACGATACAAATAACATTGTTTTTGTCAAGACACAGACTGACCAACAAATGGCCTTAATCACTTAGTGTCAATATAAATAAATGACGTTAACATGTCATAAAATATTAGACTTGAACATTCCCACTTTAACTGAACTTAAAACTTTTATACGTTGCTCCAACCACCCTCCACCTGGGGACGAGCTGTCACTTGGCTTTGCTCAAATATTCCTACAAAATGTTTTTAAAAATTACCAAGGTGATAAATTCATTACTCCAGACACGCGTTTCGTCTACTCAAGACTCATTAGTGGTGTTTAACTCTAAATGCTTAAAGTATTATTTTCATTTGGAGATGGAATAATATAAGTCCACTGGGATCGTGTAAATAGACAATACAGGTAGTTCAAAATATTATATAAAGGTTCCAAAGAAAGTACCAACCAGTAAACTTATTGAGTATCGGATCCACAAACATGACGATACAGATAAACAAAAAATAATATATAAAAGTCTAGAAGAGGATGCAACAATACAATTGACGGTGTTTTTGTCAAGACTATAGACACTAACTGACCAACGAATAGCCTTAATCATTGAGTGTCAATATAAATAAATGACGTAAACAAGTCCTTAATATTGGTCTAGAACATTACCACTTTAACTGAACTTAAAAACTTTTATACATTGCTCCAACCATCCACCACCCGGAGTCGAGCTGAAGCTGGGCTTTGCTCAAATATTCCAACAAAATGTTATCACCTTGGTAATTATATATATAGAACCAAAACCCAAAACATGTCATGGCTGATATTTGTGGTACACATTTTTTTTATCCCTTGTAATAGTCATTTTCATCCATTTTCCTTACCTTTTTCTCACTCGGCTACAAATTTCATCAGTTCTCATTATAAACATTCTAAATTTAACTTGATTTGTCGTATCCACTTTCTGGTAGCCATATGCAATGTTTCGCCTAGCGTTTCCTAGGACATTATTTTCATTTTCATTTTAAAAAATCACAAAAAGAAATTTATCATATTCCAAATGGCCATTAACGTTTTTAAATTCAAAAGGCTCTGTGTGGTATTTTTGTAATTTTACTTATTACTTACTTACTTAATACTCTTCGTGCTGGAAAGCACATCAGGCCATTACCAGAGACTTATTGTCTGTCTGTCCTGGGACCGATGGTGGTTGTCACAATGTCCAGTCCTTTTCCTCATCTCTTTCTCCACAGATCTTATCCATGTCTCTTTTGGTCTGCCTCAATTTCTTTTGCCTGCTGGTGTCCATTGCAATGCAACCCCAGGGATGGCAGTTGGGTGGATTCTTCATACGTGTCCAATCCATGACGATCTTTTTTTATTTCTTGTGAGAGCAGTGTGGTGTTAATTCTCCCATACAGGTGTTTGTTGGTAATTGTGTTTGGCCAGTCATGCGCAAGATTCTGCGAAGGCATCTATTGGTATTGGTAAGGTATTGGTCACCTTACAGATTCGGAGCCAATAAGCAGAACTCCAATGACATTGCTCTTAAATATTTTAATTTTTGGATGATCTCCAGATGTTACGGAGTGCAGCATATGCTCCTGTGGCTTTTGAGATCCGGGCTTCAATATCAACCCCAAAATTTTCATCAGTTGGAATTTTGCAGCCTAGAAATACAAAATCAGTTACTTCCTCGATGTTTTCCTTCGAGCGTAATGGGTTCTTTTCATAATTTTAGTTTTGCTCGCGTTCACGTTCAGTCCTATCTTATATGCTGTTGTTGCTAGCAAGTTCGTCATGATGTTGGTGTGTTAGCAGCGATTTCATCTGCAATGTCGAGATCTTCCAGCCGTTCTGTCGAGGTCCTTTTGTTGTTGGTAGTTTCTTTCATGTGGACGCAGTAGGAGAAGAGGAGAGTGGAAAGCGGACAGCCTTATTTTATTCCGGTTTTAATTAGTTTTGTTCCACATATGACCCCAGCACTGAGGTCTGTATAAAGGACCTTGAGAAATGGAAATAATTTTATCTGAAATTCCATATTGACTAAAGGATGTTCTACAAGACATTCTTCTTCTTCTTATAGAGTATATCCTCCACTATCTGGAGCGTTCACTATTGACAAGTGACAAGCGGATAAGCAACTGAATTATACAAGTAGCAACGTTGTGCATGTGCAGGCTAAAACATTAAAATAAAATGCAATAAACCTAAGTGCAATCCAGTATACAACGGCACAGGTCCAAGGTATATAAGCTAAATCCGGATACTGGTGTGAAATGTATAGCTCCTAATCTACTAACCCACCACCATAAATACATAGGATCTGGGCCAACATCCACTAAAAGAGTTAGTGCAACACCCACTACATAGAGCTATATATATATATACAAAGCGAAAGTTGATTCTCTCTTGCCTATGAAGCGTTAGGATAAGTTATGATTAAAATATTTATATCTGAGTTTATATACAGCTCAAAAATAAGTGTGGTTATAGGTAAAGCACACAAAAAGTTTGCATCAGGTGGACTCATCAGAAAAAAAGGGTGGTATAAAAATGCCTAATGATTAAGAAACTAAAATCTAAAACGTGATTAAAATGAATAGACAATAGACCCTTCATTGACTGATATTCACTCCTCATTGAGCAGACGATTCGATATTTCGTATGTCCATTTTTCTACACCTCTCCCTGTGCAGGGCATAAATCAGACCTCTTGATAAGGCCTCAACTGCTGCACATTTTTCCATACTTTGGTGCGTAAACGGCACTCTAGGATTTGTTACATCTAAAAGGATTTGTAATAAACTATCATCCCTTAACCCTTGTATATTTCCATAGCAATAGTTCTCACACAATAGTTCCTTGTTCAAAAGTTTAATAAATGGTGTTCTCACACTATCAAATTCTGGACATCTTATAAGAAAATGTTTAATATCCTCGATTTCTGTTCCACATAACAGACACAGAGGACTCATCTTGTATTGATTAGACTTGGTTTTTACAGATTGTAATGTATATACACCGCATAGCAGTCTAGCTTTAACATTCGCTCTCTTTATAGAAGTCTGATCCATTCCACAATTTTTCCATACATTATGGACTTTTCCAATTTTAATGTTCATAGACTTATAGCTAAGATATTTTACAGTTGATTTTCCCTCGGCCATTTGCCAAATTTTGTCAATCCAGAAGATTTCAATTTTCTTTTTAACCGATAATTTCCAAACTTCTTTACTGCATGTAACAGTGTTCTCGATAAGATCAAATACAGAATCCATATTATAGATATCTAAAAATTTTGAGGCATATATAAACCAGCTATGCGAGTTACTATCTTTCACCAATAATTGACGGATGACTATTTCCTTCTCGATATTATCTTGAAGAAGTATATTTCCCAAGTTGATGAGAATGAGATAATGTATAAAAGCTTCAATTGGCAGCTGACCAGCAAGGATATATACAGCAGCATCCGCTGTTCTTTCCTTGCAAATTCATAATAATTTTCAATTGATTTTTATGAAATAAATTTAAATCATTTATGTCCCTACTCGATAAAACAACAGAATCAAGCCCAAAAAGAAGTCTTGGACGAACATACATATTTCATAACTTGATGCCTACACAAGGATTTACGCCATTGTATCCATGCAGTCCGGCACCCATCAGTGCATATGAAGTACGTCTGGCTAATTTAATTTTATCCTTAACTAGTAGCTTTGCATTATGACTACGATTTATTCCTATATGCGTATATTCATTGACAATTTCAAGGTTTTTATTGTTTAAATACAGTTCATCACATACTACTGCAGACCTCATTTGATTGAAGATCATGACTTTACTGTTTAATAAACATTTTATATAATGACGGAGAGAGAATTCCACCCTGACGAACTCCTTGCTCCTCATAAAAGGATCTAGACAGGTCATTTTCCCATTTAACCTTAGAATGTAAATTTTGATACCATTTATTGACAATTTGCCATTCTCTTCCATCTATCTCCGCTTCATATGCCTTATTTAATAGCGAATCAAGCAAGACTAAATCAAATGCTTTTGACGCATCAATATAAGCTTCGAAAACTTTATTACCATTGTCCTTAGCATCACAGATTGCCTCTGACAGCAGGAGAGCTGCATATGTAGGAGAGACGCCCCTGGTAAATCCACGCTGTAGCCTATTTTGTGTACCGCTTAAAGCGGGATGTATCTTTCCTAGGAACAAGAATTCAAATACTTTGCCTATAATACTACATACTGTTATTCTGCGATATGAGTTCGGATCTGCTAGAGGTTTATTGTTCTTTTTATATACAGGTGTAATAATTCCAGATTTAAAGCTATTTGGAATGTTGCAATCTGTCCAAATTCTTTCAAAAATTTCATATAAAGATTTAACAACATATTCACCACCAAACTTCAGATGTTCGCTTGTCAAGGACTGCTCTTCAGGAGCTTTACCCAACTTTAAGCCATTTATGGTCTTCTGAATATCACCCTCGTTTGTAAAATTTTCATTCTTATCCCTCAACATTCTTTGGTATGCTCAAAAATAGATTGTACTTTATTTCGCATTTCGCATTTATATCCATCATCAAAAAGCACACTCTCTGAGGCTTTCCTAAGGTTTTCAAAATAAAAAGACCACCCATTTCTAATGTCATCACTTGATTCCAATGAAACATCATCTATAACCAGCTTAGATAATTTCTTCATATTCCCTTTACGCTGCATGTTGATTAATTTATGAAAATTTTTTTGATCACTTGAAGAAGCCAGCATTATATCATTGTATAAATTATATTTACGACTTGCTTCCAATTGTCTTTGTGCCTTCCGAAAATTTTTCTTGGCATGCTTACTCTTCACCCAAAGTTCATTATTGTTACATTTTGGACCCTTATCTATCTTGAACAACCAGAATGCATACTTGCTTACATTACAAAGTTGAAGTACTTGAGGTGGCCAATGCTTCAGGGATGGTTTCCGTTTCTTAATTAGTTTAGAATTTATATTAGATGCCTTTTCTGCACAACTAACAAGTATAGACGATATACATTCAATTTGGTTATCAATGTTTCCCTCTTTATAGTTTTTCTTACACAGTTCTTCACATACCAACTTTTGATATATAGCAATGTCACATTTTGACCAGTTTATTCTACAATTTTTTCTAGATATATTGACTTCTTCAGTGTTTTTGCTCAGCGAAATTAAACCAGTATATTCAACGTGAATACATGCTATGACTGGCACATGAGTAGAAAGGTTTGGTCTTTAATAAGGATATTAGTAAACAGTCTTCATAGCCTTTTTGAACTAGAATATAATCAATTTGTGAACTATCAATATCGTTATGGTGGAAAAAAGTACTTCTTGCAGGATATTGCTTTGGAACTCCCAACTTAAGATCATTAATGCTGATTTAAAAAGTTTATCCCTAGCTGTCTCTCTCTTTCGAATTAAAGAAGCATTTAAGGCACCTAAAATTATCACAGAGTGTTCCGAGTATTTCTGTAAAATGTCAGCCAATTCATCTATACATTTCTCATATGACAAGTCATTCTCCCTACTACCAGTGCTGGGCATATAAATCGATACCAAACAGAGAGGATTTGGCTTACAATCCAAAGTCATAACACAGATTCTTTCACAGCCATCAGGATGTATTGTATTGCATGATGAGGAGGGTAAAGAGGTCTGACCATTGCCTGAAGTGGAAACAGAGTCCTTGGTGGAGACATAAACAGTGGTTGTGTTGTGAGCCTTGTCTGTTTCCTTCTGCGACGAGGAGGTTTTTTCTTCTTCCTGCCTTTGTCTAAAAAAGTTTCTGCAACATTTTGCTCACTTAGACTTGGCTGAGCTATTTGAGGCTCACCATTACTACTACAGACTTGTTTCTCGGCGATCTTATTTTCACTCATTAAATCGATGTCACTAATTTGTACAGTATTGTTTTTACTTTCTACTTGTTTACTTTGACACTCTAAATGTGAATCAGCATGTGTACCTGCGGTTGGAACTGTTTTAAATTCATTTGGTGTAGGATCTAAGTCTAAAGTAATGTTATCATAAATATTTGGACCTGCATTTGGCCTTGATTTACTTGATTGACCCACTGATGAAGCACTATTGCATCCATTTATATAATTATTTATAACTACATGTATATTCTTCTCATTACAGCTTGTTTGTAACACTTTACCTTCCAAGAGACTTATTCGAGACTCCAGTTGACAAACTTTGTCTTGTAGATTTATATTAGAATCAGTTTTGTTGTTATCTGCACCATAAGGATGCATTCTTTGTATAAATTCAGATTGCTTCATCTCTTTTATTCGATTCTCTAGAACAAGAATATAGAACTGAGCCGAAGATAACTTTTTGCTGATTTCATTCAGAGAACGTTCCTTCGATTTAAGTGTATTTTCTTTTTGTTGAAGCTCTTTCTCCTTAACACTAAGCACCATTCCTTTCTCATGTATCATATCATATACACGCATGTCACTAAGCTTGAGTTCTGTTACAACTTCTTTATGCTCAGTTTTCTTGCTTATAACATCCTCATTTTTAACCCGACGTTTATTGTTTCCTATCCCTTGCTGGTTTATAGAAGGCATACACACAAGTCTTAAATCGGATCGATCAAAATTGTCACAGAAAAGCAGGTCACTGCAGCTTCTGCATACGTAGTAATCTGATGTATTTTGCTCATACCTTTGTACTTCAGATAGAGAGAGACCCTCACAGTTATAGTGAATCCAAGTATTACAGCCGTCACACAGAATAGCTTCATCTTCCTCCGTACATGGCAGATCACAAATCATACAAACATCCGCATGATTAGAGTCAACACCAGCCTCTGATACAAAATCTGAGTTAGAGTCCATAGTTTCTAACAGACTTCTACATGTTGAGCCTTTTGTGTTTTTCTCACATTTCGTTGGTTTATCGTCATGTTTTCCTTCATCTAAAATCTTTATAATATAATCTTTCATTGCATTATTAATTGATTCAAATTACCCATCTTACTCATAAAATCAAGTAAAAATTGGAGATGTTCGTTTACAAAAGTACTTAGACCACTACCATTTACGTTGACTGTTGAGGTTGTTAAGTAGAGGTTTATTCTATACAGTTTCTTTTTTCCATTTGAGAAGGCTATAACTGCTTCTTCTGCTTTCATTTGTTCATTCTTCGAAGTTCTTACTTCCGTTTCAAAGCAAACATCATTAAAGGGATTTTGTTCTATAACCTTGCAAAGTACATCACGAAAAGCCTCAAAAGCAGCTGCTGAAAAAGTCATTACCAAGTTCCCTTTTTTGTAAACAGTGGTTACATGATCTCTATAAGTTCCTTCAAGTTTCTGAGAAAGTGCCTTAGGCTTGTTTACATTATAGTTTACAGATTTTTTCATAGTGTTTTCAGCACTGCTTGGTGTGTAACTCACCTTTGAGTATCTGGTTCTACAAGGGCGCAACATGATTTTGAGCAATACCAGTCAATGAGATGATAATGAAAAAGTTGGGACCAAAAGGACTCTGGATATAACTGAGTTAACTATAGATAAATAAATACAACTATAATAATCTAGTGTTTATCAGTCAGTAAGACAATTGGGGAGTCCCATGGGCTGATCTAATTAAGACGAGGAAAGATAAGGCACTTGATGAGTACACAGTAAGTAAATGTTAGCTAAAAAGTATATAAAAAGAAAACCTGCGAATGTCACAGGGTCACTGGGACAGACATTTGCAATTAAATAAAAATGAAAATATTAAAAAGGACGATTAAAAAATAAAAACAAAACAAAAAGGGAGAAAGAAAAAACTTCTTGCAGGCAGAGAAAAAAAGAAAGGAAGAAAAACTAGGAACTACACTTTTCTCCAACTTGGATAAGTCAATAAACTTGACTAAAAAGGAAAAAAACTAGGGGATAAATGAATTAAAACTTTCCTTATAAACTAGGTAAGTAATAAAAGAACATGAAAACACTGCTTACGTTAAATTAAAAGTCAAAAATAAAAGTTTAAAAAGTTAAAGTGTAAATATCCAAGATGGCGGTTCCTGGTGAGAAGACGGGCGAGAAACAAATTCTACACAGCTCATGAAAAGTCAAAGGTGGCGGGTTAAAACACATTTTGGAAAATTAAAAGGTAAAACACATTGAGTCTTCACACACTGAGGCTGTGGAATTGTTCAACATAGGTTATATAAAACACTTTATATCAAATTTCCTCTGTGGAAAATTCCCGTCTTCTTCACCTGCACATGCCGGAAGTCAATCCAATTCATTCTGTTCAACATAGGTTATATAAAACACTTTATATCAAATTTCCTCTGTGGAAAATTCCCGTCTTCTTCACCTGCACATGCCGGAAGTCAATCCAATTCATTTAACACTGTCAAAGGCTTTTTTGTACTCTTATGAGGCCGAGTTCCTAGAAAACCTGCTGAAGAAGAAAGGATTCCGCTGTATTGTTGATGTTTTGTCCCTCAACAATGCTAAATTTGATGACTATTTACATTCAATTTACCCTAGCGAGCCTGAGGTCAGCCTCTTACTTAGACCTACTTTTAGAACTAAACTCAGGAAAACGACAAACGTGATGACTTCCAATAGTCAACTTCCCGTTCATCGATAGCAACATTACCGCAGCTCTAGCGTATGGTGTGTACATTTCACAACTTATACGTTATTCTAGATCGTGCGATCTGTATTCCGACTTTTTTAGACCGATCACTGCTGTTGACTTGTAAACTACTTAAACAATGGTTTGTTGTACCTAGGTTGATTTTATCTCTCCAGAAGTTCTATGGTCGTCACCATGACTTAATTGAAAATTATGGTAAATTAGTGTCTCGAATACGATCTGACATTTTTGCTGAGTCATAGGTAGTGTTTCCTATTCCTGGATTTGACTTTTCCCTAGACATGACAATGAGTAACTCGACGGGTGTCTAATTAGAGGCACGCACTGCTTACTCGTCCGGAACACCTGAGTACACCCATGTTTTTATTGGGTTCGGTTCACTCTCTGTTTTGTGTGTTTTTGGTTTCAGTGTTGCGTTTGTCTATATCCGGATTTTGTAACTGTCCCTTGACTTTTGGCTCTTGTAGTTCGGTAGGTTTTCTTTGCTATTTTTCTTAGTAAAATCGATGAAGTTAATATACAGGGAAGAGTTCATTACATTGTTCTATTTAATAGAATATTTTGTCTACGCATGATCTTCCTTTCCTAAATCCTGCTTGTTCTTTTCGCAGTAAAGGATCGTTGGTTTCTATCTAGAATTACTCTGCTGAGCACTTTCATTGTGGATGAGAGCAACATCATACCCCTGTAGTTGTTACAGTTTGATAGGTAGCCTTTTTTTTAAGGAAATATTACAATAAGGTCAGTCTTCCAGAAGGTTGGTATTTCTTCTCATATCCAGATCTTAGTAAGAATACAAGGTGTCCTTTGGGATCTCTGCATGTATTTGGTCTATCCCAGTTATTTTATCTTTTTTTTAAAGTAATGATTGCCTTTTTGACATTAGGTGGTTCTGTGTCTGTGTTTATATACGTGATGTTTGTAGAAAGTGTTATTATAGGATTAAACACTGGGTTTTAGGAAATTATCAATGTGTAAACTCCGGCGACTCACTCACAAACTAAATAAAGTCCGAAGGACTTTATGTCAAGTTTGTGAGGCAGTCGACGGAGTTTACACATTGATAATTTCATAAAATACAGTGTTTAATCCTATTATAATTCATGTGAAATAATAGTTGTGATTTTTAAAACAGCAAAAACTGTTACAGAAACCCATCTAGACCTCAAAACGTGGCTATCCCGGAAAGCGTAGGGATATGCAAAACATAGTACCAAAGGAATCGCGGTTCTGTAGATATTGATAGGAAAAAAACAAAATGAAACACTAAATTGTATTTATATTATATTTTATTTGAAATCTCAATCGATTTAATTGGAAATCAATGGGGCAGAGAAAACATTGTCCTCTCTCCCAGACGATACGCTAGTAGGACGCTCAAAGGAAATATCGATATATAAATTATCTGAGAAGACGTCATTTAAGTCTTTTTATCCAATCAAAGCACTTAATATAAATAAATTACAGCATGAATAGAATTATGGTTGCTTCACCCTCTGGGTTACTCATGTTGAAAAAACTTCCTCAAAATGCTCTTTCCATCTTTTCATGTGCAATCAGCTTTCCTTGCAGATCTTTAATTGGTGGATGTGGTGCTTGGAATTTGCCTGCAAGTAATTTAGTTATTCTATAAAGTGTCTCCATGTCTCTTTTGGAAGCTGCTTTTTCTTTCTCCTCTGCCAGTTTATCAGTGAATGCTTTCCTGTCTGCTCGTGCACTCTTCTTTATCTCCTTATTTAACTCTTTGTATTCAATTGTCAGTTTGTCTTTAATCCTCTGACTTAGTTGTTAGAATCTGTTTCATCTGAGATCCATTCTTCTTTTTTCCTTCTCTTTATGGCCAAACAGTTGTTTTCCATTTTCGAGCAATGCGTTGTTAAATGTTGTCATGTTTATCTCGTCTTCTTGGTTTTCCATACGACATGAAAATGTGTTTTGAACCTTGATCTGAAAGGTTCTTTTCACATTTGGCTCTTTCAGTTTTTAGATGTTTATTGGAGGTGGTCTTTGATGTTTCTTTCTCGCTTTTCTGAGTGGTAACTTTATCTTGGCCAATACTAGTGAATGATTGCTTCCGATATCCGCCCCTATTAAACAGTGCTTATTAAACTGCCTATATTTTTTAAGACTTATCTTGTTTTCAATTGTCTTAGTTTTTGTATATGCCCGTCGAACTCAAACTGTTGACCAATCTTCACGAACCTTGGGGAAAAAGTTTATGGGAATAATATATCCACAAAGATTGATAACAAAATTGCTTTAGCCACTTAAGAGTTGTGATCCTTTATTTATAAAAAACGGCGAATACGCTTGCCCGCTCTATATCTCAAACAGTTTTCCTATCTTCATGAAACTTGGGGAAAATGTTTAGGGGCATAATATCTTGATTAAGTTTGATAAAAACACACAAGTCGCCCTTCACACTTCAGAGTTATTGCTCTTAGTTTTTACAAATTATGCCAAATTGGTCTCTTTACTTAGTGAAATAGTTGTGTGTTGATCTTTATGAGTTTTGTGGAATCGCTGGTATCTAAGATATTAAATTTGCTGGTTATCAAGTTCATTATGGTAATAAGGGTTCCCATGATTTAAATGTCCTGTAACTTATTATTATTGTGGCTGGTTATCAAATCCATTATAGTAGTACATGGTTCCTGTGATGTAATTTACACCTCTGCAAATACCCCATAATGCTTTGGTATTAAATTGGCAGGTTATAAAATTCATTTGGGTTATAAGGCTTCCTGCAACTTAATACATGTACACACCTCTGTCAAATTTTTCAACCATTTACGAAAATTTTCTATGGGCGTATTAAGTGGCAAAATTAATGCTCAGAAGCGTATAATATAACACATTATTATTAGCTTGGAAAATAGGGTATCTATTTTATGTAATCAACTCCTCCTACAGGTTTAAATCCAGATCTCATAAACTTTACAGAAAGAGTGCACACATATTAAAGTTGTCTACCTGCTGTGATTGAAGTGTTCAAGGATTTTTTCCCTAATTTTCCAGAATGGGAACTTATTCAGCACATTTGCAGAAGATGGTATTAATTTTGTGTCATCAACTCCCCTACAGTTTTGACCCAAAACTTCACAGAAAGATTGCACATGTAATGCAACTGCCATTAAGGAAGTGTCACATGAGATATTGCCATCATTTGGTGGCGGTCGTCTTCGTCATAACTTTTTCTTTAATAAGCCTCTCCTCCAAAACCACTAAAGGAATTGCTTTGACATTTTGCACACATCATCAGTAAAATATTATCTGCAAAGTTTGCACAAATCATGGTTGCAGATCAACCAACATGCCCGCCGTGGCAAAAAATAGAACAGAGGGGGTGAAAATACAGTTTTTTTTTGCATTTAGTTCAAAAGTATATACAGGAAAACCGAAGCAACCGTCCTTCTTCAGCATCAAAAGCGCTACAAACTTTCTGATGAGTCGAAGTTTTTCAACGACTCCTGCAAGGAGTTATTGCCCCTTGATCGTCATAACTGGTGATTTTTGCCAGTTTTTCCTAAAAATGATTTGAGCTAGAGAAAAAGTTAGCATTGCTAAATTGCTAAACTATATGATAGCTACAAAAAGGACAGGGTCAAGATTTTCTGATCAACCATTTAGAAGTTATTCCCCTTGAATTGTTTTTTAATCACTTTTAATTGATTATTTTAAAATAATTCTGAAACCACTGAAAGCACTGATTTGAAACTTTAGGATATCCTCTACCAAAATTGCGTAAATCATGACAGCTGATCAACGAAACATGGCTGCCTTTGCCAAAAAAATAACTACCTTCAATAACTCCTCAAAATGCGAAAATTTTGCAGATTTGTAAGACAATTCCTTAAAGGGAAGATAATCTAGAAAAAAAGAAGAATTTTCAGGTGGGCTATACCTTTAGTTTTGTTAATTGTCCAGACTTTGGGAACTTATAGGAAAGATAATCTAGATAAAAAAAAAAGAATTTTCAGGTGAGCTATACAGGCTCACAGGAGCCTTTAGTTTTCTTAAATTCCAGACTTTGGGAACTTAGTCATTTTTAAGAACATTTACAGAAGACAGTACTTATTTTGTGTAATCAACTACTCCTACATTTTTTAAACGAACACAAAACCTTATATTCTATCAAATTGTAAACCGATCCACATTTATTAAAGCACATGTTTTTCACTAATATTATAAATTCATTTAAAATAAGCTCGGAATTAGTAGAAAGCTGCCATCATGCACAATCAGCTGTCTTAGAATACAGCGAAATGAAAGTTTTTCTAATAAACAATAACTTAAGATGTATGTTTATTAATTTTTTTTTAACAAAATGTTATGTTTTGGAAAATAAATATGAATGTACACATAAACTGTTTAATCCATTGAAAGTATGTTATATATTCCTTTGATCTATAATTATTCATTTTAACTATATTGCAGTTAGAAGAACTATTTATTTTGATTTAACGACAATTAATTAAAAAAGAGATAACTTTTCCTTTCCACAACTTCATTACATTTAATGTTCTTGGACAAGTTTGAAAATCAGCACCAAGCGATCATTTTGTATGGTTACACCCATGTAAATTATAAGTTTAAGAAAAATAGCTCTGTACGCTATCTCATTCATACATTTCTTCTCTTATTTTTATTAAACAGATATCAAAGATGTATATGAACAATATCTTGAACGAGTTCAAATATCGAGTAATTTTATGGATTTATACTCCTTGAAAATGTATATTAAATGAAAACGTGTATATAAAGGTGTATGTCAAAGATTTTTTCTTGACAACATAAAGAGATGGTCTGAATGAACAGTGCAATTACTTAGCATATTAGGTTATTTGGTCTCTTTACCCTTACAAAGATACAATATGTCCTTTAAGACCGGTACAGGAAGACGGAGTTCCCTACAAATCCCCTTAACCTTCGACAGAAATACTACGGTAAGTCGAACTAATTCTGTCCTTTTCTAGGTCTGTTTCCTTCAGAGCAAAATGAATATATTTGACGATAGAAATTTATAGGATCATACTTGTACAAGTGGATTATCGAGATTTGAGAATCCTATAAATCCATGAGTACCAGTGATGTATTATGTTTCTCTACTTTTAAAGGGTATTAAATTTGCGAAAAGAAATACAAATTCTCCCAACCATAATTATACTGTTATAACATCTGCCGTCCAATTATTTTTTAGACTTTACTAATTAGAATGTGGTAGTTCGATAATCCTCAGTCATCCAACGAATTTTTGTTATTTTGCTGAATGCATTGTATACTCAGAGAATATGCATCTGCCGTCCAACACCTGTTTAGACCTTGCTGATAACGTTGTAGTCCGAGAATCCTTTGATGTCTAACAACTTTTTAGATTTTGCGGAGAGCGTGGTAGTCGGACTATCATCTGCCGTCCATTTTTTAGATTTTGCTCACGAGTAACTACTGGTTAAATACACATAATTCAGACGATAAAACGTATTTCGATGTAATTTATAACTGTATTGTCTATTCAAAGAAATATCAAGTTTTAAAGATTAAATGTCATCATAAATACCAATTAAGGTTATAAAAATTTACTACGCCAGACGCGCGTTTCGTTTTAGAATAAAGACTCGTCATTGGCACTGAAATATTAAAATATTTAAATCCAAATGACTAAGAAGTTGTGTTTTTTATATAAAAAATTCACAAACCATATACCGAATCCTGCTAAGGCCATCTACACCTTGTGAATAGAAATTGAATTAAATCAATTTCGAAATTTCACGGCAGTAAATTTCCACAATGTCAATGACTATATCACTGGAAGAATTAATAATATTCTTGCCCATCAAAGTGTGACTACTGGACTGGTGATACATTCGGTGACTAACATCCCACCATCCGAGATATCGACTAAGTGGTTATAAAGAAAGTCATCAAAGATATACCAAGGTAATAAATTTCACAAGGCAAGACGCGCGTTTCTTCTAATCACGATTCGCCATAATGGTGGGATCGTGGAAAATACAAAGTGAAGGAAATTTACAAGAATTATTCTTTACAAAATAAATTAAAGCTTGCTATCCATTTATTACAATCAAATACTGAAACAAAACCTTACTTCGGATTTCGAATGAAATGTGGTATAATCCCGCACGTACTAAAAAATAAAGTTTAGTACCAGATTTCGAACTCACATTAATGTATGGTGAAGAAGTTATCTCGACTGGTAAACATTTTGTGTCCACTGTTTCAAACTTAAATTATGATGTTAATTTGTTAGAACGTAATTGAGATTTTCACAATCCTAACTCCCCATGCTTTAAAGTTAGTTAAATGCTTGGAAATATTTTAAATGATCACGAATAAAACAGAAGAAACTTCGGTTTTTTTCTTGGTTAGTTAACTCTAAAACTGACGAACTTTTTATTTAAAACTAGTTTGACGAAAAATGCATATATATATTTCAAGCCTAGTTTTAAAAGAGAATTAACTTGTCATCCATTGAACTACTTTACATACACCTCTAAGAGTTAAATGTGTCGACTATCTTTTTTTAAGATAGTACTTGGTTTTTTTTAATTCTAAAATAGCATATTCTATTTCTAATAAAGTCGATCAAAACATAATCTCAATAAAATTAGAGACAGTCTGTTTAAATATTGTCGCTTCATGCCTCTAAAGTAAACGGTAACGATGTGATTTTATCCTTTCAAAGTCTGTAGATATAAAATAACGGTATAAATGTTAAATTAATTGAAAATAAGAGAAATCCATCCACCAGACATATTTTGTTTTCACTATCGTTTTAATTATGATGCTCATGTACAGTGTCCCGAGTTCAGTAATTAACATTTGATACACTATTTCTGTAACTGCGCATGTGTACATCAATTGAAACCAACATATTATTTTTCTTCTCTCAGTATTATTTTTATGTTTACTGTGAATGTTGTAAAATATCACAAAGTATGTGAACTGTAACTTTACAAATTTATTGTTGATTTTAAAGCTCTAAAACCTTTTTAATATTTTTGTAAAGTTAAATAAAAATGTTTTTGGTTAATTATGGTTTTCATTTATTTATGGTTTTCAGTCATTAAAAAACTACTTTTAACTACCAAACTTTAAGTTCAAACACACAATTTAGCTTTGTTGAAAACTACACCCATCTGGCACAATACATAATTGTCTACTCGTCTTTAATATGAAAAAATAAGTTGATTTTCTAAAATGCAAGTACTTTGGTGTAGGGTAAGATACTACATACCATTATGCAGTTTTTGTGTGCTTGTGGGTGTTTCTTGAAAATAGTTCTCTAGTTCACAATGAAATAACATTGTCCTACATTTCATGCCTCATTGAATTAATAAATTAGGATACCAGAACTCAACAATAGAAAACAATTTAAAAACAGATCATCAATATTCCAAAGAAGTCCACTCCCAATGAAAACATAACAGACAAAATACAAACATATATAAAAAAGAAATATGATTGGCCACTGAGAATTGAGCCTAAATGAGGTTGTTCTTCTTAATCATTCACATAGTAGGTGTGCTACCATAAAGTATTTGTATGTCAGTTGTCAATATTTAATTTAAAATTGTCATCTGTAGTTGTACAATGACCTTAAGCACTAAATCCTTGGACAAAGTCTTGCTTTTGGTTTTGCACATTTCCTAGAACGAATAATCGTTCACTCGCTTTTTTGGCGAGGCCGGTTAATCCGACAAATCACAAAACTAACTTCGGATTATAACGGCAGTAAAACTCGGCCTACACATTTCCAATTGGATGTAAAATGTTCGTCAGCATGCATCTTTGATAACGATTATGAGATTGAAAAAAAGCTATTTACAGCTTTTTTTCACGTCCTGAATATAGCTGAAATACTGCTTGCGGGTCGTTAAAACAACAATCAAATCAATCATCATTTATCACAAAAGTGATTTCAATGATAGTTTGTATACCTGTTTGTTACCTACACATGGAAGGAATGCTTTTTATGCAGCAAACAATTGATTATTTAAGGCCCAAATATTTGGTGCACGGACCACTTACTTACTTATGGGGGTTTTTTACGTCCTTGACTACCGTAAAACGGTCTCGCACGGACTTATTGCCTAATGGCTTTTATATAATTTTTTTTTTAACTATTTATTTGTATTTTGGGGGATTTATAGGCCATAAATATTATAAGTGAAATGATAAAAGGGGGCAGAAATGCCGCAACCAAAAAGACTTAGTGGAAGTAGATTTATCTATCAAGCTGCATCCAGCTAGAGAACCAAGACGCTAGCAGCAAGTACGGGTCGTGCCATGGCAGCGGCGCGTGCGCCTACTCTTATCGAATACTGCCAATGGGATCTTTTACGTGCCAGTTGATGGAATACTGTACACGAGGCACCAGTTTTACGTCTCATCTGACAGACGGAAAAAAAATTATTTACATGTTTATATACATTACTATGGCCTTGCATGATTAATTTGAATTTGAAAATAATAAAGTAACTCAGTTATATACATTTCAATGTGGAATTGTATTATATTTTAATTTCGTTTAAATACTCAATACATGAGCAAAGTTGGTTATTTCGTATAACCTAACTTGGTTTTTCAGCACGTGACTGATTGTGACGTCATAATAAGATGTATTGATGACGTTGACTATACATGAATTCTTCCGCAAACAACAAGTGACGACACTAAAATTGTGAATTGCAAATATTATTTGATTAATTGTAAAATATTGTTCTTGTTACTTCATTTTTACAATAGAATTTAAAATATAAGGTTTGTTTTCAATTGTTGGTTAGATTATTGGATATAAACGACTTTGGATCGATTTACGCTGCAACATAAACCGCTTCGCGGTTTATTCAGCGTAAATCGACCCAAAGTCGTTTATATCCAATAATCTAACCAGCAATTGAAAACAATCCTTAAATATTTGTTGTTAGTTTTCACTAACTAGGTTTTTTTACTAGGTTTTTTTTATGTACAATATTTTTGTAAATTATAAGATAAGAATGATATACATGTTCTGATGTTTTTTTTTTATTTTTAAGAAATCCATTAAAGTATTCTATTCTATTTTGTTTGGTTTTTTTTTTTTTTTTTTTTTTGTTTTTATGTTTTTTTTTTTTTTTTTTTTTTTTTTTTTAAATATATATACAAGATTGCTATAAACATTATGTACAGGGTTTATTGTTCAGAAGTATGTACCCGCCCGAGACGTATCTCTTGGCAAGCCCTACTTGTTATTATTATTATTATTATTATTATTATTATTATCGTTATTATGCGTATTCATCAGTATAGGTGTAATAAACCGGATTTCATGCTTAAAACAACAACAGAAGGTTCTTTTATTTTCCAGTTTAATAATGCATCTCTGAAATAACAATAACAACTTTTAAACTAGATGCAATGATTAAGTATAATAAAGTAAATGTATTTAACAATGATATAAGGTGTTACAATATTACAATTATAATTTGATGTATTAAATCATTAGTCGGTATAGAATTACAACATAATTTACTAAAACTTCATAATATAAAACAAGTTAACGATACACATAGCTGTTTATACACTGTGTAAGCTTTTACTAACGAATTATTGTAAAGAACTTGAAACATTTCAGACTTTTTGAAATCTAGAAATTATTTGAATAAAAATACAAGTTCAAGGGAAATAACTCCTTACTATATTAAACATAGGTAAAAATATAACACATACCACTTGTGGAGCGAGACACTTTACTGGTAATGGATTTGATTTCTGTTTATAAATCTATCAAATCCTACAAACAAAATATACACAAATAAATACTCTTTCTAAGCGTGTTCAAGTACACATCATAATAGAAATATTTATACATAAACAAGATAAAAATATAAGAACGACGCAATTATGAATTGCGTAATTACGATTAAATTGTACTTCTTAAATTATAATTTCGTCACATATTTATTTCATTTTTACTATCGCTGTTAGCTATACTTTATAACTAACAATACTTTTGGACTAATTAATATATAAATGTGTAAAAACTGTACTTCTCATATTGGTATAAAATATCGATCTTACTATTCAAACACACAGGTGAGCAAATGCTCAAGAAATTGTTATCTTATTGAAACTGTGCAAAATTATTAAAGAAGAAAATATTAGAAAGAAATAAACTTACAGTCAAAGTCAAGTTGTCATCATAACTATACAAAAATGTTGACGAAAAATATAATGCTTCCTTCTATATCAATATGTCCGATCTATCTGACAAATTTTACAAAAACTACTCACAAAACGCGCCAATAGCTCAACTAGCCAATGGAAGTAGTCAAATGATTCCCCCTATTTTTATGTAAATTTTTAATGCGCAATACAAGTAAAAATACTCGTATTGTAGATTTTTCCAGAACAATACTGTTCATTGGGGATAGTTTTCAAAATAAATAAACTCGTCAACTTCTAATGCAATTATAAATACTTTATTAAATCAAATATTAAATAATCCATGTATTTCTACAATTCAAATACAATACAAAATAAATACCCTGCTACATAGGTGCCCGAGACGAGGCACTTGGCTTACTCTACCGATGACTTTTATTTGTATTCCGAAGTAGGGAACAGCCCGAGACGATGCTCTTGGCATACCCCCCTTCGGTTTAATAATTTTTTTTTTAAATATTTATTTTTGCCGTTATTGCGCGTGTTCCTCATATGGTGCCCGAGACGAAGCTCTTGGCTTACCTTACTGAGGAGTAGGTTTGTTATATGTTATAGGGATTGGGTATTTATGAATTTCCTATGTCCTTCAGTAGCTACCCGAGACGAAGCTCTTGGCTTACTCTACCGAGGATTTGATTTTAATTTGTAGTCGGATCTAGGCACCTGCCCGAGACGATGCTCTTGGCGTACCTTACTTGGGTGTATTTTTAACATTTTCGTTATTATTGTTGCCGTTATTACGCGTGTTCCTCATAGGGTGCCCGAGACGAGGCTCTTGGCTTACCTTACTGAGGAGTAATAAGTTATAGGGGTTGGTTATTTTGGAATTTCCTGTCCCTCGTGTCCCCGAGACGAAGCTCTTGGCTTACTGTACCGAGGATTAAGAAGATTTAATACTCCAAAAATCATTGGGTTTATTTATCAAAAACAGTTTGGACTTGAGAAGAATAACTAAACCAGCAAAATTACAAAATAATCTACAGACCTAAAACACAATTTTTCTTAACACTTTATTGAATTGATTTAATACCAATATGTGCTTTATTATGATTACTTTTTATATTGTAATTTATATACATTCATATCTGGCTCTGTCTCATCTATTTTCTTTTTTTTTCCCTCAATTTTCCTGTGTCTATTTTAAATGTTTTGAATCATATGCGTTCAGTCTGTATTGTAATATGCTCTTCAAGGGCCCTTAATTGGAAATGAAATATTATTATTATTATTATTATTATTATTATTATTATTATTATTAGATTGTTGTAGGGCGCGACCGTCGCAGAAGACACCTAGGTAAGTAGTGTATACAAGAAACGAAAGAGACAGTTATATACATTTGTGATAGTCAATTTTCGTAATAAAATCGACGAGCTCTTTATATATTTGATTTTTAAATTCTTTAGGAGGGTCTAACAAGATTTTGATATCAATGGCATTGATGTTAAATTTAGTGAGCGCTGTGTTAAGTTTTATTCTCGCGTTGTTGTGGGCTACACAGTGCAGAATGACATGTTCGATGTCTTCTTTGGTGTTGCATACACTGCAGAGCGGCGATATATTTTTGATGTGTTGCCCCATTTGACCCGGTAGAAGGGTGGTGCCAAGTCTGAGCCTAGTTAAAGTTTTTGCATGGTTTCGATTTCCTAGATAGAAAAATGGCTTTGAATTAACTGATCGATTAAGCCGGTAGTACCATGAATTTCGATGTGTGTCCCAAATATCTTGCCATTTCTTTTTAAATATATTTTTGACGATCGCGTAGAATTCAGATGTACTATAGGCTATGTTAATATTTATGTTTTCTTGTTTTAAAGCGGCTTTTGCAAGTTTATCTGAGAGTTCGTTTCCTAAGATACCTACGTGGGCTGGTATCCATTCTATTATTAATTCGATTTGTTTATTTCTTTTTTTTAAATGCTAGCATTTGAATAGCTTCTAAAATATCCGGTCTACTCGATTGGTTGTTATCAATTGATTGGATGGCACTCAGTGAATCTGTAAGTATAACCACCTTTTGATATGGATAGTCAGAGTCCACTATCCATTCTAATGCTTTTAGAATTGCTATCATTTCGGTGGTGTATACCGAGATATTATCGGTGCAGCGTTGGTGGAAATGTAAGATCTTACATGGGTACGAGTGGATTATCGGATTTCTCCAATCGAGATAGTTAAATTATGGAATTTTAAGTCCGAGCCTTGGCGAGGATTTAAAATTCCATAATTTAACTATCGAGATTGGAGAAATCCGATAATCCAAGAGTACTAATGTAAGATTCTGTTTCTCTAATTTTAAAAAGTAGTAAATTTGCGAAACGAAGTTCAAATTCTCCCAACCCCAATTTTACGTTCATGACTTGAATACGCGGTAAATGGAAGGTGTTTTGTTTATGACGTCATGAGTTCTTATTGTGACGTTATTATTTTTAACCAATCAACTGCTGAGAACAACAAATTCACTAGTGACGAGAAATATTTTTTCCACACCGGTCAAGCGATTGAAATATTACGTCAAAATTAGAGAATACATATTTTGCCCTTGGCATGGCAAATGCGCAAGCGGTTTTACCGGTGATTGGGTCCTTTGAACCATCGGTATAAATTTTTTCAAAGTTTTTATACTCTATCTATGTGTTCTAGGGTTATTGTTTTTATTATATTAGGGTCGTCTCTTTTATCTATTTTATTTTTTAATTCACACGATGTATTTGCGGTTTTTACAATCCATGGTGGAAAAGTCGGAGGATTGTGTTTTACTATTTGAATTTTATCTAATTTATTTAGTTTTAATTCTTTCCTTACTCTGTAGCCAAAAGGGATTGTGTCATTTTTCCATTTTTGTGATTTTGCTCTATATTCGACACAATCCTCGAGGGTTTCTTTTGCACGGACCAATAAAGTCTCGTTTCTTTTATATATAGTATGTTCAAAAATACCGCAAAATTTACTTTTTCATTGGATGTGATTTAACGTCCGAAACAGCTCGAGTATGATAAGAACTTCCGCTCTGAAATCGTACGATGGCTTGTTTCTTAGAGCACGTTGTTTTGTTGTTACTGTCTTGAAATTGTCCACAAGGTCTTTTAAGAATGGCCTTTTGTCGTGAAATCTGTTCTAATTATGGATGGGACTTTTTTGTATGGTTCTGTAGATTTTGGGGTATAATTGCAGCGCTAAGTGAGTATTATGATTGTAAAACACGCTGTCGCTAACAAATGGGATCACGCCACTTTTGTTCTATATTTAGAATAAATTATATCGATTTGTTTACCTTTTGTTTGGAGCGATATTAAATTTTTAATATAAATAAAAAATATATATTCATTAAATTGTTAGGATTTTGTTTAATGCCGTTATTATGGCATATCACAGTTGATAGGTGTGTCTTTTATTATGATAAGAACCAATGATGTGTGAAGAACATGATAACACGTGGATGTTGGAATGTGTGTGATCTAAATTTCCCTTTCATTTTATGTCATCCTCATTGACCAGTTTTTATATTGACCCAGTGATAATGCACATTTTTTTATTTGGAAATGTTCCAATTAGGACAAGGGCTATAAGATTAAGATTCTGTACTGATCATTGGCACCAATACAAATTATGGATTTAATGAATGAACAAATTACTACTGATAAATCATGTTGATTCACATGAATTGGTATAAAGGGGAATAAAATAATTAGGTCATTTATTATTAGGGACATTTAGTACACATTTGCATAAAATGTGCATGTCATATAATTTGTAGGCAATGAACAGAAGTAATATATGTAATATATGCATAAAATACTAAATATAAATAACTGTAAATGTTTATATATCTAGGTTTGTGGGGAGCTGGCGTTGAGGCAGTTTATTATGAACATTTATTAGGATGGTACATGGTGTAAGTAATAATTTTACCTAGAATATATGCAGGCAGGGTGTACTCGACTCCAATCTTAATTGACAAGGATTGCCAGTTCTCCTACCGCAGGTCGGGGGTTTTCTCCTGGTACTCCGGCCTTCCTCCCCCAATAAAAACTGGACACCATGAAATAGCTGAAAAATTGCTGAAAGTGGTGTTAAAACACCATACAAACAAACAAATACCTAGAATATATTATTGCAGAACTCTGTACATCGTATAGGTAATTTTCAGCAATTTTGAACTTGTTCTAAATCAAATATTTTTAAAACTTCTGTGTAAAAAACAATCCGGTAGCAATGATGTTTAGGTCTTTGTTGACACATGCGGGTTTTATTTTGTTTGAATACACATCAAGAACCAAAATAGAAAGTATAATTGAAATATCCTTCAAAAAGTTTGTTGTTAACTGCAGTTAAAAAGTCCAATTACTTTCATTAAACACAAAAATGTCATAACAAACTGTTTTTTTCTACAAGATCCTTAAATTCTTACACAAATAATGACATCGACATACTTACCATCATTATTATTATTATTGACTTGAGCTTTAACTTTAAAGTAAGTCTATCAAGTTAAGCAATGTTCAATGTATAGATTGTAATAGCATTTACTTTTGTTGGCATAAAACTGAAATTTTTTCTATTAAGAAACTTTAGAATGAATTTCAGTTTGGTTAATTTGTATGAAGGGGAGATAAAGCAAACACAGACTTCACAACTAATCAATTGTAAAAGACAGATCGGTACATCACTAAGAAATAATTAAACAGAAATAACAGGCAAAATATTTAATAGAAATTTTTTCTAACTTGTTCGGTAGATGTTACATCTAAGATTTTCTGCTGACATACATGTACCTGTGATGTATATCCCTGGGATAAATTACACAAAATATTGGACGCTTTTTCATTATAATACTTCTCGTAGTCTATTCATACAGTTTAATCAGGTTCTAGCATTTCAAACAATTTTTGGGAAGATGTGTTAATAATTTTCAGTAAATTTTAATGTGTTATATTAAGTTTATTAATAACATAATTAACTATTTACCGGATGCATTCAAAAAGCTCATTTTGACTTTTGTAAGTAGACATAACAGCGTTCTTTTTTATTTGTTTACAAGTTCTGGTAAAATCTAACTTCTATTGAATATTATTGTTGAAAAGTTACAAGTTAAGGCCAAAAATTTTAAAAAGAATCTGTGTAGTAACATGTTAAATTGTACTATATTGAATTTCCTTTCTTTGGTTTTCCCAATAGAGTCCATAGCAATGGCAGTATGTGATCACCCACATAGGAAATTTAATTTGACCTTATGTACGTGTAGTTTAGGTACCAAAGAAAATTGTGGGGATATTTGTTTCAAGCCATAAATTCTCTGCAAATTTTGTGCTACTTAAAACCCAATTTACAATGTATGCTAGGTGTGTTTGTCCGATTTGAATTATTTACTATCCATTTCCCGTCATTTTGATAATTTACAACTCAAATACAAACTGCTGTGTAACAGTAAACAACAACAAATTGTAAAAACACTGTTTTATCAGAAGTTAATAATTGTGTATTGCTTTACTGTAGATTAGACAGAATTATGTTTTATTATTAAATATTCTGTAATTAGGACATGATGAAATTAAAGTTTCTAATATATTTGTACAAAATGAGCATAATGTGGTGAGATATATAGCTGTTATTGAGCCACACAAATGATTCATGACTTTGTTAATTGCTGCACAGACACAGTGCACAAACTACTTCTTTATTTCTCATAATAAAGCACAGTAGACATACAACAAAGTATATACATAGTACATAAGGAATATAAATGAAGGAAGGCTGGAGTAAGTCATGTATTTATGTAATCCCAGAGACATGATTAATAGTCTTAAGTAATCCAGTCACAAGGATACACACAGTAATAATGTTTTGTTAACAGAGCAGTAGCTTGTACATATACATGTACCTGTATGTAAATAACGTTTATAGCTATGAGTTTTAATTACTAGTATGAATGGAAAGGTTCTGATATTAAATTTGATGATTGAGATATCAAATATGTTGTATTTGAACAGTATCTTGCATAATATCTTTTTTATGTAATAAATTGCAACTTTTTTAATGGAATATTGAACGAAACATTAAGATTCTTTATTCAATCAGGAATGTCATTATTTATATTTTTCATGCGCAACAAAAAGCAACCATGTGATATGAACAAGAGATATGAAAAATACAGTGTCATGTGTGACATCAGTCCCGTATAAACAAATACATTATATATAGAGCAAAAGAACATTCCTGATGAATATCTGCTTTTGAAAAAATTTCTAATTGTTACATGCATGAACAATGTCGTTTATTATGTAATTTTGAACGTGAAAAAAATATAAAAATTCAATAGGTTATATCTTCTTTAATGTTATTCTTCATTATACTGTTGTAGCCTGGAATTATAGCATATTACTCAATCAGTTCATGTTTCAATGATACACCTTTTCTGCACTGAAAAATGAGCAATGCAGTTTACATTTTTTTATATTATACTTCATACAAAAATCTGGACTTTTCATTGGATATTTGATATAAGACATTTTGGTATATTCCTCTCTTACCCAGCCCCCTTGGCACACCGATCACCCCGTCAACCAGAAATGTTGCATTAAATGTTGCGTTAAATTAAATGTGATGTATCAGAAATGTGTATTAAGTATAATATAACACATACTGCATGTTGTAGAGAGTGTTATGCCAGAGTATCCCACTCTATAAATATATCACCCTGGACTGTGTCTCGGGTGATATATTTACCTCGTGAGATACTTGGGCATAACACCCTCTACAATCGCCTCCATTAATATACATGCACAGTTTATGAATAATAACTGACCATTTTATTTTTTAGGGTGGCTGCATTGATAGTTACTTTTTTTGAGACTGTATTTGCAATGAATTATTTAGTAGCTGTTTGTTTAGGGTATGTACATGTATTATTTTACGGTGTAGAAATGTTAAGCAGTTTGTCCTTAGAAACTATAATTTCAATAAACAACACAAATAATTGGCTATACATTTACTTAATTTTTTATATTTTTTCTTTCAATGGCCAGTTTTATTATACAATTAAGGATGATTGATGTTTGCTGAACGTCTAGCTAGCTGGCAATATATATTTCATCTGTATTCAGGATGAGAACAAAATTGCACACAATTAATCTACTGAAAAAACGGGTGGACCATCATGATCAAAATTTAGATCACCTGTGGAAAAATAGGAAGTAAACATGTAGGTGAAGAGAGTTAGAATTTTGTATTGGCTACCATGTATTGGCATTAAATCTATTTGGGGTGTAATTTCAGGCTTCAAATTGATTGCAGTATTCTTTGTTCAAAATACAGAGCATCACTTGAAGTCTTACCCATTTTGTACAACACTTGCAATATCTGCATTACATAAAAAAACATCAAATTTGCATTGTCTGCAGTGAATAGACACAGGGCAACTACATGTAATGACATTTATTGATGACAACAACAACAAAGAAATAAGCCAAGTAAAACTGTTTATCTTGTATGAAATATTTCACTTTTAAATAAATACCTCCAGTATTTCCTACAATTGATAGCCCATTTGATTTCAGAGAAGAAGATAGTATTTGTAAGAATATATGGACAGCTGTTATCATGGTGGATAATTGGAAAAAAGGAATACTATATATATTATTTGCTGTTCCATGTTTTATACAGCCCCAAACCGTATGGCTTGGTATTATATCAGGTAACTCATGAGTTCTATTCTGCAATGGTTCTAGTAGATCATGAGTTGACTTATTATGTGTATGTGATTAACAGTCACTGGCTATGAAACAAGTTTAGCCTCTGGATATGAAACAAGTTTAGCCTCGTCCTTGTATTATGTTTATGTCAAGCCACTTCACTAATATTATATATTTATACAGCCAGACACTGTGTGGCTTGGTATTTAAAGTTCATTATAATATACAAGAAATTCCAACATAAAATACCAGAAAAATTCACCAGTATATCTACCAGAAAAATCCATTATAATATAGTAAAAAAATCCACCATAATACATAGATGCCAATGATTACGATTTTTCTGTAATTTTTTTTAATTGAAATTTCACTTACTGATGGTGGTTTTCAATTTTCAATTATTTTTTAACATATCCTGTCTGCTTTGGTTTTTGAATAGAACTATTCTTATCCATTCCATAATTGTTTCAGGTTACAAATAACTTTTCATGTCAATCACTTTATCGTTACATTAATCATTGCAGCTTTTTAACTTAACAGTAACCATAAACTTAAATTTAAATCATACAAGTGCAAAATAATCTCAAATTGTGGGAAAAATATATTTGAATGACACTGGGACCATACTGTATTGTAAGGGTTCACAGTGCTGCCCATGTAGTGGATATGGGAAGCCCTCTCGTTTGGTGGTTGTTGGCACATAATACAGAAAGCCTGACCATTGACCATAGTGGGTAACATGTTTGAAGATTGTCAAGCTCCATGCAGGATAAAGACCCCTTTGGTAAAAAGCTAAAATTTCTTCCACTTTCCATACCCCATACTTTTCCTGTGACATTCCATATTTTTACCCTTTCCTGATTGATTTTGTTTTGTTAACTTGTTTTTTGTCCTGAATATAGCTGAAATATTGCTCACTGGACATACAGCAAGCTTGATATATCTGAAAAATCCACCGTAATATAGTAAAAGAAACCCAATGTGATTTAGCAGAAAATCCTACATTAAATTAAAGAAATTTCAATTATGGCATGGAAGATAAAATTGGACTTGGTCTCTTTAGGCAGTTTTAAACAGGTGTCTCACTGTTACATACAGTGTCTTCAAGTGGTATTGAAGAGATCTTGTAATTAGAAATGGCATCATTCTTTATTCCATTGGTATCTAATATATACAGTATATTCAATGACACCAACAATTAATTCTATAGTCAAACCTGCTCAAGAGACTGCCGCTGTTGAGCACAAACTCAGCCATCAAAGTACCTTTTAATATCAGGTAGCCTTCTGGCTACCAACCTCAAAAATTTACTAGCCAAGTCAAAATTTTGGTAGCCAAAAGGAAAATGTTATAAGCATGTGATAACAATTTAAATTTTTTTGTGTTTTCTGTATATACTTGTAACTGTTTATCACGTTTATCCGACGTAGACGATTCGAATGATGTCTGCCCATCATCAATTGTAATTAATTCACTTTCGATAGATTTAGAAGTCTGATTTGGACCTTTTAAAAACCCTGTTAACAAGTATTGTTTACTTGCCATGCTCGCGGAATTTTTGGGGTATCTTTTTTAAAAGGGGAGTAAAATAACAGTTTGGACGAACAAGAAAAAAATCCGATGGAGGCTTGAATTTGCATTAAAAATTTTACTACACTAAATTGAGGGCTGAAACTTGTCTCCATTTCAACATCCTTCTGTATCAGATCATAAATTTTAGTGTATCTACTAGTATATAGGAATACCCCATGTCTTATGAAACTATTTTGTTCTATTTTAACATTTTGGGCTAGACAGTGTATTTCGGCGAGACAACTTCAGAACTTTGTCAGACTGAAGTAAAATTCGGCTGCATTAATTGTGGTAAGACGTCTTTAATATACAATATATTCAGTAACAAACACTGTACTGTTTATACGTCTTTATTAATGACATATTTAGTTCCCCCTTACTGTATATTAATTTACCCAATATTGTTTTTTCAGGTGTTATGTTAATTATTAGTGCTGTATTGTATATGATTAAAACCAAAGGCAGTACAGAACAAGAAATAGATAAATTAGCACAGAATGCAACGTATGATAGGTTAGTTTTTTATACATATTAAAGCTGTTGGCCCTTGTTATACCCTCACAAACTTGGTTGGGGGGTATATAGGAATCGCCCTGTCTGTCTGTACACATCACTTGTAAGCGCAACTCCTCCTAAACCGCTTGATGAAATTTAATGAAACCTGGCATAAAGGATCTAAATTATATGTAGATGTGCATGAAGATTTTTATTGACCTCAGATGTCATTAAGGGGAGATAATTGGACTAGAAAGCAAAGCGGGGTATCCCTTAGTGAGCGTACACTTGTTTAATTTGTGTACACATATTTAGGTTTTGAGTACCTGACTGGGTCATGGGAGCTAATGTCATCACTCGATCAATTTATACTGAAATTGATGTTCATTTAATAGTCCTTTACCAGTCTGTTTTTTTTTGGTTATTGGTAATTCAGAATTGCTGCCACTCTATGTCTTAGTTTGACAAAAAGAAATATGTTCAAATGCCTTCTTCTCAGAAACTATAAAGCTGGTTAAAGTCATATTGCATGCGAACACTGGATGTTGTATCGATTCTGATTGGACGATGCCAATTATGTCATGGCATCAATTCCATGTATTATGATGTTATTTCCAGTTATTGAAAAAGGCAATTTTTAGTCAGTTTACTCAATTTGTTATTGACACTGAATTTAAATAATGATAAACAAAATGTATTTGAAGATTTGCTGGCATCAGTTGTTGGTTTGATGGTCGCAAATATCTGTTTAGAGACTCAGCTTTCATGTCATTTGTAACCCTAATTCTTGAGCATCAAATCACTAGTTTATGCCAGCAAATACTACACAGTTGTCTCATAATTTGGTGGTTCTCTTTCAAGTTTAAGTTTTTTGTCAATCAGAAATTACAATTGCGACTGATTCAGGACTAAGTTTGACATGACACATTATTCTGGAATGTTTGAATGCTTTCTCATGAAAACTGCAAAGCTCATAAAAGCCATATTGTACGTGAGTGCTTTTTTAGTGGTCTCTTGTCTTTTTTACAATGTTTCCACTGATTACCAATAAACGAGTATAATTTGGGAGTACTAATTAGATTAATTTTAATTGAAATAACATAGTTAATACTACAAATAACAAAAATACTCATGTTATCACAAAATTTATATTGTGTTTATTTATAATTTTATTGAAATAGTTTTATTGCAGAAAAATGCATTAAATTTGAAGATCATGTATGGCATATTGAACACTTTTGGAGTTGTCTCCCTTGAACATGTTTTTAATGTTAGAAAGAGCTGTTTGAAACTATCCATATCATGTCGATAATATTTTTTAAAATCATATTATGTTGTAGTGTATTACCTTCTCAGATTTTCAGTTCATTTTAATGAAAATATTGGCAAGGTATTTTTCATCTAGTCCAACCATAAAAGTTTCACATCTTCAAAGCCATATATCTGATAAAAATATAAGATATATAAAGTAATTGAAATTACAATTAAAATATAAATGGAGGAGATATTATATTGTTTCACAGTGTATATTTCAGTATTTCAGATGCATTAATATAGTAATATACATACACACAGAAGACCTATGATAATTTCAGTGACCAAGCAATTTTCAAATAAACAGAAATTGTCAAGAATACTTATTTTTCTGTTCTTACAGGTTTGAAGAAGTTCAAGAAGATGATTTAGAAGATAATATACTAAACCCTACAGACGATCCATCACCAGGGATATTATCATTAGCTGATCAACAAGAAATCTTAGAATTATGATAAATGTTTCAGTTAATGTTTTATAAAGTTAAACTAGTGCTAGATAACAGAAGTGGTGTTGCTTCTATTCTCAGTTATGCCATTGTGTTGATCTCACAGAGATCTTAGCATTCATTAAGAACACTATACACCAAGTCATTCCTGTCATTCTTTTCCAAAGTATTTTTAATTACCATTACATGCATGACCTCCATATTGAAATAATTTAGCTATGTAATTGTCTCCTCCTGGCAGATTTTTTTATTTTTTATTATGTTTATTTGTAATTTTGTCCCCTGTTTTTAGTTAATTTAGAAAAGAATCTCTCTGCCTAATTTATGTGGTTTTCATTATTACATTGTAAATAATAAATTTACATTGTATGTTTTGCTACATATACATGTATTATAAAGCTCCCAAAAAAAAGTGGAACCCAATCACAATAATGCAGGGTATTAAAGAGAATTTTCAATACAGGATATTGAAGAAAAAATAAAGTTTGACAGTTCATCATTAAGGTGTTCATCTTATTTATAATTTATTTTTGTATAATGGTTTTGTGTATAGCTGTTTTATTAGAGATTGGTGTGTTTGTTATGAATGGGAATATTTACTGTAAACAAGTATTAGATACTTGATCAACATTAACATACATGGATTGTTATTTGTTCATATCAACTACAGGTTGTGAATAATAATGCCATATTGTATACAGTTATATAGTAGTTGATATTATGAGCTAAGTTTTTAAAACCATTATGTAATTTGTCTTTATAAGGTCTGATCATGTCATCAAAAATATTCTTGTTAAAATGAGTACTATGAATATTAACTTTTTTGTCTGTGTTCTTCACAAACATTTAGTACTAACTTATAAACATGAGAAAAATCCGACCCATAATTGAAGTCACAGTTAAATTTTATTTTTTGACCAAGAAACACAGCTTTATTAAAATCAATCTATGCTAATTAATGATACAAATTAAATATGTCGTGCTACATTGAGTCAATGTTAACAGTTTTGAGCAAAAAAGTTAGTTACTCAAATAGTATTATCGATGTTTTCCGAAGATTACCCAGGTCTTCTCCATTGACAAACAATGGATACCTGCAACTCCAGATATGATCATGTGGTCAATTGTGGTCCGGATACCTTAATTGAAAACCTGTTGTGTTACCTGACCAACCTGTTTAATATAACCAGTAAACACATTAACGGAAGGATGTTGGTGAAATTTAGATTTAAGTAAACTTCCCCATTGTGTACATGCTTTCCATTGCTTTGTGGCTTACAGTTTTTGTAAATAATAGGAATGCACTATCAATGGTCATTAGCCTTATTGAATTTATAAATGAACTTAGTTTTTGCACAGAAGTGTACTATTTAATTGTAATGTTCTTAATTTCTTTTAAGCTGCACTGCCCTGATATATTGTGTCAATTTTTTTCAGTCCTGTAGAGTTTACTTTAAAAATTATTTGTAAAATGAAATTTATTTCTTTTTTTTCTCAATTACTGTTAACCAGTTGAATTTTGCTACTAAGGGTTTCAAAAAATACTACCTCCCACACCAGGATGGAACGTTTTTTTAAACCCAACCATTGGAATTGAATAATAAAATTTAGGCCCCCCCCTATATTTTTTTAATAAAGCTGTATGAAAACTACCCATAGAATTGTAAAGATCCAGTAACAACCCACCCATCCCCCTCCCACAAACGCAAGCATAAACACATGAAAAAAAAACAATTATATATATATTTACTATTGAGCTAGCTTATTTATGGTGGTAGTCCACGAAACCAAGAATTTAATAATGTTGGTCATCGGTATGTGTTCTTTTTAGCGCTTGGCACCTAAACATTTAGATTTATTAGTTTCCGGTTTAGGTAGTCTCCCTTTCCACAGTAACATTTAGATTTTTAGTAGAAAAGAACATAACAATTCAATGAATTTAAACACAAATAATTCATATTTGTTTTATGAACATCTTAGCTATTTTTGTTTGAACTTGTTTGCTTTTATGACAGTTAGCTCAAACCATAAATAAGAATACTTAAAAATTGATCATTGTATTATGTGATAGTTTCGTTTTGTTTTATATCCCACATGTTAAGTTTGTTTCTATTAAAATTGAGAAAGGGAGACTACTCATCTGGAAACTGATAATATCTAAACTTAAAAGAAAAATGAACACAATGAAAATATAAAACACATCATGATGGAATTTCCGACAGAAATAAAACCAAGATAATATCCCTTCCATCATTTTTTCTTTTTAATTCACCCTGACGACAACTTACATTATTCAGTTCTTGGTTTGGTGGACCACTACCGTAAATGAGATTTATTGATTTATATACAACCCTTACCTAAAAAAAGTATAAATTGCCTGCCTTTAGGGGGAGGTAGTATTTTCTGGAACAGCCCAAATCATATTTTGTGTTTTCTGGAATGGCCCTAATCATATTATGCATGCAGTGACAATTTTGCACCTATTTGTTATCATGATCGTCTTTGTGCTTTTTTTATTTTACTCTTAATATTGATAAAGAAAATTCAAGAACATGTTTCAGTGATTTATTTTCATATTTATAACACCATTAAACATGGTGAAATTAATTTTAGTTTGTTTACAATATTTTCATCCTGTTAACATAGCTTATATATTTCTTCCATAATTTATTAATTTATTGAAGTAAAATTAAACTGATTAAGCGATAGATTGCACAAGATTTGTATCAGGTCACTAGACCAATATGTTCATGATTTCTTCTTGGATCATTATAAGCGATTATTATAAAATTGTCTACTTTTTACAATTTTGAGGAATCTCCTTCACTGCAAGATACTTTTTACTTTTTTTGAGATTTTCTGTTAATAGATCGTTTTTTTTTAATAATTTATTTCAATATGATTAAAATTCGAACTCTCATGGCTCCTATTTTACTGATAGCTTTCTCTTTTGGGGATGCCCATATTTTTCCTGATATTACTGAGATCAAAGATGTTGTTATCTCCCTTACAATGTATCAGTAAAACTGGAGCAATGTGAGATAGAAGTATAATAAGATTGGAATTTATTTGTAATATATATTTTTAGAAATGCATAATACTTAACAATCTTTAAAATATTTGTTACAGCTACAGCTTGTAGAGATTTTTAACATGTTATTTAGATGTTATGTCTCCTGTTTTTGTTTACATGCACATTTGTCTATAATTTGTGTGTTTATTCAATATATTTAATGCATACTTTGAATTTACATTATTTCCAAACAAAAATATTTTTTGTCTTTTGAGAATAAAATTCTATTACAAAGGAATATTGTTATTTTTGCTTTTGCTTTTGCTTTCACTTGGCGTCAGTCGTTCGTTGTAAACTTTGTCAAAAATCTTCTCCTCTGAAACCACTGGGCCAATTTTTTTCAAACTTGGCTACAATCATCCTTAGGGTTCCTAGTTTAAAGTTTGTACCAAGGGTGTTGATCAACAGACAAATATGGCCACTGTTACTAAAAATATAACATGGGGTCAACACAGGTTTTTGATCATTATCTAAAAAATTATATTAGCTATAGAGAAAACCGTTACTTCAAATTGATCAGCACATTAAGGTCTACAATAGTTGCTATTAGTGTGAAGTTGTGTATTGGCTTCTTGTAGGAGTTATTGCCCTTTATTGATGATTTTTGACAAAATTTTTGGTATTTACAATATAACCTGAAAACTATACGAGGTAGAGTGAAACTGTAAATGGCAAAAATGATCAGCAGTAAAAGCCCTACAATTCATTGATTAGTCTGAAATTTTCAGATGACTCCTTATAGGAGTTATTGCCCTTAAATGGCAATTTTTTATGAAATTTTCGTTTTTGTCCTGTAACTTGAAAAATATAGCAGCTAGATTGAAACTGTAAATTGCACAAATGATCAGCAATAAAGGCCCTACAATTCACTTGATTGGTCTGAAATTGTCAGACAACTCCTTAAATAAGTTATTGCCCATAAATGACAATTTTTTATGCAATTTTCTGTTTTTGTCCTGTAACTTAAAAACTGTAACAGCTAGAGTGAAACTGTTAATAGCAAAAATGATCAGCAATAAAAGCCCTACAATTCACTTAATAGGTCTGAAATTGTCAGATGACTCCTTATAGGGGTTATTGCTCTTAAATGACAATTTTTTATGAAATTTTACATTTTTGTCTTGCAACTTGAAAACTATAGCAGCTAGATTGAAATTGTAAATTGCACAAATGATCAGCAATAGAAGCCCTACAAATGATTGCTTAGTCCAAAATTGCAAGATGACTCTTTATAGGAGTTATTGCCCTTTCATTATGAATTTGGACAAATGAACAGTTTTTTAAATATAAATTAGTCTATAACACACCTATTAGTAGAGTAAAACTGTAAATTTCTAAAGTACCCTAAAGGACAATGCCTAAAAACCATTTAAATTGTCTGATGGCACCTTATAGGAGTTATTGTATTTAACAAAATTTTTTGAAGAAACGTTTAGTTTTTGCACAGTAACTTCAAAGCTATAACAACTAGACTGAAACTGTAAATTTCAAAAATATTAATATAGTTGAAGTCATTTGGATTCCAGGTGAGCGATTACAGGCTCCTGGGAGCCTCTAGTTTTATATTAAAAGTGGCTTTACAACAACAGAACACTTAATTTATATTTTGTTGTTGTACTTACTAAACTTAACCAAACCTAGTGTAGACAATTCCTTAGAATCTCTGAAATGGATACAGTTGTTTGCAATGTTGTCAATTAGGAATATAATATTTTGACAGACTGCACGACAATATGTTCAAAACATTGTTTGATCTTTGTTAGTGTTGTTTTCTAAAAGAAACTAAACATTTTTCAAACAAGTACAATGATGAACAATTTCTGACAAGTCAATTGTAATTTATACCAGTAATCTATAACTAATCTGTGTGAAAATTTTAACTGTATTTTTCTTGTCCAGAATATCACATGTACAGTTGCATTTTTTTCTCATTTGCAATTCAACAGATATACGGTACTATATATTTACTATTAGTTTAATCTTATACATTTTAATTTACCAAACTATTCATAGGGACAACATTAACAAATATGATCTTGTAAGTTTGACATGTTTTACTGACTTTTGTAATATGGTATTGCAGAAAATATATGTCATGTTTGAAAAGTAGCAGGTGTATGATTTGGAGGTTGGGGAGATGTTCTATATATATTAACATCCCATGGGGAAAGGGGTCAACAGTTTTTTGTTGCTCCTGGGGCTCACATGGATTTTGTTTTGTACTGTAATATTTTAATTGTGACATGAGAGATTTAACTAGAATAGCACCTGTTTTATCAGAGTTTCAATTGCTTATTAATTCTTTGTGGACAGTTAGGAGATTAATGTATAATGAACAATGCATAACTAGGAGCTTAAAATATATAACCATGGAGTAAGGGACATTGAACAATTATTATAATATAATCACAACTCAGAGTGTTCATGTAGTGTATAAATTAAGCTCATATTTACTGGACAACCCCATCCATGTATTATTATTTATTGTAACATATCTATAAACTGTGGTGTTAGTTTGTAAGGATGTTAAGTCATAATGGTTTATTGTAACATATCTATAAACTGTGGTGTTAGTTTGTAAGGATGTTAAGTCATAATGGTTTATTGTAACATATCTATAAACTGTGGTGTTAGTTTGTAAGGATGTTAAGTCATAATGGTTTATTGTAACATATCTATAAACTGTGGTGTTAGTTTGTAAGGATGTTAAGTCATAATGGTTAATCATACTTTATTGTAACATATCTATAAACTGTGGTGTTAGTTTGTAAGGATGTTAAGTCATAATGGTTTATTGTAACATATCTATAAACTGTGGTGTTAGTTTGTAAGGATGTTAAGTCATAATGGTTAATCATACTTTATTGTAACATATCTATAAACTGTGGTGTTAGTTTGTAAGGATGTTAAGTCATAATGGTTCTTCATACTTTATTGTAACATATCTATAAACTGTGGTGTTAGTTTGTAAGGATGTTAAGTCATAATGGTTCATCATACTTTATTGTAACATATCTATAAACTGTGGTGTTAGTTTGTAAGGATGTTAAGTCATAATGGTTTATTGTAACATATCTATAAACTGTGGTGTTAGTTTGTAAGGATGTTAAGTCATAATGGTTTATTGTAACATATCTATAAACTGTGGTGTTAGTTTGTAAGGATGTTAAGTCATAATGGTTTATTGTAACATATCTATAAACTGTGGTGTTAGTTTGTAAGGATGTTAAGTCATAATGGTTTATTGTAACATATCTATAAACTGTGGTGTTAGTTTGTAAGGATGTTAAGTCATAATGGTTAATCATACTTTATTGTAACATATCTATAAACTGTGGTGTTAGTTTGTAAGGATGTTAAGTCATAATGGTTCATCATACTTTATTGTAACATATCTATAAACTGTGGTGTTAGTTTGTAAGGATGTTAAGTCATAATGGTTTATTGTAACATATCTATAAACTGTGGTGTTAGTTTGTAAGGATGTTAAGTCATAATGGTTTATTGTAACATATCTATAAACTGTGGTGTTAGTTTGTAAGGATGTTAAGTCATAATGGTTTATTGTAACATATCTATAAACTGTGGTGTTAGTTTGTAAGGATGTTAAGTCATAATGGTTCATCATACTTTATTGTAACATATCTATAAACTGTGGTGTTAGTTTGTAAGGATGTTAAGTCATAATGGTTCATCATACTTTATTGTAACATATCTATAAACTGTGGTGTTAGTTTGTAAGGATGTTAAGTCATAATGGTTCATCATACTTTATTGTAACATATCTATAAACTGTGGTGTTAGTTTGTATGTATGTTAAGTCATAATGGTTAATCATACTTTATTGTAACATATCTATAAACTGTGGTGTTAGTTTGTAAGGATGTTAAGTCATAATGGTTCTTCATACTTGAGAGCATTTTCAGGAAAAAAAAATACCTAGGATAGTCAGAATGCTAGTCATCGTATAAAGTACGACCACCAAAATTTAAACTTATTTTAATGGTAGTTTCAGATTGAGATATGCTATAGTTTTTGTCCACATACCACTCCACCCCTCCCACACAATGCAGGTTATTTAATTCATCTTTTTCCATTTAGCATCATAAGTGTTTTCCATCACCTTTAATTTTCATTGTCATATATGTCCTCTCCCTAACACTATTTGTAGTGATGAGTTATCTTCCCTCTCTTACACTATTTGTAGTGATGAGTTATCTCCCCTCTCTAATACTTTAGTAATTAATATCTCCCAGTCTGTAATTTAAAGGAAACTTTTAATTGTAACACATTTTTTGTTAATTTATTAAACATTAACCTGTAATGTTTAAAAAAAATACATGTATTTAATAAAATTCACACTATAGAAAAGCATTTTCCAGAATGAAACTGGATTTTGAATCCTGTACATGTGTATACATGGTTTTTTTTAGCTAACCTGAGTCTATGGGTCTTGTGAGCTACTGTCATAAAACAGTTTTTTAACTCACCTGAGTCTACAGGTCATGTGAGCTACTGTCATAAAACAGTTTTTTAACTCACCTGAGTCTACAGGTCATGTGAGCTACTGTCATCACTTTGTGTCTCCCATCTTCATTGTCATTGGTAAATTTCAATCTTCTTCAAAAAACCTACTTGGCCAATTAAAAACGAAACATGGTCACAGAATTTATTTAACATATGATCCTGTGCTAATGTTTTCCAAATCTCCTTTTTCTAACAAACTAAAGCTGTTTATAGCCATATTATATTGGATGATACTCAATAAAGTTACTAGACATACTGTCAAACATCAACATTTATCCTGGTAGGAAAGATACAATGTTTTATGTTGTTATACCTTACTGAATTAGTAATTGATTTAATTGGATGAAATAAGGTCACGTGACGTGAAATAATCTGGGTATTTTTCTTCAAATTCGTACAAAAGTTGAATAACCTTTTCAAAAACCCATGTCCATTGAATAACCCTATTATTCACCGTTGAATAACCCTTGGTGAATAACCCTTGAAATAAACAAGTTTCAACATAAACATGATAAAAACACAAATACACAGCATGTGATATTCCAGTCCACTGTTTGTTCGGTATAATAAAACAGTTACGGCCCTTGAAATCAGTGAATATCAAAATTGTCAACCTCGCTGGGGTTATTTCCCTCGGGCTAAAGCCCTCAGGGAAATAACCCCACCTCTGGTTGACAATTTTAGATATTCACCTCTTCCAAGGGCCGTAATTGTATATTATTTGTACATATTATTTTCAATACGACCCAATGTCCTATCAAGGCACTGCCTATATTGTACTTGATTTCTAAACCCAAATATCTTATCAAGGCACTGCCTATATTGTACTTGATTTCTAAACCCAAATATCTTATCAAGGCACTGCCTATATTGTACTTGATTTCTAAACCCACATATCTTATCAAGGCACTGCCTATATTGTACTTGATTTCTAAACCCAAATATCTTATCAAGGCACTGCCTATATTGTACTTGATTTCTAAACCCAATTATCTTATCAAGGCACTGCCTATATTGTACTTGATTTCTAAAATCAAATATCTTATCAAGGCACTGCCTATATTGTACTTGATTTCTAAACCCAAATATCTTATCAAGGCACTGCCTATATTGTACTTGATTTCTAAACCCAAATATCTTATCAAGGCACTGTTTATATTGTACTTGATTTCTAAACCCAAATATCTTATCAAGGCACTGCCTATATTGTACTTGATTTCTATACCCAAATATCTTATCAAGGCACTGTTTATATTGTACTTGATTTCTAAACCCAAATATCTTATCAAGGCACTGCCTATATTGTACTTGATTTCTAAACCCAAATATCTTATCAAGGCACTGTTTATATTGTACTTGATTTCTAAACCCAAATATCCTATCAAGGCACTGCCTATATTGTACTTGATTTCTAAACCCAAATATCTTATCAAGGCACTGCCTATATTGTACTTGATTTCTAAACCCAAATATCTTATCAAGGCACTGCCTATATTGTACTTGATTTCTAAACCCAAATATCTTATCAAGGCACTGCCTATATTGTACTTGATTTCTAAACCCAAATATCTTATCAAGGCACTGCCTATATTGTACTTGATTTCTAAACCCAAATATCTTATCAAGGCACTGCCTATATTGCACTTGATTTCTAAACCCAAATATCATATCAAGGCACTGCCTATATTGTACTTGATTTCTAAAATCAAATATCTTATCAAGGCACTGCATATATTGTACTTGATATCTAAACCCAAATATCTTATCAAGGCACTGCCTATATTGTACTTGATTTCTAAACCCAAATATCATATCAAGGCACTGCCTATATTGTACTTGATTTCTAAACCATAACTGTAATATACATCTGTAAATTGAACCTCCTATTACTGTGACATGTAATATATAGGTATAAACTTTTGATGTGAAGAAGTTTACACAGCCAAACTTATAACACTGTCATTTCTATACTTGTTGTAGTTTACAATTGGCAAATGTTCTTATTTATTAACAAATGAGCTTACCTGAACAGGTAATAAACTATAGTAATTAGACTGATCCCATTAAATAGTACAAAAATAGTCAAATGAACGACAGTTTTCTTATTAAAATTGTATGTTAGTTTTAATTGATGTGACATATGAATTACATTGGGAGCAATTACAGATCAAATATTAATAAGAATGTCATTTTTCAGTCCATTGATAGTTACACCTGGACAGGTAGTACATCAATTTAATCATTAAAGGTGTAAATGTTTTATAAGTAAGAATTCTTTGTTACAACGGCTACACTATTATAATGTTATGTTTTGTAGTCAAAGATGAAATAATAGAGCTTCTGCAATAAATTGAATGCTTTTAAATTTTTTTGAAGAATTTTTTAATTTAACTTAATCAATTATTGAGAGCTGCCCGCCTTTGTTCCCACCATTTGTGGTTCTTGTTTGATCTAAATTTGTCTGTCATGTGATAGAATGTAAGCAAGTGTGACAAGACCATTCCTGTCAAATCCTCTGGACTAAATCAATGTATTTGTTATCACACATGTATTCAATAGAAAATTATCAAAGAAAATGAGCCTTTGCCATCATGTGGCTTTATTTCTGATACCCCTGACCCAATTGGAACCAAAGTTGGCCTGAATCATTAAGGTGCCCATTGTCTAAAATGTGAACCACTTTTCAACCTTGATCAAGTGCGTAAAACACTGATGTTGCGTTTTCAAACATGACTGCAGGGAAAGTAACTTCAACTTCTATCATTCCTGTTTTGTAGTGGTCACAAAGTACTCCAGTTTCCTCCCATGGCATCACATCCCATTGTAAACAAAACCCTCCAACCATTTAATAAACTATTTAAGAAAATAAAAGTACAACCTACAACAACTAACACTTTTTGACTAAATGGGTTGCAGATATTAGTAGTATGGAAATGACAGTTCTGCCCCACAAGGGAAAAGTCTGCTTGAAATCCGGAAAAAATCAGGGTTTTGTGCAAACTTATGATGGTCCAATTAGTAGGGGGGGATTTAGGGCTAAAATTGAAATAATACTATAGAAAGAAGGGTAAGCAAGATGAATTCGCTAGATAAACCTTCCGCCAAGCCTCCCGCCCTCTGGATCCTTGAGACCCTCATCTATACCGGCCGATGGAACGACACCTGGCGCTTCATACGGTGTCACCAGCGCGAGTTGACGAAGGTCCGGGATATCCTCGGGAAATTCATCCGCATCGCCTTCGAGGACTTCAAGACTCGGGTGGATATCCATGACCAGAGGGTGAATGATAGATTGCACGAGGATTGTGATTGGCACGATCACGCGGAAGTATATGGAAGAATCATGACAGTACTACAGTGGCTAGATTGGAATGGGTGGCCGGACTTACCCAAGCAGTGGGTCAACTATCCATCCAGAAGTGGTAAGTCCTACCCCAGTCAGTTTCAGTTCGCATCGATCCCACCAATCAGGTGGGAATTTAGGGCTAAAATTGAAATAATACTATAGAAAGAAGGTAAGGTAATGGTAAATCCTTTCCTTCCCATAAGTATTTGGAGTAATTGGTGTCCATTACTATTGATTCATATTTTACTCACCCACTACTTGACCTTAGAAGCAAGGTAAGAGAGGGTACTAGTAATTAAAACAATGAACCATATCAGACTATTAGGACTCGAACGTGAAGGGATTGATACTGCCAAGAAACCTGCAATGAACGAAAGCCATGAAGAGGTAAGGAAGAGAGCCGAGCGTGCACTACCAGTCCTGAAGTGGAGAGAACTGCCTTGGCAGACATTCAAGGTGGTCAAAGAGGTAAAAGGTAAGTATGGACCGAGCATGATACTGACGCTAAAAAGGAAAGGTGAAAAGACCAAGGTCTGGACATGCCAGACCGTGATGACGGAGATATGGGGAATACGACGGAAAAAGTGGAATACGCTCAAGATCTTCAACAACGGTATGAAGAGATTGCAGACGAGTGGACGTGAATACTTCGACGTTGAAGTGGTGTAACTTAATGCATGGTATATACCTTTTTGGATGAGGGAAACCTCATCCAAAAAGGTGCAAACTGATAATAGTCCAACTATCCTCGAAATTTAGGGCTAAAATTGAAAATGATACTATAGAAACAGGGTAAGATAAGGTAAGCAAGATATGAACCAATTAGTAGATATCGAAGATCAAAGAACCTGCCGGGCACCCCTGAAAAGGAAGAAAGATCAGTTCTGCAGGAGTAAACCTAGCAAGAACGGTCTTTGCTGGAGACACTCTAATAACCCCCCCCCCCCCCCCCCTTACATCAAGATAATGAGAATCAACCGATAGGTGGTAAATTCAAGGTAGTTGAAACCGTCAAGAAACTTCGGGAGATCCCAAAAGAAGAGGTTTGAGAGGATACAGCAGGAAGAACAAAGAGGCATTGGTGAATCTCATTGAATCGTCCACCGGTCGCCGACTCACTCGCCGAGAGATGCTCAACAAGAAGCAGTTCGTGGCTATGGCTCGGCGAAGGGGAATTACCAAATATTCGAAACTGAGGAAAGATGAATTGGTAGAGCGACTGAAACAGTCTCGAAGATGCTGTGGATGAGATCGAAGTAAAGGACAAGCGTGAGGCCTTGGGAGGGGTATTTGGCACAGTGATCATCGAACCCCGGAAGCCACACGACGTCGATACGTTCTTACAAGTGAGTTGGGGAACAATCCGAAGTACGATCGCAGAGGGACTAGTAAAGAAGAGGGGGTTGAAAGTGGGACTAGTCCTCCGAGTGGAGATGGTGAAGATCAAGCCGTGGCCCGATCAGAACATCTAAGCTAACCCATATTTTCGATCGAGGTTGATCACAATTACCGAGTCCGTTGATTTGGATCATGCGATAGCGCAGATGGTGGACAAGATCAACGAGACCATCGCTAAATACCAGGAAGGGGGAAGCGGGAACCTTTGGGCGCATCGAAAAGTTGGAAATTCAAATCAATGAATTCAGACCACTGACCGGCAGCTGGTACATACCCCTCACCAAGAAGCTCGCAGCCAAAAAGGCAATCGTGAACGTACAGAACGAAGACCAGGAATGCTTCCGATGGGCAATCCTCTCGGCGCTTCACCACAACGATGTGGATCAGAAGCATGCTAACCGCGTGAACCAGTACGCAAGGTGGAAGGATGAACTGAGGTTTGATACGATTGAATTCCCAGTCTCACTCCGGGCGATTGATAAGTTCGAAAAACTTAACGAAGGTATCAAGGTGAAAGTCTTTGGGTTCGAGGATAAGGAGAATGAAGGAGTCTACCCGCTGAGGATATCCAATAGTGAGCACATCGGAGCGAAGCATGTGGGTCTCATGCTATTGGGTGATACAGAGACAAAACACTACAGCTGGGTGAAGAACCTCTCACGACTCTTGACGGCGCAGGTGACCAATCGTGATGGGGAAGCTTACTTCTGCCGCCGTTGCCTAAACAATTTTATCCTGGACCGTCAGATGGAATACTGTAGCCAGAAGAAGGTAGTAAAAGTCGAGATGCCGGACGAAGGAAGCCGCGTCAGTTTTGAGAACCATGCCCTGTCGATGAAGGTACCATTCGTGGTCTACGCCGACTTCGAGTGCTTCACAACCAAGGTGAATATAGGAGAGGAACCCGCGGCCGGTGAAGCAACCAAAATCCTCCAGAAGCACATACCATCGGGGTTCTGCTACCTTATTAAGTGCTTCGACGAGTCCGTATACTCAAAGAAACCGGTGAGGTACACCATGCAGCAGGAAGGGGAAGACGTGGCCCAGATTTTTGTGGACCGGTTGACGAAAGACATCCATGACACATCTACCAACAGAACGACTTCAAGAAGCCCATGGTGATGACGGAGGAGGATAAGAAGGCATTCGAGGAAGCTACCCAGTGCGCCATCTGCCACCAAGAGCTCGGCAAGGACAAAGTGAAGGACCACTGGCACTTCACGGGTAAGTTCAGGGGCAGCCCATAGCGACTACAATCTGAACTTCAAGCCACCAAAATTCGTCCCCGTGATGTTCCATATAACAGTCACCTCTTCATCAAAAACCTGGGCAGAACCAATGGGAAGATCGACTGCATCCCCAACACGGAAGAGCGCTATATCTCCTTCACGAAGAGCATACCGGTTGGAGAGTACAGGGATAAGAAAGGAAAGATGAAGACGAAATACATGTACTTGCGCTTCATTGACAGTTTCAAGTTCATGAATGCAAGTCTCCAGAGCCTAGTCGAAGCAACGCCGGTCGAAGCGTTTACCAACATCGTGACGCATCCGGAAGATTATGAGCTTGGGAGCCGATACGTCAGGGGACGGAAGCTCGAAAAGAATGCTCAACTGACGTTGTTGCAAGACTACCTGGATCGCACCAACGCCCTGGGTGAATGTCCAATGCGATACTACCAGCGCAACGATTTCGGAAGATACTGGACCAGCGAGAAGATCGGTCTGCAGAATATGAGCCGCCGCATCCGCCATACCCTCTGCGCAGACCACATGTTCGATATCGATATGAAGAACGCGCACCCGACCCTACTCTACTGGTATTGCCATGAAAACGGCATTGAGTGCACTGGGCTCGACGACTACATTGCCAACCGGGAGAAACTGATCGCGAATCTGATGGCCTACCAAGGAATCACGCGGGACGAAGCCAAGACTGCCCTTCTAGCCATCATCAACGGGAAGGAGGTCAGACTTGAGGAGGATGCACCCGCTTGGCTTGAGGATTACTATGAGGGAATGAGAACCATCATGGAGGAGTTTATCAAGCTGAACCCGGCGCTGCATAAGCTTGCCCGCGAATCCAAGGAAAAGCGGCACACAGACTACAACGTCAAAGGAACCACCGTGAATTACGCCATGTGCTTCATGGAAAACAAGGCTTTGATGGCAGCCTTCGATTACCTGACTGAACAAGGAATCGAAGTGTGAGCGCTCGTTTTTGATGGATTGATGATTCACAAGAACGGGATGACACGCACCAGACTGTTTGAAATTCTCCAAGGCTGCAGCGAGAAGGTGAAGCAAGTCGTTGGAGCGGACATCGCCTTCACAGTCAAGGAGATGAATGAAGGATATGACATCCCACTCACGGCGAAGGTGCAGAAGGTCGGCAATCTGGATCTACTGCTACGTAAGGGGGTATATCCATGTACGATTACATGGATAAGTTTGAGAGGCTCCAGGATACCCAATTGCCGACGAAGAAGGACTTCTATAGCGCGCTCACGAAGGAAGATATCAGTGACGCCGATTATGCCCATGCCCAGAAGGTCTGGAAGGATTGGGGAATTTCGACCATGCGGGAGTATCATGACCTATACTTGAAGACGACGTGATCTTGCTCGCGGACGTATTCGAGAACTTCCGCAACATCTGCCTGAAGCATTACGAACTCGACCCGGCGCATTACTTCACCGCACCAGGGCTTGCCTATGATGCAGCACTCAAGGTCAGCGCCATTCAACTAGATCTGATCACCGACCCCGATATGCTACTCACGATCGAAAAAGGCATTCGAGGAGGTTTCACTATGGCACCAAAGAGATATGCCCGCGCGAACAATCCCTATGTGGTAGGACACGACCCAAGTAAGCCGACTAACTATCTCATGTACCTGGACGCGAACAATCTCTACGGATGGGCGATGAGTCGAGCCCTACCCACGGGAGACTTCAAGTGGACGAATTCCTCGGTGGTTCCAGATCTTAGCACGATCGGCGAAGAGGACACACAAGGTTACATCCTGGAAGTGGACCTCGAGTATCCCAGGGAGCTCCACGACCATCATAATGATTAACCCCTGGCGGCGGAATTCGTGAAGATCAATGGAGTAAGAAAACTGGTGGCCAACCTCCATGACAGGGAGAAATATGTGGTTCACTATGTGAATCTGAAGAAATACCTCACCAGGGGGATGAAGTTAAAGAAAATCCATCGAGCCATCCAGTTCACACAGAGCCCATGGTTGAAGAAGTACGTTGAGAAGAATACGGCGTGCCGGGCCGCTGCTGCCACCACCTTCGAGAAGGAGTTTTTCAAACTCGTGAACAACGCCGTGTTTGGGAAAACCATGGAGTACATTCGGAACAGGGTGGACGTGCGACTAGTCAACAGCGAGAAGGTCGCCAGGAAATTGGTGGCAAAACCCAACTTCAAGCGTAGGACGGTGTTCAGCGCGGATCTGGCTGCAGTGCACCTACATCGCACGAAACTGGTCTTCGACAAAACCAACCTACCTTGGATTCTCCATCCTCGACCTATCGAAGACATTGATGACTGACTTCGTTTACGATTACCTCAAGCCAACGTACGGTGACCGGGCCAGTATCTGCTACACCGACACGGACTGTTTGATCTGCGACATTCAGACGGCGGACGTGTACAAGGATATGGCGAAGAGTGTACACCAGTGGTTCGATACCTCCAACTACGCAGCGGACCATGCCTCCGGGATTCCGGCTGACGTGAACAAAAAGGTGATTGGCATGTTCAAGGATGAGTGCGCAGGCCAACCAATGACTGAGTACGTAGGAATCAGGCCAAAAGCCTATGCATTCAAGGTAGATCTTGAGGAGCATAAGAGGGCCAAAGGCGTGAAGAAGAGTGTAGTGGAGTCCGAGCTGACCTTCGCAGACTACAAGCAATGCCTAGACACCGGCAAGGAGAAGTATCGTTCGATGAACATCATTCGGAGCCGGCTCCACCAGATATTCACCATGGTATATTTCAAGAAATCTCTTTCAGCCAATGATGATAAGCGATGCATACTGCCCGATGGGATCCAAACCCTCGCACATGGGCATTACCGAACTTTAAATAAATGAGTAGCGTACGCCTGCATCACCTAACCCTCCCTCACAAACCCCTCTCAAACATAGAACTCGAAGAAGCGGCCTCGACACTAGACATTCCTCGATTCAGAGGGGTATTCGTGCGAGAGGATTTACCACCTACGCCACGAGCTAACGAATGTGTCATTCTGAACCACGACGACCGCCATGGCCACGGAACGCACTGGACCTGCTGGTACAAGCGTGGAAGACTCAAAGTCTACTTCGACTCTTACGGTCTGCCTCCGCCCGAAGAAATGGTTGACTATCAGCGGCCGGAGATCCACTACAACACCGATGAGCTGCAGCATCGCGGGGACGTGGTGTGCGGCCACTTTTGCCTCTACGTACTGAAGATGCTTTCGGAGGGCAGGTCGTTCGAAGATGTGATATTCTCGTTATAAATAAATGGATAAGTTTGGATCTCACGCAAGGAAACGCGCATTGGTCTGGTTTCAAGACCTCGATATGAACGACAACCGAATCACCAGCCTGGGATCGCCACGAGAGGGGTTGGACGCTGCGACGAAACATTGGGTCAATCTGCAATTGAAAGATGGTCAGAAGGATATCGCTGAGTTCGAGGCAAAGTTCGAAAAAGTCTTGAAAACGCTCGAGAATAAGGAGAAACGCTTGAATGACATTTAGAAAGATGTGGCAAAGTGCTTGCCCACGATCGGCGGTAAGATGATTGGCGAGATAGATATGCAGGGTCATGCGATTCGCAACCTTCCAGAGGGGACCGACGCCAAAGATCCCGTGACGAAAGGCTGGTATGCAAAGAACTGGCAGGACTTGGTCTTAAACATGCAGGAGAAGATCAACGCTGTAGAATCTAAATATAAAACCCTCGAAAATCGGATGATTGATAACCAGGAAAAGATTGAGGCTCTTGAGATGAATGTGAAACTCAAGCATCCTCCCCCTGGAAGGATCGGTTGACGTCCTCAACTTGTCTAGTCCCACTCCAGGGACTGGAAAAATTGAAGGACTATTGGCGCTCGGACGCCTTCACCCACGAGTTGAATGTCTTGGGATAGCCTCGCCATTTGACGTAGACTTCCCGTTCTCCTTGACGGGTTCGTCGCTGCAGGATCTTTTCGATGCGAAAGAGTTCTTGGGCAATCTTCTGGAGCTCGGGTTCGTAGAAAGATCCTTGAATCTCCTCGTCGTTGTAGTCCTTGAGACGATAAGTGGGCAGTTGCGTTCCTAAGACCATGGATACGGTGAACACTTCTTCGGTCCATCGCGGAGTGTATCCTTTCTCGAACACACCCTTCTTATTGGTGATTCGGACCTTGTCGCCAACTTTAAATAGCGGTGGTTGCATGGGAGAGGGATCTCCGTAAAGATTCCATAAGACTTTGGTTTCGTTTTCTTTCTGACTGGCGGCAGTGGGTGTCACCTTGATGGAACGGTGTTTGGCGGTATTATACTGATGGACCAGATCGCTTAGCACATCGATATAGGTTTGCGCAGAAAAGTACTTGAACATCTTCTCCTTCATGGTACGGTTCCAGCGCTCCACGACGCTCGACTTCTCTTCGTTTTCGGCGGAGTAGATATTGACGTCATTCTTATGGAGAAGCTCCTTAACCTCCTTATTGTAGAATTCCGTACCTTTGTCCGTCCATAGCTTCTTGGGGATGCGAGACTTGAAGACCACTTGGAAGGCATCGCGCACCGTAGTTCCCTTCTTATCTTTGAGCGGCACCATCCACCCGTTCTTGGAGAAGACATCGATGATGCTCAGGATGAACTTATGACCTTTGTTGTCCCCGGAAAATATCCACGAGATCGGCCGCCCAGGTTGCATCCACCCCACCTACCACTACACGACGCTTCTGAAATTTGCTGGCTTGTGAAGTTCATCGGCTAGTTCGTCCGACCAAACGAAGTTTTTTTTTACTCATCCAAATCGCGCTTTGATGGGTTTGACGATACTACGGTCCATGCGTTCGCCAACGGTGGGGTCGGAAATGGGAGGCCTGCATGGTCCTGTCGCAGATGGAGTTGCGCGAGGCTGTATCCTTATGCTTGGCGTAGCAGAGATCGTGGTGATATGCGGCTTCATCCACTCGATTGATGGGTTTCGACCAGTCCTTGGGGGTATCATCAGCATTCAGTCGCTTGGCGAGATTGGTCCCCGGTCCGGTGAAATTGTGACCTGGGAGGTACATCTCTACGGGCAGTCGGTTGATCAGGTTGTTCAACCGACTGCACCCTCCTCGGACCGGATAAATTGAGATTACCTAGAACCGCATATAGCGCAGATGCCAACCTTCCTCCGTCGCCCGTTGTTGGTCGGGACTACTCCGCGGCTATTCGTCTCCGTCGTCGTTCTGCACTTCAAACAATACATTCCCATTTTTATTTATATATAAAATGGACGTTGAAGACATTTCTTATAATGAGACCACTCCGACCAGACGTAATCACTGCCTTCTCCCGCAGCGATCGATCCGAGGCTTGATCATCGGCAAGTCGGACTGCGTTAAGACGACGCTGCTGAATAACCTCCTCTTGCGCGAAGGGTGGTTGGACTACGATCGACTATACGTCTTCGGCAAATCGCTCCACCAATCCATTTACCTATTGCTGCGGCGGGCGCTAGAAAGAGGGTTCTCGAAGGAGGATATCCTAGACATACTCTCCATCAAGGATAAGTGCCCCTACTCGTTGATCGATGTGGTGGAAGGGTTGAATCCGTCACCTAAACCTAGTGGTATTGAAGCATTCTTCTTTGAGCATGGAGACGATGTACCAGACCCCCGCGAACTCGACCCCAACCGTAAGAATCTTATGGTCTTCGACGACTTGATGCTGAGCAAGCAGAGCAATTGTGAAGACTACTACGTGCGAGGTCGTCACAACAACGTGGACTGCTTCTACCTATGTCAAAACTATTTCAAGCTGCTGCGGCAATTGATCCGTGAAAATGCTAACTTCATCTGCCTCTTCGAGCAAGATGCTAAGAACCGCGATCACATCCGTCGCAATCACTGCAATGACCTCACCAAGGAACAGTTTGACTTCCTTTGCGACCGCTGCTGGTCTGAACCCTACGGATTCATGACCCTCGACCTCACGAGCCCCAAGGCGGCTGGAAAATATCGATGCAAATTTGACGAGTTCTATTTAGTCTAACATAAAATCATGAACTACATATCTTCGTTGAATCAGATTGAGCTGGAGAACGCGTCTTTGTTGAACCAGAGCGTTCCGTCAAACGCTTAGGGGCGTTCGATCAAACGCTTAGGGGGTGTTCCGTCAAACGCTTAGGAGCGTTCCGTCAAACGCTTAGGGGCGTTCGATCAAACGCTTAGGAGCGTTCCGTCAAACGCTTAGGGGCGTTCAACAGCGATCAACACTATCAATAAAATGACCTTCATTAAGATCAGCGACCTTAAGCAGCGTGAGGCGCTCGATAGGGAATTTCAGGATCTCAAGCGAAGCATTCAGACTAGCAATATGCAGCATCGCCTCGACAATATTGGTCTCGACCGCGACCTCGCCAGAATGTTCAAGCCAGTGGTAGAAGCTCAAAAGGAAACCGCCTCGCAGATCACTAAAACGATAGAGGAGCTACCTGTACCTTCGATACCTGCTCTGCCTCCCCCTACTGAATTAACCCATCCATTACCCATTGAATCACCTCATGATACCCGCCTAGGCCCCCGGGCAACTCAGTATCTGCAGCACAGCATGACTCCTGTAGCCGACCATACATTTGGTTTTGAGAGTGGAGGACGATACCATCATGATAGGAAGTCAACCCGTCACCTTCGATGGAGATGACATCTTCGTCGATGGCGTGCGCTACAAGGGAACCCCCGGTCTTTGGGAGCTCATGGTCAAGAAACGTCCAGGATCGTTCGATCCCGAAGATTTGATAACCTATGGAGATATCCTACGAACTTCGGGCGCCATGTACCAAGGAAACTCCGTCCTGTCGCGAACCCCCAAATCGAGCCGAAGCTACAAATGGAAGGAGATCGTTTCACACATCTACCGGCAAGACAAGTATGGTTCCGGGCTCCAATCAGTATTCTTACCGAAAGACCTCGATTCGTTGATAGATCGCCTCGAACTTTGCGCCGCCGCCTTTAGAGCTGGAAATAATGGGGTACGAAATGAGATTGTAGCCATACTCGACGCCATGAGAAAATTTGGACATATCAACGACGAGGAGTATAGGCAACTGCATCGTAGTATCCTATAAATAAATCATGCCCTTGGTAGTGAAACATGGTTATCGCCGGCGATACGTCGTGGGCGGACGGGGATTCTTTGACAAGGTTGCCAACCTGGCCGGCCGCATTTTCTCCTCTTCCACCGCGAAGACGTTGGGAAGTAAGGCTATTAGCATCGCTACCAATGCAGCCCTGAAAGGCGTTGAAAAGGGAGCCTCCAAAGCCGTGGATCACATCATTGATAAAGCGACCCACGTTGTCCCCCACCCCTTGCACCTGCCAATTCCGTGAGGACTTCCAATCAGCAAGTCAGGTTGAATAATCTGATCTCGGGAAGTGGCATTGCCACAATTCACGATTTCGTCCATCGCTATAAATAAAATATATAATGTCCGATATTCTCACCATCACTGAAGGATTAACCTTCGATGAATCCCTCCAGGTTCACGAATACGAACCTCAAGCCAGAGCCCAACTGAATAACGCCGGTGCTGAAATACGCATCAACATTGAGACTCAGGATCTGTTCCTTCATCCCGCTGAGAGTTACCTTTTGGTGGAAGGAAGACTCCAAAAGAACGATGGCACTGCATATGCCAATGCGGATCTCGTCTCTCTCGCCTACAACGGTATCATGTATCGAACCATCACTTACAGGCTCTCCAGTCAATAGATCGAACACATCAACGACCTTGGCATCGCTTCCACCATGCTAGGAATGCTGACCTACCCGGACGATTTTTCCAAATCTCAGGGTCTCAACCAACTGTGGTTCAAGGATTCCTCAGCCCTCGCCGAAGCCGAAAACACAGGTTGTGCAGCTCGCCACGGGTACATCATCACAAAGCCTGCAAACAAGGGGACGTTTTCCTTCACCATTCCACTGAAGCACATCTTTGGCTTTGCGGACGACTACGATAAGATCGTGTATAGATTCAAGCATGAGCTGTCGCTCGTGCGCGATTCGGATGCCAATGCCGTGCTGAGGGCAGCTGCCGTCAACGACCTGGCAAAAATCCTCCTGAGTAAGATCTCTTGGTTCATTCCCCACGTCAATCCCTCCGATCAGGAGAAACTACGATTGTACAAGACCATCCAGAACAAGGGTAAAATCGATTGCGGTTTCAGAATGCGACAGTGTGATTCCATAGCCGTCCCCGAAACGTTGCAGTTCAACTGGCGTTTGGCGGCCAAGAGCGTTCGAGAGAAACCCAGATATATCATCGTGGCCTTTCAAATCGGCAAGAGTGACGACCAAACCCAAAATGCGGCCGTGTTCGACCACTGCGCTTGCGAAACATCTACGTCAATCTCAACGCCGACCGTTACCCCGCCGTCGACTTCCATGCAGGTTTCACCCAAAATCGAATCGCTCGGCTCTATCGAAGCGCGCCGAGTTCCGCAAAAATTACTACGACATGGACCGCCTCCTCAGTAACTGTAATATCAATCCCTCTGATTTCATCGACCTGTACCCGCTGTTCGTCATCGACGTGTGTCATCAGTCCGAGCGTCTGAAAGTCTACAGTCGACATTCAGGTCCGCGCCGAATTCGAGCGCTACGTGCCTGCCAATACTCAAGCGTTTGCACTCGTAATCTCCGATAGAATCCTTCAGTTCGAGTCTGACGGTCAGAAGAGGAACGTCGTATTCTAGTATAAATAAATGAATCAAGCTATGCTGCAGCGAATCGTCAATAACACCGCCCCCAAGCAGGGGTTTTCTTTCATTGTGTCCGACAACCAAAGCCGAATTCTCACCCAATTCAACCCACCCCTGCAACTGCGCGAGGGAAAGGGTTACGAGATGGTTTTGGTTAATCTGGAGACGTACTACTCTTTTCCCAATATTCATGCCGGTAACAATTCCTTTCGCTACTCCGAGGACAGTGGCACCAACTGGTTTCCCATCTCACTGAGTACCGGGTCCTATGGTCTTGAAGACATCAACAATGAGATTCAGCGACAACTGCGTCTCAACAATCACAAGACCAAGATCATTCTCGATGACAACCGCGCGACTCTGAGAGCTACTTTAACCCTCGCAAAAAATTATCAAGTGGACTTCGACGTCGAAAATAGCATCAACACCGTACTAGGCTTCAAGCGCAAAGCCTACGCTTATGACCGAGGCACGAACGGTTACACGGAGGGTGAACACATTGTCAACATCATTAGCGTCAACAGCATTCTGGTGAATAACGACATCATCCATGGAAGTTACGTGAACGGCACCCAGCAGTCTACCATTTTCAGTTTCTTCCCCGACGTGGATCCGGGTATGAAGATTCTTCAGACCCCCAAAAATCTAGCGTACTTGCCCGTGACCTTGCGAACCATCAATCATATGGAAACCCATCTCACCGATCAGACCGGCACTCCCATCGATCTCAGGGGTGAGAATCTCACCATTCGTTTTCATCTCCGCGAAGCATAAATAAATGAGTTATTCCGAATACGGTTTGAGCTTGACTAAAGGTCAGGCAGATAAGCTCCAGCGGGCAGCTAAGAAAGGTTGTCCGATCGCCATTCGATTGTCCCACGCGAACTTGCGAGGTGATCACAAGATTATGCTCACCACTCAGCAGATCCAAAAGATCTCCAAGCTCCTCCAGAGTGGCACCGGTGTTAAGATTCTGAAGATGAGCTCCACCCAGTTGAATGAGAACATGAGAAAGGTGGGGAGTTCCCTCCCCATGCTAGCCGGGCTGGCTGCGAGGGCTCTTCCCATGATCGCAAAGACCATTTTGCCGGCCCTAGGCGTTAGGGCCTTGAGTGGGTTAGGTAATGCCGCCGTGTCCAAAGCCATCGGTTCGGGGTTGTACTTGAAACGTGGTAGACTCGTCTGCACCGTGCAACCCAGCGGGGGTGGCCTCTACCTGAAACCTTCAACCGCACGAATCGTCCAGAGTGATGGGCTTTACTTGAAGCAGGGTCGTCAGTTCCACGACGGCTCCGGCCTGATCTTAGGACCCGATAGTCCATTTAAGAATATTCCCTTGCTCGGCATGCTCTTATAAATAAATGGATGATGTAAATACTAGTCGTATCGCATGCATGGAAGATGAACTCACCTCAGAGATCCAGAGGTATGAGCATGCCTTGAAGATCTACAACCGTTTGGAGAAGGTCATCTCCATTGCTCAGGGTGGGTGTTCCGTGGGCAGTTTACTGCTGACCAGTGGTACCATAGGGTCTGCCCTGACTGGCGTGGGTATTGCGGCATCCATCCCCCTTGGAACCCTAGCCTGCCTATGCGCTACCGGTACCTTAGTCCTGTCCTTGATCTCTCGCCGAGTCGCCAAGAAGAAAAAGAAGCATCGGGACACCGTGCGATTAGCCCGATCCTACAAGTCTCAGCTAGCTGGTGAAGACGATCATCCTGCAATCTGTCTGAAGAACTACTACGATGAAAAGGATCAGCTGCGTCAACCTTCTACCCCATTTAGTGAAGATTTGAATGCGCATGCAACGTAGGGTGAGTTCTTTCATGAGCGCCTCACTGATATCCCCTGTTTTTTCTACTCATCCAAAAAGGTATATACCATGCATTAAGTTACACCACTTCAACGTCGAAGTATTCACGTCCACTCGTCTGCGATCTCTTCATACCGTTGTTGAAGATCTTGAGCGTATTCCACTTGTCCCGTCGCATTCCCCATATCTCCGTCATCACGGTCTGGCATGCCCAGACCTTGGTCTTTTCACCTTTCCTTTCTAGCGTCAGTATCATGCTCGGTCCATACTTACCTTTTACCTCTTTGACGTCTACCACCTTGAATGTCTGCCAAGGCAGTTCTCTCCACTTCAGGACTGGTAGTGCACGCTCGGATCTCTTCCTTACCTCTTCATCGCTTTCGTTCATTGCAGGTTTCTTGGCAGTATCAATCCCTTCACGTTCGAGTCCTAATAGTCTGATTTGGTTCATTGTTTTAATTACCCTCTCTTACCTTGCTTCTAAGGTTAAGTAGTGGGTGAGTAAAATATGAATCAATAGTAATGGACACCAATTACTCCAAATACTTATGGGAAGGAAAGGACTTACCATTACCTTACCTTCTTTCTATAGTATTATTTCAATTTTAGCCCTAAATTCCCACCTGATTGGTGGGATCGATGCGAACTGAAACTGACTGGGTAGGACTTACCACTTCTGGATGGATAGTTGACCCACTGCTTGGGTAAGTCCGGCCACCCATTCCAATTTAGCCACTGTAGTACTGTCATGATTCTTCCATATACTTCCGCGTGATCGTGCCAATCACAATTCGCGTGATCGTGCCAATCACAATCCTCGTGCAATCTATCATTCCCCCTCTGGTCATGGATATCCACTAGAGCCTTGAAGTCCTCGAAGGCGATGCGGATGAATTCCCCGAGGATATCCCGGACCTTCGCCAACTCGCGCTGGTGACACCGTATGAAGCGCCAGGTGTCATTCCATCGGCCGGTATAGATGAGGGTCTCAAGAATACAGAGGGCGGAAGGCTTGGCGGAAGGTTTATCTATCGAATTCATCTTGCTTACCCCTGCCTTATCCTTCTTTCTATAGTATTATTTCAATTTTAGCCCTAAATCCCCCCCCCTACTAATTGGACCATCATAAGTTTGCACAAAACCCTGATTTTTCCGGATTTCAAGCATACTTTTCCCTTGTGGGGCATTTCCATACTACTGATATTTAAGTCACAATGCACATTGGGCTTATTTTGGGTATCTTATAACCCCGTCCCCCACACCACCCACCAAGAAAAAAACCCACTATTGGAATCGGAAATGGTACAGATAGTCTTTGGATTGTATACAAATTTGATCAAATAGCCTGAGTGTTTAACTATGATGTCCGCCCTTTATAAACTATATTGGAGAAAATCCAACTAAACCTTTAACTTTTCTCATGGCAGGGAGTAACTAAAAATGCATCCCATGTTTTTCTGAAACAATAGATAAGAAGTCGGCATATTTCACAAAAAGTACCGGTGTGGACAAGTACCGAACATTTGAGTATCATTTATTTCATAACTATCCTTTATTTATTTTTACAAACATTGATCAAATATGGACTTTTTACGAGGTCAATACGTAGTTATATGGACCGTGGAGGAAAATATTGACCGAGGACGAAGTCCGAGGTCAATATTTTTCTACAGGTCCATTAACTACGTATTGACAGAGTAAAAAGTCCTTAATTGTTATATTACATATGAATTTTTCTCTATTTATTTAAATCTAGAATAATGAGTCGGAAGAGTATATCCGGATCTATTTTTAGAAACAAGCCTTAAATATGCTTTATAAATAGTAACATATCCGGATCTATTTTTAGAAACAAGCCTTAAATATGCTTTATAAATAGTAACATGCCTTAAATATGCTTAAAAAATAGTAACAAGCCTTAAATATGCTTTAGAAATAGAATATATACACAGAATATTTTGGGGGGACATTGTCTACACGAACCAATCAAAATTAACACACCATATGTAATATTATATTATATTTATTTTGCTTTATTTTTTTCATAAAATATCAACGACCTGGCCTGGAACAAAAATACTGTTACTTTATTTACATGTACCTCTTACCACTGAATAATTGCTAAATAAACAAGAAAACAGGTGAAAAAAATAAAAGTTGGCTAAATGGGAATACCTAATTTGAAACATTTGGCTAAATGGAAAGACATCGAAAATCCCTGGTTTATGTGCATTATTAATTCAGTAATATATATTGTATTACTATAATGTTGCATTATTCACACTTCTTAATGACCATGACTGAGGTGACTAGTTTCACATTCACTAAATTAAAGTTATATTGCTGATAACAAAATATTATCGCAATCTCTTCAGCGCAACAACTCTGAGAGAAAGAAAAATATAAGAGGTCCACAGGACAAGCGGACTATAAATAAGCAAGAGGTACCGAGCTGTTCTATGAAACCATTAGAGCTATTGTCATCACTTTGCGTCCGTCGTCGTCAACGTCTGTAACTGTTTATATTTCAATCTCATCTGAAACCACTTGCTAATTGAAACCACTCAAACCAAAATGGCCGCCACCGGAGAACTTAGTTTAACATAAGGGAGAAATTTAAAAACTAAGGCTTATCGTCTTAAACCGCTAGCATTAATTCGCTGGTCCTCTGTAAAGTTTATGCCAAGCGGAAATTCAAAATAGACTTATTTTACACAGAACCATATGGTAAAATGTTAAAAAGGCTTTTTCTCTGAAATTGATTAAACTTTGGAAACAAAACTTATCATGATTATTTATTGCATAGTCCTCTACATTTTTTATGCCAATAAGACAGTAAAAATGGCCACTATTACCATTACAGACTTATTTTAACAGAGGACTCTATAAGAAGAATTTTCAAAAACCATCTTTTCTGAAATTGCTAAGCTGATTGAATCCATATGTATGTGAGTGTTTTTAGGGTGGGTTTCTTAAAATTTATTTAATGGTTCTCTTAAAAGTATATATTTGTTTATTTGATATAAAATGCCAGACAGAAATTAACATAGAAACCTATAGGAAAATGTCTAAAATGCTTCAAGTCTGAAATTATTAAACCAGTTGATACCAAACATAAATATTCATTGGATGGTCTCAATCAAGATACTGATATTTATACCAATAGAGAATGCAAATCACAGGACTTAGTTTAAACATCAGAGAAATTCCATCTTCATTGTCAGTATAGATCAGGTGAGCCTCTGCTTCTTTTTAGCGTATTTTGAAATATTTATTCTCACAGATCACAGTAAAAAAATATGTAGCGTTATATTACATTATATTAGTCGTTTTTTAATGAAATAAAATGTAAATGTAAGAATTTAATACATTATTTTGACGTTAATTGACGTATGAAAGCGTTGACCGAAGCACGTTTTAATCATAAAGCGCTACCGCGCATTGGAAACATTGAAAATGTGCTTCGGTCAACGCTTTTATACGTAAATTGAAATTTCACAAGAATGCATTCAATTCTAAAATATATTTCTCGTCCTGGTATAAAGAAGTAAATAAGACAGTAGCCATGTTTATTTCCGTTTGGCAGTAATATTGCATGCAACGTTGACAGATGGTCGAGGTGCATATAATTCAATCCTAATTGTTTACGAAGGTCTTTCTGTTTGGGCATGTGTTTAATATGGCGTCCAGTCGTACAACATGAGATCATATAATAATTCGATAAAAGCAAAGCGACAGCAGATGGAATGAATCGCCAAATATAATAAAAGCTCACTTTGGTGCATGTTGTAATAACGTATGATTTAGGCTCCACTTTTATTTGTTGCAGTCCGGAGTCGTGTCGGAGCCACGGCCAGGCTAACACCGCAATCGGAACCAAATGCTGGAAATGGAGACCAGCGATCAAATGATTATGCAATCGGAACATCTCTCGGCCATTTCCGTCAAGGCGGAAATAACCGAGGTGATCCGATTGATGATTATGATGAAGCCACAAGCCATTTTATGCTAAATGGCCTATGCTTGATGTTTATGAAATTGTAATGCAAGATCTAGTCAACTGACGGTTTAACGTTTACATTGCAATATTTGATGTATTAAACACTGGCGCTATTTTCAATGAGTAAGTTTGTAACAAAGAAGGAATGGGATAGAACAAGGTTTATAAGAATATAAGGGATAGATAATACACGGTCATCTGTTATTGATCATGCGCAATATTGAATGTTGTGGTACTCTGTCTTTTGGAGATAGTAGATTTAGAGTACCCATCTGATGAGGGTTAATTTGTGTTTTTATACATCTCGTCCATTCGTTGACGCCTTTATAGGGTTATTTTACTTCTCTCTGTCATACTGGGAGGTTTAGACCCATTTCTATACTGCAGTATTCCAAGTTTGATGAGGAGCATATATCATGAATATAACAAACGTCATAGTAACTCTACAGATCATTTTATCGTGCAGTAAGTTGTTCCCATACTAATGTTGTTTGTATAGTTCATCTTATCCTCACAGCGACTAATGGCCAACCCTGACGTTTTGGGCAAGGATTTGCTTATGCTCCTTTTGCAATTAACATCATTTGCATGGTTTGGTACTTGTATTGAAGTATTCCTGTAATTAGGTTGTATTATTATCGAACCCTTTATATTGTTTTTTTTTCTAATAAACATTTTGTTACCATTTTACCTATTTTATCTTCTCTAAGCTGCACTGGGTTCGACTTCATTGTTCAAAGATAGGTCTATCATCAGGGTATAACCAACGCCTTCTTGAAATAAGTCAAGATGAAGATATATGTCAGTAATTATCTATAACATAACCTATAGCAGAGCCAAACTGATTCTTAATCAAATGGGTACAAGGTGTTGTAAGCTCCCGTCGGTTCTACAAAGATTTACAGGTTGTTTAAGAGTAATAGGTTCTTCCATACGTTTTTCGGAAAGACCGGTTGATCTTTAACGAGTGATAGAAATTGTATTGTCTTTTCGCGAGTGGAGCGCAGCGGAACGACCTAAAAGACATAAAAGTTTCTATCACGAGTGAAAGTTCACACGGGCTTTCCCAAAAGCGCATGAAAGTATCTATTTCTTCCGTAAACAAACAACTTTCACATGGCTATATCATATAGACTCTCCATTGTTTTATACTACACTGTCTCTGACATCCAATCAGAACGCCGGAAACAAGAACGTCATAGAAGAACCTTGTTATGCTTCCATAACAACGTTGTTGTTTCTGGCGTTTTGATTAGATGACGCAGCAAGTACAGATGTGTGCGCGTGAGCTCATCTGTACTGGGTCATCTGTACCAGAAATCGGCCATTTACGGAAGAAATTGATTATTGTAAAGAGACTAATCCACTACCTGAATAAAGTTCAAAATATGGATTTATAGATATTTAAGTATGAATTGGATTAATATCTTGCCATATGTTTTTATGCGCTGCAAAAATGATGTAATAGTTATTTTAGAATTATTACAATGGATCATTTAAATCCCAGTTTATCTCTAGTTTCCGTTCATAAATGAACTTAATTTATTGAAACCCCAAAATACATTAAATGTCTCAGAACTTGTACATTTTATATTCAGATCATTAATACAAATATATTTCATCTCGTTTTTACGTGCTATTCTTTGTGATTAGTTGTTTGATTCTCGAAGTTATACAGTAAATATGGAATCAACTGCACCTATATTTACAAAGCAATCGGAACTTTCAAATGTTGAGAGACAGTTCAAAACGAACCTTCTTATAAGTTGGACATTTTGTATCACTGTCTATTGAAAATTGATGCAACTCCCGTGTGCGAATACCGTCGGCTAGTACATCAGTTATTGTTTATGAAATGTCACATATCCAATATATATTCTTTATAATAATTTTTTTTTGCATATTTCTTACACATGTAAGCTATACATGTTTTATGAAATAACTGATTCACTCACAAAAGAAAACCTAAATAACCCAGATAGGTCCGTGAGATTGAACACGCAGGAAGTCGAATGCATTTTGATACCAATCATTGCAAGGTGAATATACAACCTATGACCAGTTAAATATAAACACAGATTCCACGAACCAGACTCCACGTTCTATCCAAAATACATCATGAACACAGAGAACATTGACCGAAGTTAAGGGGAAACAACTCGACTGTCCAAATATGTTCACGACATATAATCAATAATAGCTGTCGACTACCTGAATATACAGATATACAAGTATTCTAAAGAGTATATCTTTTTATTTGTTTCTAATGAATTTCTTTTTTTCCATTAAAATTATAAAATCAAGATATGATAGTTGACTAATATTATTGTTGAGTTTAACTGATTTTTATTAATCACAAATTTAACCACCCACCAGTACGATGGTGGCCATATTGGATACTGGATCATAATTCCTTCCCAGTATAGTCAGTAACATATTTTTGATTGCTATGCAGTAAACAAAACTTCACCACAGAGATATAAGATGTAAATTAAAAGTTTTTGTTACTACATGTAGTATTTAAGCTCCATTTTAAACTGTTGTGCTAACGATTGTTCTATACGGGTCCGAACTTTCGTGCGATTTAAAAATAAAAGCCATTAAGTCTCTGAATCAGTTTCAACACTTTATAGTGAAGCGAATTTGAATATAGAAACTACAACCAGATCCAATATGTGTGAAAGCCTTCTGGGACTACATCCATGTACAGTACATGATAAACGAAAACTTTATTTTTTACAGAAACTGTGTAACCTGGACGAGAAATATCTCTACAAACGTATACTTCTTGTTAGTTGTTCTCGTTTCTTTATGATGTAAGCCGCAAGCACCTATGATTTGTTCCAGGCATCATAAATATCCTGTACAAAAAAACGATCTTCATTACCATCTGCTGGACTTTATTCTTGAAAATGAATTTCCTTTCAAAGAAGAATGGAAACGCATTGTATCCAACTTGATTTCAAATGTCCAAATAAACGAATGGAAAACAAGAATTATATCTGACAATTACTTTCAAAGATTTAGAGAAATCAACCGAAGTAGTGTTTGCAAACTTTTGGAAGAATTCCTCAACCAATTAGGCGCGTAGCTGCCTATACGCGAGTACGCAGCTGAATCCACATTATTTTGACGAAAAAATTTTTTTTAGTAAAAAAGCTATTCATCTCCATTTTTATGCTAAAATAAATGGATTTTCGTTGGTCAAGAAAGCTCTCCGGAGGCCCCAAAACGCACCAAATTGCACCATTTATTTCAAAATTTTCAGGGGGGGGCATGCCCCCTGACCCCCCTAGATTATTTTGAATCCACATTCTTTATAGGCTAGCTACGCGCCTGCCAATAGAGAAATTAGAAACTCGCACCTGTTAACCAAACTTCTTACTGTTACTCCTAATAGTACCGGAGGCACGTGTTCAGTTTGCTTAAACAGTTTAATCGCATTTATGCACATGCATGTTGCAACTGCATAGAAACATTTAGTCTGCAAAATTCGTGATGGGACGTTATCATAGAAAACTTTCCATTACAACTATTTGTGAAACTCGACTCAAAAGACGAAGAAGACCTACACGTATATAGAAATATATACTAATTAGTAGAACAGACATGGATGAGCTAATGGACTTGATAGACGATACAAACTTTCAATATTGATATAAAAATATTTTTTGTATTTATTTTATTAACTTTCATATTTTTTCAACTCTATTATTTTCACCTATAACTTTGTGCATGCGTGTTTTGTGTTCCATATATTTATAAAATTATTGTTCATTAATCTCTTGTATTATAGGAAATTTGTTTGTTTGAATTTTGTCTAACGCCACTTTCAGCAATTTTTCAGCTATATATTGCGTCCAGTTTTTATTTGGGGGGGGGGAGCCGGAGTACCCGAAGAAAAACCCCCTAACTTCGGTAGGAAAACTGGCAATCCTTGTCATTTAAGATTGGAGTTGAACGCACCCTGCCAGCAGTGAGGATCGAACCCGCAATCTCGGTGTTGACAGACCACATGATCAATAGACCTTAACCACTCGACCACCGAGGCCCCCTATTCGAGGAAATAAAGACATGAATGAATGAATGAACTATACTACAAGATGTGTTAAGTTTCACAGGTACAAGGTTAAATCTGTCTTATAACGTGGACAATAGAGAGCAATAACCAACAAACAATACAATTGTATTTCTTTCATTGAACTGGATTTTATCATTAATCATTCTGGGTGCCAAAGCCCAGAGGAGCCCGTTTTCGCTAATAAAAATGGGAGGACTCAAAATTTAAATTTGTTAGAAGAAAACCTAGAATAAATGTTAAACGACTTCTCTTCACGAGGCTAGTTAAAATATAAGAAAATGGGCCAATGTGACAACCGTAGTGGGATGGATAAGTAACCAGATACATTTGTAATATGGTACCTTTATAATGGCCATGCATACATGTACTAAATTTGGTTCAAGTTGACACAGTAATATTCAATTGTATCAAATGAGGCATTCATTCCACTATTATCTAATGTGAGATGGATTTGCTGAAAATTAAATCAGCTTTATTGATAATCAAAATTTGCTTAAATCGGCAAAAGTATCAAATAATTGAAGAAAAACCCAACAACATTTCAAACATGAGCTGGTTTTGCTGGAAAAAAATCTGTGTTAGTAATGGTGGCCATCCTGTTTGGAGGCAGGGAAATAGATACAACTTGGGTTGGAAGCATTCCAAGAATGGTTTGTATCATATTTTGTTGAAACTGGCCCAGATTGGAGATAAATAAGTAAATGGGTTATGAGCAGACGATGGACAAAAGGAGACTGCAATAGTACACCTTGAGCCACATTTAAGATAAGCTAAAAGTATACTATAACCTATATCTCTGTGGTGAAGTGGAATGTGTTTTAGAACTGCCGACCACACCCTATTTGTATTTCATGAAAGCCAACAACCATAACTATTTATTACAAAGATTTTATTTTCCTTGAGATTTTAACACAATATACAAAAGAACATGTTTATCCTAAATGCACCAGGAGCATTACCAATGTGTTCCTTTAGGAATGTAATGGTGACAAGTGAGTGGTGACTCCTGTAGTCTCATGTGTATTGGTACTCAGCGTTTCTTATTTAATTCTAGCTGCCTAAGCTTCAACAATGGTGGCTTTTCCTCTAATAAGCTTGTAATTGTTATAGAACTTTTACAGAGATATCAAATAAAGACACATAAATACAGATGAAAATTTTCCAAAAATAATAATATTGTAAATGCATGAAATAATCTAACACTGCCAAAGCTCAGCATCAGTACACATGAGGATGAAACTACGATACAAATACTGACCAAGAGTTCAATGCCATTTTAAAATATGTGAAAAGCGTACAAATATAGATTTCTATCAAAGAATGTAATTTTACAACAATAAGTTTACCTCTGAGTACAATGTGAAACAGACAGTTACTAATATAGCAAACTGGTGTATCACTGGTAATTTAATTTATTTTTAAAAATAAAAAAATTTAGAAAACATTTGATACTCTTTTGGACCATAATAGATGACATTATACCACACTGAGGAGGACAGCCAGAATGGGTAATACTGCAAATTAAAAGCTGATAAACGTCCACACACCAAACATAAAAAGCATGCATAACTCAGATCATAATAAATAGGAATAATGTGTTCAACACAAAAACATACAACAATGTACATAATCCTTGTTGATTTTCTATTAATCTATGAGTTACCTTTAGAAAATTCATTTAAAGTCATGATTCTGTAATGAATATCTTATTAAAAGCTGATTGTTAAAAAATCCACTGTGAATCTCCTTAAAAATTGAATGAACATTTTAGCAGCAATGATATTTCAACACTTCAAACATGATTGCATTCCATTTTAATTTCATAAAAAAATCTCATTATTTACCTGTGATTTGGCCCCGATACATTATCTGACAAAATAATATAAAACAAACAAGCCACAACAATATAATACATGATATAATACAATTCTTAAAACAACCTTTATTTACACTTTTGGCAAACCCTTGGGAGGTAGTGATTTTATTGATCAATTTTTATGCTTGATCACAAAGTGTGAATCGTGCTGATGTGCTATTTTATTCTTCTCTTCAGTTACTATGATGTAAAAATAGATGTTTTTAACAAATTGATTCAAATTTGTAATCAATTAATTTGCAAGAAATTTCTCCAACATCAAATCAAGTCCATTAACCCAGAATGTGCCAACAGTGTAAAAATAGTTCCTACAAGTTCTAAACAAAATAGTTCCTACAAGTTCTAAACAAGACGTATTATTTCCAGCTTATAAGATTTCCATCTATATACTTCTTTGCTCCTCATTGTGCTAAAAGTTAACATACAATGACAGACACTGATTTATTGTTTATTCATAAGTCACTTAGTAAGCAATCACAAATATATAATTTTAATATAAAATTAAAAATGAAATAAAACACACTTCTTAAAAATACAAATATTTATACAGAGTTGATTTTGCAGACTGACATATGGTATGACTTAATGTATATCTCAAACAATAACACAATTCATTTCTAAATGTTTAATTTCTCCAAACCTGTTTTATAACTCAAGTCACAAGTCTTTTATAAAAAATCCAAAAGTATAAATTTGTTCAGAATTTAAGATTGCACAAAAAATGAAGAAATCGTGTAAATTTCAGTCTGATGGCCAACAGTACAATGACTAGTGGTAGCTGCCAATTATATGATACAATGACATCATGAAACATATATACACCACTTCTAAGTGTTGGTATACCCCATAATAGAACCCCCATTGGTATACCCCATAATAGAACCCCCATTGGTATACCCCATAATAGAACCCCCATGCAGCATACATACATAAATTTGGTACAGAGATAACTATACAATGCATTGCTCAAATGATTCATCTTTTGGATTCACTGTTTTATTAAGAAAAATTTACACAAAAAGTTCTTTCAATACATCCTGAATGATAACTTTTCAGGATAGAACATGCATTCCAAATTTTAATAAAAAGCAATAATTTATTTAAACTATTATATTCTGTTTTAACTGTAACTTGACATATTTTGTGGTTTTTCAAATCATGCTTTTAGAAATATATAAAATAAATAGGTCTAACCAAATACTTTAAAATGATATTTACCTGTAGAAACTGACCCCTCGCAGTAGAATCAAATAATTTTACATCACAGAATAAAATCAAACACCAATTAGGGAGACTCTTATGATGAGAATTTAATGAAAACTTACTGAAAGTAATTTTAAATAGCCATTAAATGACAAAGTAACAATACATTAATTCTCATTATGGCAGTGTTATACTGAATTTCACATCTGAACCTACTTCCCATTTGATAAATCAAAATTATATGTATTAAATTCTTTAGATAAACAGTAAAAATTTAACTGTTTTATGTGTATAAACACAGAAAAAATTTAAAGACAGACTTTTAGAAAGATTGCTATAATGCCTATTAACATGTTCAGTTATCATGATATTGTCGCTTTGAAATTTTTTTTACTACAGAATGAGATTTAAAGTGGCAGCAGTGACCGAACAAGTTTCATAGTGATACAAATTTCTGTACAATTTATTAATTAAGATACAGTTAAATATTACACAAAGTAATTTTATTTTGTGAATAGATTTGGCTGATGACAAGTGACCACTGTAGAGGCACTATCTGTGACTGACAGGTCCGTTAGTGGTTCTCCCGTTAGGAAAAGGTAACGGCATTTCAAAATCCACCAGTAATGAAAAATGATCTGATGGAATATGTGGATGTGGACACCCAACAACTTTGTTCTGACGAAACCAATTCTCGTCCAATGGACCAAGTAATCCTAAGAGGTTGAAATGATTGCGTGAAAAGAATACATAGTCTATAACACCCTTGAAATCATATCTGAAAAAAAAAACATATGTAAAAGTTAGTCAACAATGAACAAAATAAAACAATAGAATTTCTGAAAAACTGAAACACATAAAAAACCAATCGCAATATAACAGTGTTTATTTCAAAACAAAAAGACTGTGTTTGTTTTAAAAGAAATTAATTATTCAACTAAATACAAATGAACCTTAACTCTGTAAAGACAGAAGATGTCACCACCAGATATATATGGCAGGTAAACATTTTACAGTGGTTCAGAAACCATCATTAGATACCAGATTATTATACTACTGATGACAAACACTTCTATTTTACAGAATGATTTTCCTTTTTTTTTAAATTTTGATATAACTTTGTTGTAATAAACACATATTTTAACATAACCATCCTCATTTATATAATTGCTCCTTAACATGACATGGAGAAGTGGAATCCTGCTATAAGAAATATAAACTCTGCATTCAGCATAGAAACACACACACAAACATTAAGCTATGTCTAAATAATTTCTCTACAAAACATTTGTCCCCAGGTTCATGAACTCTGTGATACTTACGTATAATTGGTAAAAGGCATGATATCTGTGTAGGCTCTGGCAAGGCGGAAGTCATGTGATAAAACATCTTTTTCGTTCTTACAACAGATTCTATGAAGAATTTCTTCATAACTGATATCTTTGAAATCTTCGTGATTACTAGCTACTTTTCCAGAGACGAGATATTCCACAACACCTGTAATAAATATAGGATCTTACATTAGTACGAGTGTATTATCCAATTTCTCCAATCGAGATAGTTAAATTTCCATAATTTAACTATCGAGATTGGAAAAATTTGATAATTCAAGAGTACTAATGTAAGATTCTGTTTCTCTAATTTTAAAAAGTATTAAATTTGCGAAACGAAGTACTAATTCTCCCAACCCAAATTTTACGTTCATGACTTGAATACGTGGTAAATTGAAGGTGTTTTGTTTATGACGTCATTGTGACGTTGTTATTTTTAACCAATCAACTGCTGAGAACAACAAATTCACTAGTGACGAGAACTATATTTTCCACACCGGTCAAGCGGTTGAAATATTACCTCAAAATTAGAGAAATACAAAATATAACACAATTAAATACTCTGTAAACAATAGTACAAAATGATTTACATACAAATTTATGGAAAAAAACATTCTATAAGCATAGAAAAATATCCTAAAAATCATGGCTTTCATAAATCATATATATTCCATATATATTCCATACATACAGTACCTGGCCAAAAGTGTTGGCGCACGTATATTAATGGCGACGTCATATAGAAAAAAGTATCAGAAAGAAATGCATGTAACGACGGTACATGTTGGTTTGTTATGAAATAAAATATGCAGGATAAAAATTTGAAGTCTTTTTTCTTATAATCACCGGTAAATTATTGATTATTCCCCCTTTTGTGTATGTTATCGTCTGCTAAAAAAATGGCACCCAAGCGTAAAGAATTGTCAACTGAGCAGAAAAACATAATCGTAGATTTGTCTAGGAAAGAGTATTCTGGTAGAAAAATCGCAGAGATCCTCGATTTGAAGAAAAGAACTGTCCAGAATTTTTTGAAGCAGTTCAAAGATCGGGAATCCATTGAAAACGCCCCTCGAACGGGACGACCCAAAAAATCGTCGGAAAGGTTACAGAGGACCCTGCTACGTGTCGTAAGGGAAAACAGGAGGGCAACATTATCGGACATTACGACAAAAGTTAACAATACTGGGCTCTTAACTCTATCATCACGAACTGTTAGAAGGAGATTGTTCGAATCTGGTTTCAAGCGAAGGCCTGTGACAAAGAAAATAACCATTGGTCCCCGAAATTGTGAAAAGCGGCTACGTTATTGCAGACAAAACTTCACTAGAACGTGCAGGAAAATTGGTCTAGGATTATTTTTAGTGACGAGACTAAAATTGAAATAGGAAATGACAGTAAAGTGTATGTTTGGAGAAGATCTGATGAACGTTTTCACTCCGATTGTGTAGGGGTCGTTCCCAATGCTGACCTTACTGTGAAATGCTCTGCAATGTTCCGGGGTTGTATTTCATACTTTGGTGTCGGTACCTTAACTCAAGTTGATGGAAATATAAACTCCGAGAAGTATATAAGTGTTTTAGATGCAAATTTATGGCCAGTTGTAGCCAGACATTTTTCTAATTTGCCGTGGACAATGCAAGATGACAATGCGCCATGTCATGTCTCGAAACGGACTTCCGATTGGAAAACAGAAAACCAAATTTTAACTTTGCCGTGGCCATCACAAAGCCCTGATCTCAACATAATAGAAAATGTCTGGAAAGTGATAAAATGCCGTGTTTCTCGCCGCTTACATGAGATTAAAAATAAACAAGATTTGATCCGTGTAGTGGACGAAATCTGGATCGGACTTCACTTACATTATATTCAGAGTTTATATAGAAGCTTACCTAAAAGAATTAGAACTGTAATTAGAACAAGAGGTCAAATAACAAAATACTAGCTTTATGAGGTAAGTTTTTATTAATTATATCAGAAAAACGTTGTTTTTCGTAACATGAAATACAATTAACATTTCAATGACGTCGCCATTGTGCGCCAACACTTTTGGCCAGGTACTGTATATATTTTACCATGGGATTACTCTGCTAATGAAATGAATTGAACAGTCCAAATTGGTTTGCTGCAATTTCCTGAATCTAAGTGAATTATTTACCTGAATCGGGCAGAGAATTGAGATCACCACATAGGATTAATGGTATTGTATTGATGTCTGTATTGCCAAGTTTGTATGTTTGGATGGTTTCTTCGATGATTTTCTTCAGTTCCCATACTAACATCATTGTCTGTATGAGTTTGACATCTGAGTACTCAGGGTCCCAATGTATATGAGCAGTTGATACCATAACGGGTTGACGGATTTGGTTTTCTGCTGGCATTACTGAAAACAAAAAATATAATCAAAATCTTTCTTGTATGAATTAAAAAAAAATACAGATAAAGAATAAAATGGTTTGGATTTTTGCTGTAGTTCAAATTCAAATTTAATACAGCACAGAGATCCTTCATTATGTGACAGAGATATTTATAGGTATCAAAAAAATGTTCCCATGGAATGTTCATTAAAGCTGATAATCTTTTTATATGTACTACATTTATAAATGTACTGAGTTAGTAAATTTAAAGACATCCTCTGTTAACGTCAAATTTAAAATAATGTTAGCCATGATTTTTGAAATCATTACATGAACTTAATTACAGTTAAAGGACTGGCAAAATAAAATGCATCTTTAATAAACTGTGTTTTATATATTCTCTTTAATTTAAAAAAAATACATAGAACTTGAGACCATGTTCAGTTCTTGAAGTTCCGTAATAAAGCAAGATAACATTAAGCCAAATGTTAGTCAAATAGATGATGTCTGGAAATCACTACACGAGGAACAAGATAGGGACTGGCAAAATAACATGGCATCTTAGAAAGTGTCTGTTTTATTAACTCACCTATATCATTTGAAACCAGAGGCTCTTAAGAGCCTGTATCGCTCACCTGATTTTATAGGCAATGAAGATGGCATTTCCCTGATGTTAAAGTAAGTCCTGTAATTTTCAATAAACTTTAAATAGGACCATCCAAACAATATTACTAGAAAGCTTTGTTTCATTGGTTAACCGGTTGTATAGAGAAGATTTTTTTAATTTGCCCATAGGGTCCTATGTTAAACTAAGTCCTGAGGCGGTGGTGGCCATTTTGAATTTCCAATTGCCATAAAAAACATAAACTTTATAAAGGACCATCCAAACAATATTGCTAGTAAGTTTTTTTTTCCATTGATTAACCGGTTTCAGATAAGAAGCCTTTAAAAACTTTTTCCAATAGTGTCCTATGTTAAACTAAGTCCTGTGGTAGCGGCCATTTTGAATTTACAATTGCCATAAAAAACATAAACTTTATAGAGGACCATCCAAACAATATTGCTATTAAGTTTTTGTTTCCATTGATTGACCGGTTTCAGAGAAGAAGCCTTTAAAAACTTTTTCCCATAGGGTTCTATGTTAAACTAAGTCCTGCGGTAGCGGCCATTTTGAATTTCCAATTGCCATAAAAAACATAAACTTTATAGAGGACCATCCAAACAATATTGCTAGTAAGTTTTGTTTTGATTGGTTAAACGGTTTCAGAGAAGAAGCCCTTTTAAACTTTTTTCTCATAGGGTCGAATGTTAAACCAAGTCCTGCGGTGGCGGCCATTTTGAATTTCCGATTGGGATAAAAAACATTAACTTTATAGAGGACCATCCAAACAATATTGCTAGTAAGTTTGGTTTTGATTGGTTAAACGGTTTCAGAGAAGAAGCCCTTTTAAACTTTTTTCCCATAGGGTCCTATGTTAAACTAAGTCTGGTGGTGGCCTATTGGTTTACCAATCCAATGAACATTATGGCCAAGTTTGGTTTCAATTGGCCAAGTGGTTTCAGAGAAGAAGATTAAAATGTAAAAAGTTTACAGACGCCGCCGCCGACGATGCCGACGGACGCAAAGTGATAACAATAGCTCACATGACCCTTTGGGTCAGGTGAGCTAAAAAAGTTGACATGAGATCTACAGTTCTGTGATAAAGTTGCATGTTTGTATGATGATAACGCTGAGGAAAAGGTTGTTCTGAACAATTCCTCAAAGATCAATAGAAAAGTAGGTTTATGATGTTAATAACTAGTTATCATTTATTTAAATAAATCATTGTGGCACAATAAAATCTCCATCATTGTATATGCTCCTGAAAATAGCTACAATGCTTTGAAAGCTTCAGTGAAAATCATCAATATTCTTAATATCAAGCTTTGTATGGCAAACAAGTGCTCAGCTGATCAATACATGAAAATGCTTAGTATGAAATCATCAATATTAATGATTCAGAATGCTTTGTTGGTCATGGAAACCATGTCCCACTTGACCTGATTTCTTATTCCACTGGTTTTTCCGTTTTCCCAAAAGTAGCATCAATAATTTACCTTTTTCATTATTTAATTCTTTCTAAATGTTATCTCTTATTTTACCTTTAAAATAATGAATTTTTCTTATTAATGTTCTACTATAAATTTAACTTCACCATTTCAAAAGTTATGTATAGGTTAATTTTTATATTGATTCGTGTTGGCCTTCAAGAACACTTAACACAATCAACCTATCAGCAGGGGAATCCTTTCTTTTTAAAATTTATTAACAAATCTTTTACTAGTTGTTTCCAAAAAATATTTAATTACCCGAAACTAAAAAATCCATAATGTTTCATGGAGTATTTATGTTTTACGGTTTTAGTATATATACTCTGAACGTTTCTTAGTCAAAAACAGTGGCAGTTTCCAACCCATTTATTTAAAATAAACCGGATTAACATGTTAAATGATGACAATTTTCATCCTTGAGTTTAAATTATGAGCTTTTACTTTTGTATGTAAAGGCCTAGCCATCATGGTTGGCTAAACACAATCTGATTAAAAAAAAAATTAAGTCAAGCTTAGTTATTATAAAATAAACTAGGGTCAATCCTTGTCTAAAAATATATATTACATTAAAATTTGATACTTTTTATGACTGGTAATAATAATAAATTACAAAGTTTTGTCAATAACTACAGTATTCTTTATTTTTTACTACTAAATAAACATCTCTTCATTTAAAGATTTTTCTTCTGAAATTGTTCTTCAAATGACAAAATTTTAATTTTTAAACTAGAAAAACTGTGAACATTGCTCACTAATGGATACACTTGCAACCCAATTTTCAGAACATCCCAAATATTTATCTGATCAAAATGTTAAATATCAGGTGCACAATAAAACTATGTGACAAAGATTCTGTGAAAGTTGTAACAAATACAATTCAGTGGTGTAGGTGGAGTTGCAGATAAGAGAAGGTTACCTCATTATGTCATTGTCCATGTTTGTCTATGGGAAACCCCAAATATCATTCTGATCAAAATGTTAAATATCAGGTTCACAGTGGTACTATGACAAAGATTCTGTGTTTCATTGTGAATATGAGAAAGTATAATAGATGGACAGACACGCCCATCACTATATACCCCCCTTTTTTCAAGCCTGGTTGGTGGGTGGGGGACAATAACGTATGAATATTCAAAATATGCAAAAACAATATTTTATACAAGAAACATCAGTAAGAATTCTGATGTCATTACAAGTTCATATGAAAAAAATTCCAGGCTGAAACAAAACAGTTTTGTTACGTTTTTATTAATTTTTATGCATTAGAGAACAAATTTTAAATAAAATGACAAGTATATAATTAGAATTTTACATGCAGTGGGAATACATGTATTATTAAGCTGGTCATTGAAATATTTGTTAGAAATATTAGAATCAAAAGTTTATTGTAATTGGGTTTATGCGAATTATGCGAATTAGAACATGGTGACACCTTATTGGTATATTTAAAACCTTTCTTTAGCTTGGTATAAAACATTGACCAATGGTCAGACCAAGTTCTAATTCTTAAACTAGAGTAAAAACACCTGTGAGCAATGCTCACCATTGATACCCCCCGCTTCCCAATTACTTTGAAAATTCAGGTGTTCTTAATTATGAAATTGAAACTTTATCTAGTTAAACTTGAAGGCAAAATTGCAGATAATACATGTAACCCTCCCCAATCCCCCAAAGAATGGCATCCCTTATGTCAATGACAAAGTCCATGTTTTTCTATGGCAAACCTCCAATAATATTCTGATCAAAATGTTTAATATCCAATGCACAATGGCAATATGTGACCAAGATTCTGTATAAGTTTCAACAAATTCCATTCAGTGGTGTAGGAGGAATTGTAAATAAAAGATGGGTATCCCATTATGTCCATTACAAACTCCATGTTTTTCTATGGGAAACCCCAAATATCATTCCGATCAAAATGTTAAATATCTCCTGCACAATGGCACTATGTGACATGGATTCTGTGTAAGTTTCAACAAATTCCATTCAGTGGTGTAGGAATGAGTTGCACATAAGAGATGGGTATCCCTTATGTCCATGACAAAGTCCATGTTTTTCTATGGGAAACCCCAAATATCATTCCAATCGAAATGTTATATATCTAGTGCACAATGGCAATATGTGACAACATTCTGTGTAAGTTTCATCAAATTTCATTTAGTGGTGTAGGAGGTGTCGCACATAAGAAATGGGTATCCCCTTATGTCAATGACAGTCCGTGTTGTTCTATGGGAAACCCCAAATATCATTCCGATCAAAATAATAAATATCTCCTGCACAATGGCACTATGTGACAAGGATTCTGTGTAAGTTTCAACAAATTCCATTCAGTGGTGTAGGAGGAGTTGCACATAAGACATGAGGACCCCCTTAGGTCAATGACAATGTCCATGTTTTTCTATGGGAAACCCCAAATATCGATCCGATCAAAATGTTTAATATCTCCTGCACAATGGCACTATGTGACAAGGATGCTGTGTACGTTTCTTTAAATTCCATTCAGTGGTGTAGGAGGAGTTGCACATAAGAGATGAGGACCCCCTTAGGTCAATGACAATGTCCATGTTTTTCTATGGGAAACCCCAAATATCGATCCGATCAAAATGTTTAATATCTCCTGCACAATGGCACTATGTGACAAGCATTCTGTGTAAGTTTCATTAAATTCCATTCAGTGGTGTAGGAGGAGTTGCACATAAGAGATAGGGACCCCCTTAGGTCAATGACAAAGTCCATGTTTTTCTATGGGAAACCCCAAATATCATTCCGATCAAAATATTAAATATCTCCTGCACAATGGCACTATGAGACAAAGATTCTGTGTAAGTTTCATAAAATTCCTTTTAGTGGTGTAGGAGGAGTTGCAAATAATAGAAAGTGTAACGGACGGACGGACACCATGAACACTATATACCCCCCGCTTTTCAAGCGGGGGGTATAATAAAGAATGATCAAGCAGGAAACTAACTATAACCTAGAAACATTTATATTTACCATTTTCGTAAGCACCTTCTTTAGTTTCTAACAATGCTGCTAGACCAATGTTATCCTTTGTCATGACTCGGTTCAACATGTCATCTGAACCCTCAGCATTGGCCATGGCAAGTTGGTTGAATTCGATCAGATGTTCTTTGATCAAGGTAAATCTAGACATAAAGACAATCAAGATGACCTTAACATCCACAATGTAAGGACACTTTTGTCAGTTTCAGGCCTTTTAACATTTTAGGAGAAACAATTTACTTTTAACAAATATATATTTTGCTAAAATAACAAAAAATATAAACTATAAAATGTTGTCATACAGGAAAAAACTTCCACATATTTTATTTTTAAAACTGTATGAAACTATTAGCACAGAAACTAAAGTGCCCTTTCTTTAACTTCAATAAAGGATCCCCAGTGCTCTATCAAAGTATGATAGTACTTCTAGAATTTATCTGGTAAATGTCAAGTGATATTTTTGCAGTTTGAATACCAGTACATAATATTAGGTAACACCATGTGGCATTAAGTTCTTTATAAACCTAAAAACCACATGTGCAATTACTTTTTTTCCTAAATCCCATTTCCAATCTCATTTAAAATCTCCAAGAATTGATAGACCACAAGACTGAAACATAATAGATTACAAAAAATAAAAAATAAGTAATAGTTTGATTGGGATTATATTTCAATTACTTGCAAATAAACGATGGCATTGGTAGATTAAATTCTGTCTCTTAATTATTATATCAATTTGGACCATATACACTGGGTAGAAATGTAATTTTCAATTTGGCAAGGATTGGTATAAACAAGTTCTGGGCATGCTCTACTGATAGTTTATTAGAATTAAAAAATGAGTGACTCAGAACATAAAATTAAACTGCACTAACATATATGAATATCTGCATCAACACAATAATGCTATCTGCATTTTAATACATTAATGTTTTAAAAGCTTTTAAACTGAAAAGTCAACCTCCCATGTAACATTAAAAAGATAGTTTGCAGACATTACACATCCTGATGGCAATTCAATGCAAGAATCCTGCAACCCAATAATTTCCATGATGCATAAGGTTAAAACAAGTGTGGACTGTGAGCAAGCTCACAAAGGGATACCCCCACTTCGCTTCAAGTCAAATTAACTCCCCTGAATAATATCTGACAGCGACAAAAATCTTCATGCACATCTACATACGATGTACTTCCTTCATGTAAAGTTTCATTAAAATCTGTCAAGCGGTTTAGGAGGAGAAGCACGTGGATGTGGACAGACGGACAGACAGACAGGGTGATTCCTATATACCCCCCAAACAAGTTTGTGGGGGGTATAAAAAGATGTCATACTTCACTTTATAGTTAAATAAAAAACCTACTTATTTGTTCTGTAAAAAATGGCACATCCATCAACATGTTTTCTTTCTGACTCTGTCATGGTTCTAGCTCGAGATTTAGCTGAGAATATCCCTTCATACCCAACAGCCTTGAGATCAGGAAGGAAAAAGTTGTAAAACTGATCTGTCTCAACCTCCTGTAAAAGATTAAAAAGAAAGATGTCAAGAATTTCAAATATATTGTTTGTTTGTTTGAATGGTGTTTTAACGCCACTTTCAGCAATTTTTCAGCTATTTCATGGCGTCCAGTTTTTATTGGGGGAGGAAGCCGGAGTACCCGGAAAGTACCCCCAACCTGCGGTAGGAAAACTGGCTTCAAATATATATTGGTGTTTATAGCTTTACTGCATACTTTGTCTTGATCGATTAGTCGAATGGGCTACATTTTACACCTGTGATCTGAAATTTTTTTTTTACAAGTCTACTCTTGATTTCTGGGACCATAACAAGTCTACTCCTGATCTCATGGATCATTCAAGTCTACTCTTGATCTCTAGGACCTTTACAAGTCTACTCTTGATCTCTGGGACCTTTACAAGTCTACTCTTGATCTCTGGGACCTTTACAAGTCTACTCTTGATCTCTGGCACCATAACAAGTCTACTCTTGATCTCTGGGACCATTACAAGTCTTCAATTGATCTCTGGGACCTTTACAAGTCTACTCTTGATCTCTGGGACTATTACAAGTTTACTCTTGATCTCTGGGACCTTTACAAGTCTACTCTTGATCTATGACCCCTTTACAAGTCTACTCTTGATCTCTGGGACCTTTACAAGACTACTCTTGATCTATGACCCCTATACAAGTCTACTCTTGATCTCTGGGACCTATACAAGTCTACTCTTGATCTATGACCCCTATACATGTCTACTCTTGATCTATGACCCCTATACAAGTCTACTCTTGATCTATGACCCCTTTACAATTCTATTCTTGATCTCGGGGACCTTTACAAGTCTACTCTTGATCTCTGGAACCATAACAAGTCTACTCTTGATCTCTGGGACCATTACAAGTCTACTCTTGATCTCTGGGACCATTACAAGTCTACTCTTGATCTATGACCCCTTTACAAGTCTACTCTTGATCTCTGGAACCTTTACAAGACTACTCTTGATCTATGACCCTTATACAAGTCTACCCTTGATCTCTGGTACCATTACAAGTCTACTCTTGATCTCTGGGACCTTTAAAACTCTATTCTTGATCTCTTGGACCTATACAAGACTACTCTTGATCTATGACCCCTATACAAGTCTACTCTTGATCTCTGGGACCTATATAAGACTACTCTTGATCTATGACCCCTATACAAGTCTACTCTTGATCTCTGGGACCTATACAAGACTACTCTTGATCTATGACCCTTATACAAGTCTACTCTTGATCTCTGGGACCTATACAAGTCTACTCTTGATCTCTGGGACCTTAACAAGAAAACTCTTGATCTCTGGGACCTTATACAAGTCTACTTTTGATCTCTGGGACCTTTACAAGACTACTCTTGATCTCTGGGACCTTTACAAGACTACTGTTGATCTCAGGGACCTATACAAGACTACTCTTGATCTCAGGGACCTTTACAAGTCTACTCTTGATCTCAGGGACATTTACAAGTCTAGTATAGGCACAACTTATTTAAAAAAAAATTTTTTTTTCAAAACTTTATGCAGGTTTTTTTTACATTTTGACATTGCTAACATGATTTTTCTCTGCATCAAATCTACATACTCATAGATCTATTGTTCTTCAGTAATGACAAACAATTTTTAACATGTTCATGTATGTTATAGAAGACTTTGACATACTAAATAATGAGGCATGTCTCACGATATTGTGTGGAATAAAATATGTGGACATTTTAAATTATGAGGCATGTCTCACCATATTGCATGTATATCAACTACAACTTAATGGCTGTATTGACTGATTATGTTGAAAACAATATGAAAAACATTTTGTCACGAAAAAATGATTGGGAGTCATGCAGTAATTTTTAATTATGACAAGAAATGCATAATGGATCTAATTAGATATTATAGTTTTGAACTTTCACTTCATAGATATTAATATCTGTAATTTTGTATAAAATTGGTTCTTTGTTAATGGAAAAGCTAAAGGCAGGAGATGACATAATCACCAAAAAACCCATGTCTAATAATAGTTTTCAGGTAGGTTGACATCAATAGGATACCACCACAAGTCGGGGGATCTATACCGGTATGCCGGCTTCCTCCCCCAATAAAAACTGGACGCCACGATATAGCTGAAAAATTGCTGAAAGTGGAGTTAAAACACCATTCAAACAAACAAAAAAAATTCAATAGGATACCCAACTGTTGGACCCACACCATTTACTATAGGATACCCAACTATTGGACCCACACCATTTACTATAGGATACCCAACTGTTGGACCCAAACCATTTACTATAGGATATGCAACTGTTGGACCCACACCATTTACTATAGGATACCCAACTGTTGGACCCACACCATTTACTATAGGATACCCAACTGTTGGACCCAAACCATTTACTATAAGATACCCAACTGTTGGACCCACACCATTTACTATAAGATACCCAACTGTTGGACCCACACCATTTACTATAGGATACCCATAATTCTGACTTCCAACAATTCAGTGGACATTTTAATAACTCAACAATGGAAGGCCATACACATTTTTAGAAAGTCTCTCTATACTTCAGAGAAAGCCTATGGTAAGCTTTTCTTCATGTGTAGCATGTTAAGGAAGATTCGAGTGTTTTTCTATCTTTCATGCCCAACTCAGATCAGACTTGTAGACTACTAGCTCAAATGCAGCACATATAATTTTAATGTCTTTTATCCACAACTCCCTTTTATTCTAAGAGAACACCCTATAAAAAATACAATGTTATGGGGTGCATTGTCTTTTTTCAATCTTTATCCCACTTGTATCAGAGGAAATAGCCTATAACATTTCTAATCAACCCCTTAAACTTCCTGTTGAAAAATTTTATCTTTTTTTCTAAATTTGTGATTCTGCGAAAAGGAATTAAAATTGATTAGAATTTAAAACTGTAATGGTCCCAGAGATCAAGAGTACTTCCTAAAACGTTGTCATTATATCTTGGCAAACTACAAGGCATATGTTATATATTCATTAATAATTGTATGTTTTAAAACATGTGAGCCATTACAACATGCAACAGTTGGGTGCCTAATGCAGTGAGAAGATTGTATGATGAATTAACTCAATGTCAATGTATGACAGATTTCACAAGCTATGTTATTTCTTGTACCCCAGCAAGACTTGAGGTTGAGATGATCAGAACCCGAAGTATGTATGAAGGTCTAGAACAACACCCTCTCATCTCGTATAGCCTGCTGGTCTGGCCAGGTCAGAACCCCAAGTATGTATGAAGGTCTAGAACAACACCCTCTCATTTCGTATAGCCTGCTAGTCTGGCCAGGTCAGAACCCCAAGTATGTATGAAGGTCTAGAACAACACCCTCTCATCTCGTATAGTCTGCTGGTCTGGCCAGGTCAGAACCCCAAGTATGTATGAAGGTCTAGAACAACACCCTCTCATCTCGTATAGTCTGCTAGTCTTAGAAATTTGAAACAATCCAAAAGGCATTTAGTATTCAAACTAATTTAATAAAAAAAGCTAAAAATTAGCTAATGGTCTATATGTATCCATGTACATATTAACAAAAATCCCCCAGACCAAAGCTTTAATGTGTTATATGGAAATTAAGAAAACCAGAGGATGTGGTGATCTAGATTATTTGAAATCATCAATCTAAAAACATGTCCATTGTCACTCAACAAAATGAAAAAAACAAAAAGAAAGAAAAAACATGAACATGCTTTTGTACATAACACTCATCAGTATTCAAACTTTAATCAATTTTCACTTAAAATATATTAATGACTTTAATTTATAATCAATCATTTCCAGTTCATTTTTGATGAAAGTCGTCAAGAATTAGGTCATTTTTCAATCTCATTGATCCTATAATGTATGTACTTCTCCAGTGCTGATGTTAAAAGACAGCTTTTATGTCAGTGTAAATAAATCCATGTAAAAATGATTGATTGAATGACTGATTGAATGTTTGTCAAACACCCACCATTTAAAAATAACAATCAACAAATAATTTTCACACACACATAATAAGCTACAGTTAACTGCTAATTTTTGTTTATTTTAAATTTTGTTTAATACCACTTTCAGCAATTTTTCTGCTTTATCATGTGGTCAAGTTTTTATTGGGGAGGAAGCTGGATTACCCAGAGCAAACCCCCCCCCCCCCCACCTTTGGTAGGAAAACTGGCAATACTTGTCAGTTAAGATTAGAGCTGAGCACATCCTGCCAACAGTGAGACTCGAAACCACAATCTCAGTGTTGACAGAACATATGCTCAAAAGTAGATGAACTACCTTAAAACCACTTGGCCGCCGATGGCCCCTACAGTTAAACTGCAAGGTCAATAGGTCATCATTTGGTTACAAATCATATTTCTGTAGTGAAAATATGAATCTTCCTTACTGACAGTGACCTATTTTATGCCATCACAAAGGAGCATTCATACCACTGTTATCTGGGACTGTCTATAACATTTTACTACTCAAATCCATGTCACTCCAGTGATCTTATTGTTTAATGTTCTGCCACTTTTTGTAAAGTTTTTATGGAATCTTATTTCGTTTCATATTTAGCTTCATAAATATCTCAATTGTATTTTATTTGCTTGAGGATAGTAGTTTTATTTTCATCAATTCATTTTCCCACACAAATTCCGTTATTTAGACAACAATTTTGGAGGCATATATCAAAAACAGTGATAATGATCAATTATGTCATTAATATTAACTGTTCTGCATACCTTTGTTTTTTTTAACTATTTTAAGTGATTCTTTGAAGATTTTTTTAACATTTGAAGTGCACGTCAATGAACCAGTGTTTACAGCAAACAATATATCATTGTATGTTTATGTCATAAAACTGAATATATAAACGTTCCATTTATCCAATGGTTTTTCAAGAAGGTCTCAATATACTTTATAAATATAAATATGAACTCCGACAAACCAACCCCATTCAAAATTATGATTTTTTATATAAATTGTATTATTTTGCATATAAATGTATATCTTGTGTAGCAAAAATTATAATACAGTTGTGGTCAGGTTCTGACACGCACCAGACTTCTTGTTGCACGATCTTATTAATATTTAAATGACATTTGTCAAAACTGGTTTGTTGAATCCAAATGATCAACAACAAAACCACTAGAACCAACATATATCTAATTCTAGAAAATAACAATCTTAAGTTAAAAATCTACCCCCAAACAAAACAAAAATGTGAAAAGCAACTGGGCAGTAAATGTAAGAAATGTTGACAGGACTAAAAGGACATTATGCAGGCATACAAAGATCTCTATAGAGCTGAAGCCACTTTACATCACTTATCTCAGTAAAGCCTCGGAGAATCTCTTTAACTAATAGGATTTTGCTAATTCATAGTTCTTTGTTTACCTAATTTTGTGCTCCAATTTTTAAGTAATATTTAAAAACCAGGATGTTTTAACAGGAAGTGTCTAGTACCCTTACACTATCCATGTCTGATCTTGTCAATTACTTTTTATGTTACATTCATGATTCGATGACCCTAAAAAAGTAATTTGGTGTTTAAATATATAACTTACAAACGTTTAAAGGTTGTTATAAAACAGAATTATATCATGTACGTAAAATGATATAATCATGTTCCAAATATAAGACAATATTGTGCGTATTTATATACAATCAACCAAAACACAATGCAGTCTTTTTTGTATAGATATTTATTAAAACATTTAACTGACATAAAATTGTGACACGCCAAAAGGACACAAACAAATGTTTACTATAAGAAAGTGATCTAAATACTAATAATATCTATACATAACATAGTTTTTGTTTATCAAATGAGTAGAGTTTGAGTCCTGTGTCTCTTTTCTCATATATTGTTTAATCCATTTGTGTATAAAATGTCAAATAACAGTTTACTTAATCAACATAAATAAAATGAAGACATGGTATCTGCTATTATAAATTTTGTTTTTCTAACTATCCATGAATTGTGTATTGTCACAAATTGTGGAATTTTCAAATATTTTACTATGATTTACCCACTAGGTATACTTAACATACATTACCTATATTCTGAACATTAACAAACACATGCCACCATTTTTGTGATTAAATCTAAACAAAACAAACACTTCTCCATCTTAAAACAAACAGTTAAGCAGAAAAATTAAAAAAGAAATTAACAGCATACTTAGTTGTAGAAAAAAAATGTTATTGTACTAATCTGAACGAAATAGTAAACCAAACCATAAACTTTGGACAAACACCTGGAAATTTTTTATGTCAGACACTGGTAAACCAAACCATATACTTTGGACAAACACCTGGAAATTTTTTATGTCAGACACTGAGACAATCAATTTTTTAATCACCATATAAGAACAATTGTATAACTAATAAGTATAAGACACTTCTGTTGATTCTGATCTTCCAGCAGATTGAGTCGAAGAATCATGTTTTAACATGTGGTATCCTATTACAATCAAACTTAATCTCCTTAAAACAGCTTAAAACTAGTTCTCATACAGCCGTAACAAGCTTCTTATTGTCTAAACATCTAGTTATAAGGAGCTTTGTAAACAGAACGTGCTATGACACCAGGTTTCCCATTTCTAAATTTAATTTCAAGTCTTAAAGGCAGGTTTCGAAATAAAATCAATCTTTGTTGTCATCAGGGTTTACAGAGCAATGGAATTATCTCAGTTATTTGAAAAATTAAACATATCATAACGTGCATAAAAAAATCAATGAAGAAAACAAACGTCATTACCTGTTTTATCTACTTGTAATGTGTTCATGTTTTTAAAATTCAAAACCTACTAATTACAGATGTCGTCATGGAAACTTAGGATATAATATTTCAAGATACAAAATTCATATTTAGTTTTCAAATTCTAACAAATTTGAATTTTAAATTAACTGTAGCAAAAGTTGAAAAACCTCTATTGATGTAAACAAAAAAATACGGACAGAAAATATCATCTGGGTAAGAGATATCTTGTCATCTGGGCATGAGATATCTCAATTTGACAGAAAATGTCATATGGGCAAGAGATATCTCAATTTGACAGAAAATATCATCTGGGTAAGAGATATCTCTTCATCTGGGCATGAGATATCTCAATTTGACAGAAAATGTCATATGGGCAAGAGATATCTCAATTTGACAGAAAATGTCATATGGGCAAGAGATACCTCCAGCTGTCAATAAGTACTATCTGGGCAAGAGATATATCAAATTTACAGAAAATATCTGGACAAGAAATATACAAGAATTTTGAAGAAAATACCATCTGGGCATGAGAGATCCCAATTTAACATTGAAGGTCACCCGGGCAATAACTATCTCTAACTTACAAAAATACCATATGGGCAAGAGATATATCAAATTTGCACAAAATATAATCTGGGCAGGAACAACAGAAAATATCATCTGTCTCAAAGTACTGCATAAGTAAAGTATTTTGTATGTTCCCAAGGTTAAGACTAATCCCACTTACATGCTTTCTCATGTACTTCATACAGATTAGCACAACTTTAAGGGACTTCACTATGTCTCTATTCATTAGCAAAGCCCTTCTTATCTACTTAAGATTTTCTTCTCTCACAATACCAGTAGGAAATTCACTCTGACATTGGCTCATTAAGACTGAATTTTTTTTGTAGATTGTAGGCCAGATTTTAATTGCATTTGTAAAAATTTTCTTTACACATGTATCCAAGAATGTGTTAAAATGTAGAATGCTTTAAGTCTTTATGAAATAAAGATTCACCACATGGCAAAAAAAACCCTCAAAATAAACCAAGAACAGTAACTGATTGTAAGAATCATGTTCATTGTTGTGCACTGCATTTGTTCTGAAATGTGTAGTTTTAAAAAATATTGCATGTGAAGTCCAACTCAATACTGCATATGTTTCACAAAATGTTAATAAAAAAGCTTTCAGACAAATAACTACTATATATAAAGAAGTTTTACGAAATTTCTATACAATTAAATAACTGAATTTCTAATCTAAGTTACATACAGCCTTTTTTAGCTGCTGGATATTTGTAAGATGTTACAGAGAATATTGTCGTGTCTAAATGCTTAAATTTTCAGCAGACTTATTTGTCCTCAATAATATAACACATTAATATCCCAGATCAATACACAAACTGTGGCTACATGGAAAATAATGTTTTTATATAAAAAATAAAAAAAAAATTTTGTCATTAAGTCAGTATAGCTACCTAGGATAATTAAACCATATGGACCCCTAATACAAGAAAACTGGAACCATAATACAAGAAACCAGACCCCTAATTCAAGATCAAAGTGCAGACTGCACCGAAGGAAAGGTTGCTTTGAAAGTATGAAATGAGATTCCTGCCTCATGTTTGACAGGCAATAAAACAAACCAATGTAAAATAAATCGGGTAAATTTAGAAACATATTAGATATTAATTAAAAAGACAAGACAAATCTTTGCAATCCTCATAATTGATAGCCCCAGCTCCCCTATGTCTTGAATTGCAATGTCCAGGGCTTTGCTGTTGGAAACTCCAAAAATACGTTTTGCTCAAACTGTAAATACCAGGTGCACAATTCCACCATATGACAAAGAATTCTGCAAAAGTTTCATCATATTCCACTCAGTGGTGCAAGTAGTTGTGAATAAGAGATAGGTATTCCCTACATCAATGAATGGCAAGTCAATGTTTGCTATGGGAAATCCTAAATATCATTCCAATCAAAATATAAATTATCAGGTGAACAATAGCACTATGTGTCAAAGAGTCCATCAAAATTGCATCAAAATTCATTCAGTGCAACTATACAATTGAAGATGTTTCTATCATAAATATATTAATAAATTAGACAAAATTGCTGCTGCTCATTTCAGACATAAAAATCGCACCTGTTATATGGTTGGAATATAACTTGCATCAAATACATGTACATATATGTCTCCCTATAAATGTAAGTGATGGCATAAGCTTCTAAAACATTCAAAACTAAAATAATTATACCCCCGCAAACTTGTTTGGGGGGTGTATATAGGAATCACCCTGTCTGTCTGTCCACATCCCTTGTAAGCGCTTCTCCTCCTAAACCGTTTGACAGATTTTGATGAAACTTTACATGAAGGAAGTACATCATATGTAGATGTGCATACAGAATTTTCGTCGTTGTCGGATATTATTCAGGGGAGATAATTGGACTTGAAGCGGAGCGGGGGTTATCCATTTGTGAGCGTGCTCACAGTCCACACTTGTTTATTTCTGTAATACTCCTGGGATTCAGTTGCCAAGTAGTTAAGGTAGTATTCATCTTCTATTGATCGAATGCCTGTCAGCACTTGTTTGAATCTTACTGCTGCCAGGGTGTGCTCAACTTCAATCTTGATTGACAATTATTAAAAGACTCCTACAATCGGGCTTTCTCCTCCAATAAAAACAGGACGCCCAAATATATAGTTGAACAAGTGTGGACACAGAAAAACGTCTCGCCTGTATTCCGCATCAGTAACGAAAATAAATTTCGTCATAAGCATTACGTAAATAGCATTAAATATCAGCAGCGGCCTGTATACAAAATATTGTCACCATACACTGCATAGTTGCAGGGGAACAGCCGTAACCCAAAAACTTTAACGTAGTCAATGGACCGTGAAATTGAGGTCAAGGTCAGGTGACACCTACCAGACAGTCATCAGCAACCTATACACCAAATATTGTCATCCTACCATGTGTAATTACAGAGGAACTGTCGTAACCCAAAAACTTTAACGTAGTCGCTGGACCGTGAAATTGAGGTCAAGGTCAGGTGACACCTACGAGACAGTCATGTACTAGTCATCAGCAACCTATACACCAAATATTGTCATCCTACCATGCGTAGTTACAGAGGAACTGTCGTAACCCAAAAACTTTAACGTAGTCGATGGACCGTGAAATTGAGGTCAAGGTCAGGTGACACCTACCAGACAGTCATGTACTAGTCATCAGCAACCTATACACCAAATATTGTCATCCTACCATGCATAGTTACAGAGGAACTGTCGTAACCCAAAAACTTTAACATAGTCGCTGGACCGTGAAATTGAGGTCAAGGTCAGGTGACACCTACCAGACAGTCATGTACAAGTCATCAGCAACCTATACACCAAATATTGTCATCCTACCATGCGTAGTTACAGAGGAACTGTCGTAACCCAAAAACTTTAACGTAGTCGCTGGACCGTGAAATTGAGGTCAAGGTCAGGTGACACCTACCAGACAGTCATGTACTAGTCATCAGCAACCTATACACCAAATATTGTCATCCTACCATGTGTAGTTACAGAGGAACTGTCGTAACCCAAAAACTTTAACGTAGTCGCTGGACCGTGAAATTGAGGTCAAGGTCAGGTGACACCTACCAGACAGTCATGTACTAGTCATCAGCAACCTATACACCAAATATTGTCATCCTACCATGCATAGTTACAGAGGAACTGTCGTAACCCAAAAACTTTAACGTAGTCGCTGGACCGTGAAATTGAGGTCAAGGTCAGGTGACAGGTGACTGACTGGCAAGTACTCATCATAAGCTACCTCTGGACCAAATTTGATGCACCTAGGGCTTGAGCTTACAAAGATATGAAGCAAGATGTCAAGTGTTTACGCCGCCGCCGCCGCCGGATTCCCATACATATGTCTCGCCTCCAGCGACTTTCGTCGCAGGCGAGACAAAAATTGCTGAAAGTGGCATTAAACAATTACAACACAGGGATCTGTGCAAATCGACTTACATGTGCTTTCAAATGATACTGGGTCGATTTAGTTATATCGAGTCCTACACACTATAACAAGATCGACCCAGTATTATTCAAAAGCGCATGTAAATCATTTTCTATAAATCCCCCAGATTCAAACAAACAAAAAATTGTAAGACTGTATGAGGCAACATAGATCTTTATAATCAGAATGCATGTCAACTAGTTTGTTTTAAATTTAAACAGTGTGTTTATAGCTTATACTAAAAGACACAATCACATGGAGTGCTTTTCTGCTTGCATTTAAAAAAATTAATATTCAATATGGGATATTGTAACTTTTTATTACAAAAATCCAATAAAAAAATCTCCACTGTACATATTCCATACTATGCTTGTTGTTTACATGTACTTGACTTTTGCTACGCAATCTGACACTTGATGTTTTCAGCAAGTGTTTTACAATGTTTACAAAAAATCGCCAACTTTCGTGACGTTCTATATGGTATTCGTGCTAAAACCGGAAACGACATTACCCCCAAGGTTTTCAAATGGACAATAATCGCTTGCTCCAAGTTACACCCGTTCTAATGTTGGTCAAAATTTACCTTGGAAAATCGCTCTATCAAATTAAAAACAGCATTTCAATACGCTGAAGAAATGTTAAAAAATAATTGCCGCTTTCAATTTGCACCTTTTTGGATCTACATAAGGAACATAAGATCGACCATACGCGCTAAGAGGTTTTATTTGTCACTCAAAAAACTTCTGCTAAAACAGACTGACTTGATCACATCTTCCTTTGTTTTAAGGAACACATAAAATGAAGAAAAATATATCGTTGTGACTTTCGTTTAATTAGATACTTAAAGCATAAAAATGCAACATCGTCTGAAACGACGGCAAATTTTTGACTTGTTACGATGGGTGGTGACCAATTTCCACTCATGTAACGAGAAATATTAATGGTTCAGCAATTATAAAAGTTAATCAAAAGGACCGGAAACAAATTGTGTCAGCTCAATACGGAATAATGTAGCGACATGGTGAGTGCAATTGATCGCCGATGTCGAATAATCCATTTACTATTCTTGTGTCACAAACACTAAAATATTTTTATTAGTTGGAAATTGTTATATTTAATTTAACTACTTGTATTTTATTTACGAAACTTCTTCATGTCATTCTCCCAACCTTAAAAATTTTTATAGATGGCACCGCTCTGCAAATCTGTACATCGACAAAGCACACACTTTTGTGTTGATTTTCATTTTAATTAAACACGTAAAAAATAGAATGCAAAACCGTATAAAATGACGACCACACGATCGCACAAAATAATAATTAAATCTCTTCAATCATAATATCGTCGTCAAATATTATAAGACTGATGCCACTGTCAGTACTACATTTGTCGGTTCAGTGAACAGCTATCGCGAGGATTGCCAAATATCGCGTTGATTTCCAAAACCAAAAAGTGTAACGAGTCTGTTTCTCGCGGATGAACATGGAATATTAGTTTAAATCGTAATATTAGTTATCAGTTATACAGTAAATGAGACATATTATGAAAGGACATGTATAGTAAAGTTGTTCAAGATAAATGTGGTGCACTGATTCCAGGCCTGTCAACTTTCCCGATTTTCGCGGGTTTTCCCGATTTTCGGGTCTTGATTTTGTGAAAACCCGAAACCCGATATCGGGTTTCTAAAAAGGATAAAAAACCCGATTTTGAACAATGCCTACCGATAAAATTTGGAAAATCACGATTTTCAACCATGGGAAGCAACTGTCCACAACATCCAATCAAATTATTCGTTTCATAACGATGTCGGCTAATTTTACGCTTCATCTAAAGACCAATTGACCTGGTGGCGTAGAGTTAATTAAAGCCATAAATTTGACATTTTTATTGTTTTTCTTGTTGTATACAAAAGTCGAGTGATACATAATTATGAGTAATTTGTTCCTAATAGGATGATTAGTTAAATTGAAATTCGGAGCTTGGGTGTTGTTGTCGTAATGGGATTACGGTAATTTTATTAGTCTTTGGTAAAAAATAATTAATTTTAACCATTATTAACTACATTCCTAATTGGGGTTTTTAATTACTCAATCAAAAAGATCAAAAGGGTTAATGAAAAAAACTTGAATGGGCGGAACGGGTTTAAAGATGTCTGCTTGGATGCTGTTTTGATACCGTGAAATGTATTCATTTTTTCTGTTTCGTATATATATATGGGCATTTCACAAAATATCATCAGTTTTAGATGAGTTCAATTAAGCATGGTTGTCACTCCTCCGAGTAAGAAAAAACGGTCCTCGTGCCATTTTCTAGAGAAATGGTTGAACGATTCTAAGTACAGTACGTGGCTGAGTAAATCCCATCAGGGTGACTCACATGCATATTGTAAATTATGTAATAAAGATTTCAAAGTTGATCATGGGGGTATTAATGATGTTGCAAAGCATGCAGCTACTGCCAGTGACTTCATGGACTTTGTGTTAATAAAGTGCGACACCTTCAAGCCTTATTTCTTTGCCTTTTTGCTTCAGTTGCAAATTTAAACAGGAATTGAACAGTTTATTGCAAAACAAACTACATGTATATGTTAAATATTTATCCCTTCACAGCTGGCTGTACAATAATGAACATGTATCTGTAAAAGAAAAGACTTTCGCGCACATTTTTTTTTTTGGCGCATAAAAAACCCCCATGGAGATTTTTAAAAGTTGACAGGCCTGCCTGCTGATTCATGTAATTGATAGATTCCTCCAATGTGACCTATATTTTACGAGCATAAGGTTTTATTACATGACGGTCGCAGTAGTTTCTATGTATCTGAGCGTTAGCAAGGGGAAAGTTTGCTACGCAACCTTCCCAAAAAAAAACAGTATAATATGAATGGAAGATCTGTTATAAAATTTTTTATTACTAAATCTGAAAGATTGTCCTTAGGGACCTATATGTTATTAGTCTGCCACTTTCTTATTTATGAAACCCAATTCTTTAAAAACTACTTAGCTTGGCTACAAGACATGTCTTTCTAAGGAACATTATATTTGGCTTATTTTCCAGCTTACTATAGATTTACCTGTAGACAAATTATGTCTGCCTGAGAATGTTTGATTTCATCCATGATGCCTTTCTTACGGAAGTCCCAATTGAGGGCCCACGAGGGACAATACCCGTAGAGTTGCCTTGTACAGTACTTATCACATAGCACGTTATAACACATCACTGTGAAAGTTGCTGCAAAAACAAAAATATATTATTTTTAAATAACTGACTAACTCACAACTAATGATTTAAGCAGAATAGCACAAGTATCCATGTAAATTCTGTTGAGGAGATAATCAGCATTAGGGCAATAACCTTTCTATTGCACAGTCAAATGGTTACAGCCAACAATTACTTATATGAAATAATGAAATTTTGAAGTGCAAAAAAATTGATTACTGCATGAAAATATCAGCAGGCAATATGTGTCAATAATAAATGGTGAAACAGACAGCTACAGAAAACAACATCTTTCAATATAACCTTTGATATATATTAACAATTGCTTTAATTTATATGATATTATAAATTTTTCTTATTTGCATTGTTCTACTTAAATTTTATGTTGTACAAATTTCTTCGATTCTTTTATTGTTTTCCTTGTTCAAACAGGAAGTTTTGGTAATTAAAGGACCAAACATCAAGTTAGTTACAGACTATAAAACAGCCATTAAGATCCTACTGACACTTTCTGGGTATTATGTCACTTGTACCAGAAGTAGAGTAAAAAATTTTTTTTGGTCATAAATGTCACAAAAAAACGTTGATATTTATCTGTTGGCATATTACTAATGAATTTCTTGTTAGTTCCTTGTTTTTGTTTTCCTTTCTAGAAACATTTGAATGTTTTACTAGTATATTAGGCTAAAACAGATATGCTTGGTACAAACCACCTGCCAACTCACAGACGATTGGTAAACAAATCTGTTTATGTCATGACAACTCACAGACCATTGGTTAACAAATCTGTTTATGTCAAGACAACTCACAGACCATTGAGTAACAAATCTGTTTATGTCAAGACAACTCACAGACTATTGGTTAACAAATCTGTTTATGTCATGACAACTCACAGACCATTGGGTAACAAATCTGTTTATGTCAAGACAACTCACAGACCATTGAGTAACAAATCTGTTTATGTCAAGACAACTCACAGACTATTGGTTAACAAATCTGTTTATGTCAAGACAACTCACAGACCATTGAGTAACAAATCTGTTTATGTCAAGACAACTCACAGACCATTGAGTAACAAATCTGTTTATGTCAAGACAACTCACAGACCATTGAGTAACAAATCTGTTTATGTCAAGACAACTCACAGACTATTGGTTAACAAATCTGTTTATGTCAAGACAACTCACAGACCATTGGGTAACAAATCTGTTTATGTCAAGACAACTCACAGACCATTGAGTAACAAATCTGTTTATGTCAAGACAACTCACAGACCATTAAGTAACAAATCTGTTTATGTCAAGACAACTCACAGACCATTGAGTAACAAATCTGTTTATGTCAAGACAACTCACAGACTATTGGTTAACAAATCTGTTTATGTCAAGACAACTCACAGACCATTAAGTAACAAATCTGTTTATGTCAAGACAACTCACAGACCATTGAGTAACAAATCTGTTTATGTCAAGACAACTCACAGACTATTGGTTAACAAATCTGTTTATGTCAAGACAACTCACAGACCATTGAGTAACAAATCTGTTTATGTCAAGACAACTCACAGACCATTGAGTAACAAATCTGTTTATGTCAAGACAACTCACAGACCATTGAGTAACAAATCTGTTTATGTCAAGACAACTCACAGACCATTGAGTAACAAATCTGTTTATGTCAAGACAACTCACAGACCATTGAGTAACAAATCTGTTTATGTCAAGACAACTCACAGACTATTGGTTAACAAATCTGTTTATGTCAAGACAACTCACAGACCATTGAGTAACAAATCTGTTTATGTCAAGACAACTCACAGACTATTGAGTAACAAATCTGTTTATGTCAAGACAACTCACAGACCATTGAGTAACAAATCTGTTTATGTCAAGACAACTCACAGACCATTGAGTAACAAATCTGTTTATGTCAAGACAACTCACAGACCATTGAGTAACAAATCTGTTTATGTCAAGACAACTCACAGACTATTGAGTAACAAATCTGTTTATGTCAAGACAACTCACAGACCATTGAGTAACAAATCTGTTTATGTCAAGACAACTCACAGACTATTGAGTAACAAATCTGTTTATGTCAAGACAATGATTTCTGAGCAATAAAAGAAAATATAATTCTCTGAATGTGATTTAACACTCTCCATCTAATAACACAGAGTTATGTTTGGTGTCTATAAATCTCCCAAACACAATATCAGAGGTCAGATTCCACTGTGCATTCTATCCCCTGTGGGTTCATATACAAAAATCATTTGTTCCGACGCAGTCGGTATTATATTCACTTTTTACCCTTTGACCTCATGACACTTCACCACTCGAAAAAGCAACTCACGTGATGTAATTCTGTTTCTTGATTCGTCAAAAACCAATTGGACGGGGGTTCGGAACAGGGTGGTAAATTGGTCCGGGGGTTCGGTACAGGTTTGTAAATTGGGAATTCACCTTTCAAATTGTGTTCAATTATTATTAGATTTTACCGTCTGTTTGTTTATAAAATTATTACATAGTACAATTTAAGTATTAAGAACGATATAGATGAGCTGCAATTTGTAAAATTTTATATCAAACAACTTATACAAAAATGTTAAATATTTTTTATTTGAAGTACAGCGCAAATTAAAACGCATATTAACACGCTGGATTTTTGCGGGCTTTTATGGAGTTGTAAAAAAGACGAAGAGAAGAAATTTTAATTAATTTCTTTAATAAATATAAATTAACAATCATTTTATATACATGTTGATATTAAATCAAATGCATTATTATTGTTCTTGGGCGTCCGTCGTAGTACACACATAGATAGAGAGTTGTGGCTCTAATTGTAAAGTATACTTATTCAGTAAATTTTAAACTATAAACATTTTATTAACAAATTTCTAATATTCAATTTGTTTACATTATTTTATAACTGCTTTGGTGCTCGCAGAAAATCTTTATTTCCATATCTTAGGCAGTGGGTTTCAATACATAATAGCAATAAACGTTCTGGAATACATGTACATGTACAACAAAGTTCATGTAGTTGTATACATGTAAATTATCAATTTTAGGTTGCTGTATGCTTGGTAAATCTGTTAATATGTTTAGGTTGATGTATGCTTGGTAAATCTGTTCATATCGAAAACACGTAAATAAAATAATTTGTTGAAATATAAAAACACATACGAGGGAGGGGGGGGGGGGGGGCACACATGTATAAATTAATAATTTCAAACTCGTTTCACATGGGACTAGTGTTAATTTATAGGTTCATGATTTCAATCACGTAGTAATAATTGTCCGTCAGTACATCCCCAAAAAAATTTCCATCAAACATTTCTGGTCTATTGAAACCGGGAATTTGTATGACAATAATGGCGATTCGGAGTTCAATGCATAACTCAATTTATATCTTTACTGCGTCTGTTATCTTTTTTAAAGATAGTACTTGTTTTTAATGATCTTTTATCACTGGTTGACAATCAAAACCTGCACATATTTTTACAATCAGATAAATGACTAACTTCGAATTATGGGAACAAAGTATTGAGGAATCATGATTAATATGACCTTCTAATTGGTCAACTGGATCTGTCTGAAGGTTATTGTATGAATGATCCCAAACGAAACTGACCATTGGTTACTATCAGTAAGTCATATAAATGAGTACAATAACCTGCATTTGTTGTTCATTTCCTTCTCAGGACATCAGAATGCATGGTGACTAATTTACAGCCAAGATAATAGCAGTAATTTAACCAAATTGTGTGAATGATGCTATAACATTTAGTACTTTCTAAAAACTAGAGTAAAAAAACCTGTGAACAATGCTCACCATTGATACCCCCCGCTTCACAATTACTTTGAAAATTCAGGTGTTCTTAATTATGAAATTGAAACTTTATCTAGTTAAAAGTGAAGGCGAAGTTGCAGATAAAACACGTAACCCTCCCCAATCCCCCAAAGAATGGCATCCCCTATGTCAATGACAAAGTCTATGTTTTTCTATGGGAAACCTCCAATAATATTCTGATCAAAATGTTTAATATCCAGTGCACAATGGCAATATGTGACCAAGATTCTGTGTAAGTTTCAACAAATTCCATTCAGTGGTGTAGGAGGAGTTGCAAATAAAAGATGGGTATCCCCTTATGTCCATGACAAAGTTCATGCTTTTCTATGGGAAACCCCAAATATCATTCCGATCAAAATGTTTAATATCTCCTGCACAATGGCACTATGTGACATGGATTCTGTGTAAGTTTCATCAAATTCCATTCAGTGGTGTAGGAGGAGTTGCACATAAGAGATGGGTATCCCCTTATGTCAATGACAGTCCATGTTTTTCTATGGAAACCCCAAATATCATTCCGATCAAAATGTTAAATATCTCCTGCACAATGGCACTATGTGACAAGGATTCTGTGTAAGTTTCAACAAATTCCATTCAGTGGTGTAGGAGGAGTTGCACATAAGAGATGAGGACCCCCTTTGGTCAATGACAATGTCCATGTTTTTCTATGGGAAACCCCAAATATCATTCCGATCAAAATGTTTAATATCTCCTGCACAATGGCACTATGTGACAAGGATTCTGTGTAAGTTTCATTAAATTCCATTCAGTGGTATAGGAGGAGTTGCACATAAGAGATAGGGACCCCCTTTAATCAATGACAATGTCCATGTTTTTCTATGGGAAACCCCAAATATCATTCCGATCAAAATGTTTAATATCTCCTGCACAATGGCACTATGTGACAAAGATTCTGTGTAAGTTTCATCAAATTCCATTCAGTGGTGTAGGAGGAGTTGCACATAAGAGAAAGTGTAACGGACGGAAGGACGGACGGACACCATGAACACTATATACCCCCGCTTTTCAAGCGGGGGGGTATAATAAAGGTTTGTTGTTTTATAGTACATATGGTATATAGAAAGATAAATTATACCTCCTTGTAACCTTTTCATTACAAAACAATATTTTATACTGTAAACAATGTTATATAATTTCCCAATATAATTGGTCATGTGATATTGTTCCAATCATATGATGCATTCAGGTTAGAACAATTTATTTATTATTTGGAAATGTAGGTCAACATTAATAAATGTTAAATTAATGCTCAACTACATTTAATATATTTCAAACTGTACAAGACCTGTCTTATGCAGAGCTCAGTTAGTGACAGGAAACTGGAAAATACCACAAAATTTATATATATTTATAGCTGGAAATATTAATCTATAATTTGACCCATACCATTTTTACAGAATTGTCTATGCTTCTGCTGCCTAAGGCATCCATTAGTCCTTTATGCACATGGCTTCAATATGATAATTCGAAAGTCTTCACAAATTATTTGAAATTTGGTAACCAATTCCACCCAAATTGAGTAAGAATTTGGCTAATTTTTTTATGGAGTTATGGTCCCTTATTTGATACCTTCTTCTAAAAATGTTTATTTTAGCTGTCTATAAGTGTTATATTTTGCAATTAACATTTTTATTTTTAATCTAAACATTTGGCAAACTGGCCAATTTCTGAGAAACTGAAAATGGGACACAATACTTGAATCCTATGCTAATGTAAACAATGTATATTTACAATACAATACAACATGAAAGCTAATTTTTCCATGTAGAAAACCCACAAAAGCAATTAAAAGTATGTACACAGAACTCCTACATGTACTTAAGACTCCCCCGTGTACAAATTAACAGTATACTTTATGGCTTTTTCTGTGTTTTAATGTTTTAATGTCAATAACTGCATGTTCAACAAAATACCATGATTTACACCTGACTTGTTAGTGTCATCTAGATTGAATATTTTGTTTATTTATTGACTATGAGCAAAGCTAGACTGAAAAATGTAATTCCCTAAGGTTTCTTTCGTCAAAAACCTTTTTGAAGACTAGGAAAAGTTTCAAAGTACACCTGCTTTTTGTACCTGCATCATACCTTGGAGTCAAATTAAGTAGGCCAACAAATTCGGTACTGTAAAACTAGTACATTCTTTACCATTTGAAATCAAATTTCTTCACCAATGAAACTGTAGAAGGAAACACATTTTTTCTGAGCAGGCTAGACAGGAGTGTATTAAGATTACTATCATAACACTTTTAATATTTAAAAACAATTTCAATGTCAAAAATTTATCTTTTCTAAAATCAAATTATTTGGTTTTTAACTGAATATTAAAAACACATCCTTAATTTGTGTATTAAATATATAATTTTCTCATTAAGATGTTTAAATAATAGAGCATGTACCAGGACATTGCATATGATACCATAGACATGGTGACAGGGAAAATGGAGAGGAAAAAAAAAGATAGTAGTAAACTTGAGAGTCACAAACAGGATACATTATTACTCTGTGTTCCTTCATATTAAATTCTAATTAAGTGCCAAAGTGCTACAAACTACGCCTGTCAAAAAATTGCCTTTTTAATAAAATGTATAAAGGGCCATTACTCTGAAGTGGCTGAAGCCATTTGGCTGGTTATCAATCTTGGTCGAGAAATTTTGACCATGAACATTTTCCCCAAGTTTTATGAAGATCGGACAACAACTGTTAGTTAGACAGCAGACATTGCTGTGGACGCCCATCGCCAGCCATTGGTGGTCCCATGATACAACCCATCTTCAATAGGCATATAAATAAAGGAGAAATTAGTCTTTACATCAGTTAAAGTACAGGAACACCCACAGCAATACTTGGTTTTATACTGTCCTGAAAACATAACAAACTTACATAGAATCATGCACATGTCGATGATTGCTTCAATCCTGTCAGCAATATTTCAGCTAAGTCAGGATGAGAATAGTTTAACCAATAAATCAGCTGAGTAAAAGGAAGTTGTGACTGCTACTAGAAAAGGACAGAGTGGAAAGGAAGTTATAACTAGGACCAGATAAGTAGGGTGGACAGATTTAATTATCAATACATCATTAATAAAGAAACCAAATAAGTATGCATTTATAATCAATAATACCTGCAGGTTTGGTCTTGTCTGGTGCTGCCAGAAACATCCATTGTCGTTCTGGGGGTGTTGTACTGTTAACTAAATAAAAAAAATTAAAATAAGTAAATGTGTCACATAGCATTCACATATATGTTACAAACATATGGAAAGCATAACATTGCTATGTCAGTTCTACAGTCATGAATGGTGCATACACAAACTCTTAATATATAGAAGAAGTTCTTTGGTTTCTGATTTCTTGCTTCCTATCAAGATCATTTCAGAATTTCATAGTTTTCTTGACAACAATTACTATTTCATGACCTGAGGAAAACTAGAATCTTTTTCCTTTTTATTTTATGTTTTAGGCAATACATCCCACAATATCATTTTCTAACTAAATGGTCAAACGGTACAACATATAAATAGTTTGCTGTATACTTAATGGTAACAAAGACATAATAAAGAAGTGAGCAAAAATGGCTAATTATTGGCAACAAACAGAGAATGTTACAGACAAACATATATCCACACAGATCTGGTACAGACGGACATAAATCCACACAGATCTGTTCCAATAGCCTTTTTGTATTAACTATAATCAATTTCTGCAGACAATTGACCACTATTCAGGTATATATGTAGCTTCATGTTTAATTTAACAGAGGCTAAATGAAATATTATTAATAATCAATTTGTCTTAATCATTACAGTGAGTTCTAAAGGTCAGCATATGTAGAATTAACAATCATAGTCAGTTCTGGCCCAAACCCTGTACACAGTTTCTAAAATTGTTATATAAATAAGGCTCGTTTGGTTGAATGAAATTGATGAAATACCATACCTCCACCTTATGTAAAGATGTTCAGTTTTATTGAGTTACCTGGGTAAAATCCCACACCTTTAGGGCAGGAAAACTCGCTCCAATTGTACTATAAACACAAGTTCTAAATTCACATTACTGAATTTGACCATTATAACTGCGTTTTACATGTGCATTGTGACCTGATTGAGTGTATATTGTGGCATTCCCCAATTTGTTGTAAATTACCCAACAACAAATCAAAAGATAAACTGTGGGCAGTGCTCACTAATTGATACCTTATATGGGAAATATCATTCCATTGATTGATTGGATGTCTGCTTTACGTCCAGCGAGCAATATTTCAGCTATATTCAGGACGGGAACAAGTTAACAAACAATAAATTAACGGAAAATGCAGGTGGGATGGGTCACAGGGAATACAATTTTGACTGCCACTGGAAAAGTATGAAGTTTTGGGTAGGGATGGAGAATTTAGCCTTCTGTAGCGGCTACAATGAGCCTACAAAAGGGGTCTTTATCGTGCAATCAAAATGTTAAATATCAGATGCACAATGGCAAAGATTCTGAGTAAGTTTATCAAATTTCAAATTCCATTCAGTAGTGTAGGACACCCTCATCACTATATACTCCACTAAAGTGGGGGGTATAAAAAAAACCCTCAGATATGTATGCTACTTAGGTAAACCTACAGTCTCAACATAATATCACTGTTTCTCTTGTGTAATTTCTAAAGTATACTGTCAACATGGTTCATTTTACGGAAGAGAACTCCACAATCCAATGTCAAACTAGCCTTTCTGATTGTACCAAGAACAAAGAACCCCCATCAATATATCAATGCCATACTAAGAAGCGATAAATCCCTTATTTACACACAAATCATCTTTGTACAAATCATACCAGTAGAATACAGAATTGATTTTTAGTTAAAATAATGTAAAAAACTGAACTAAAAATGTCTCAAGGATGAGTGACCTAATTCTGTCACAGCAACAAATCAATATTCTATAACAATGCAGAACAATGACTGACAACTTAGCTATAAGTACATAAAAAGCCACACTTTCTACAGAATAAATTATGTTTAATTAAATGTAACTTGAAAAAAAAAAATCTATAGAAAAAGTGTTAGGTTTAGATACATTAAGAACACATGATCTTTTCTGAAGATCGCTCTACTACTGAAAATTTTTGTTCAGATATCATAGGCAGAGATATAATATTTTCCTGTATAGAAAAGGAGAAAAAGAGATGAGGCTGGTGAACACAATACTGAAGATAGCATTTAATACAGTTACTACCAGTGAATGAAACCGTAAAAAGTGTCCTTTAGGTACCGCCCACCACCACCCTTTAATTCTGTAAATGGTACTCCTGTACTGTGTGCAATATATCACCTCCAGAAAATATAAAATTAACAGACATATAAAACAGTATCTGTCTTCCAAGTTTGTGTCTGAAATCTTTCCTTTTGATGTAATTTATAACATTTCCTCTGGCAAATTTCAGTTAAATAGTGAGCATTTTTTCTTGATTAAACAATAACACATTCAAGCATATCTTGTTTGATACAAATGGTAGACATTATATAATATAATCTGATGCAAAAATACTGATAAAGATCTCTGACAATAGACTTGTTGGTCTTTATATGGACTTTTTCAGAATGGAATATCATGTCAACTTTAGTAACATTTTGTATTCATCACCTAGCAACCAGAATCACTTGCTACATAGACTCAAACAACAGAGGGCAGGTAGCTAATATCAGATTATGTGTGCACCCTTGTTGAGACGACGGACTGCACTGACCAGAACTCCTAGGCAAGTTGCTACAGGTAATATCAGATTATGTGTGCACCCTTGTTGAGACGACGGACTGCACTGACCAGAACTCCTAGGCAAGTTGCTACAGGTAATATCAGATTATGTGTGCACCCTTGTTGAGACGACGGACTGCACTGACCAGAACTCCTAGGCAAGTTGCTACAGGTAATATCAGATTATGTGTGCACCCTTGTTGAGACGACGGACTGCACTGACCAGAACTCCTAGGCAAGTTGCTACAGGTAATATCAGATTATGTGTGCACCCTTGTTGAGACGACGGACTGCACTGACCAGAACTCCTAGGCAAGTTGCTACAGGTAATATCAGATTATGTGTGCACCCTTGTTGAGACGACGGACTGCACTGACCAGAACTCCTAGGCAAGTTGCTACAGGTAATATCAGATTATGTGTGCACCCTTGTTGAGACGACGGACTGCACTGACCAGAACTCCTAGGCAAGTAGCTACAGGTAATATCAGATTATGTGTGCACCCTTGTTGAGACGACGGACTGCACTGACCAGAACTCTTAGGCAAGTTGCTACAGGTAATATCAGATTATGTGTGCACCCTTGTTGAGACGACGGACTGCACTGACCAGAACTCCTAGGCAAGTTGCTACAGGTAATATCAGATTATGTGTGCACCCTTGTTGAGACGACGGACTGCACTGACCAGAACTCCTAGGCAAGTTGCTACAGGTAATATCAGATTATGTGTGCACCCTTGTTGAGACGACGGACTGCACTGACCAGAACTCCTAGGCAAGTTGCTACAGGTAATATCAGATTATGTGTGCACCCTTGTTGAGACGACGGACTGCACTGACCAGAACTCCTAGGCAAGTTGCTACAGGTAATATCAGAATATGTGTGCACCCTTGTTGAGACAACGGACTGCACTGACCAGAACTCCTAGGCAAGTTGCTACAGGTAATATCAGATTATGTGCGCACCCTTGTTGAGACGACGGACTGCACTGACCAGAACTCCTAGGCAAGTAGCTACAGGTAATATTAGATTATGTGTGCACCCTTGTTGAGACGACGGACTGCACTGACCAGAACTCCTAGGCAAGTTGCTACAGGTATTATCAGATTATGTGTGCACCCTTGTTGAGACGACGGACTGCACTGACCAGAACTCCTAGGCAAGTAGCTACAGGTAATATCAGATTATGTTGTGCACCCTTCCTAAGAAAAACTGCACTGACCTGAACTTCTTGGCAAAATAGACTGGTCCCATTTATGAGGCAGACTGAACTGACCTTTGAGAGTAACCAATAGAAACAATACCTGGTTTAACTAAGATGACTGAAATTTGTAAAATTGGTTAACCATTTAAATGGTAAATAAGGAAGGTTATATAAAGACTATCATTACATATTTATTACTTCTGTAATTACATATAACTTTACTGGATTACACATATTAATTTCAAACAAGAAATGCTTATTCAGCTCTTATAAATTGGATGCTAGTGTAGTTGTTCTCAAATTAATGTTTTGACATTTTTAAATATATATGATATACAGCCTACAAATTTGTCTGAAATGAGAACCAGTAATTATCCTGACTTTCTTAAAAATCAACATGATACAGTTCTGTACTGAATAACACCTCTTCTCAAAAGACAGACCACTCAGTACAATGTGTTTATTTGGCAATGTATTTGTATTGACATGGCTCACACTTATAAGTTATTAAGTTTCTGAAATGATGCAGAAAGAAAAGACAACAAGAAAAAAATTACCATAATTAGTTTAGTGGAGAATGAAAAAAGAAATTTTTTGGTATTGAAGATAAAATATCCTTTATCTTTTTTTTTTAACAAAAAAATATCACATATTTCATTCAATGAACATTCAACAGTAGACCATGAAGTCTAAGCAGTACATACTTTCTTTCATTCATTGACCTATTGACATATACAACAAATATGCATACATGCAGCCTTTTTTATGTGACCTCTTTATGGCAATTTTCAAAGTTAGGGGTTTTTTTTGTGCCTTTTATGTGACCTCTTTATGGCCATTTTCTAAGTTTGTAGGTATTTTTTTGTTGTATTCAGCCTACAACAAACACTGTTTAAAGACTGTGAACCAGCTATTTTAAGGTTCATTAATTTATTATACAACTGTCAAACACCCAAATGTAGAAGTTAAAAGTTCATCATTGTCTGTCAAATACTTTAAGCATACATGTCTGATAAATCATACTCAATGATTCTATAATATATACATATATGATATCAATTACGATAAATCATTCTTAATAATCTTGTATGTTTAGAAATCAGCAGGGATTGTTGCTAGTAATATTAGCATTAGAAAGGGCACTTATCAAAATATTTGACACAGGTCCAGACAGATAATGTCTATGATAATGAAAACATTCACCTTTATTTGCCCAGTAGTGTTATTAAGTTAACTGGTTCACAAAATTTGTCATCGGAACACTTTGACAAACTTCCTGTCTGTTCAGACATGTAACAATGGTCATTCTAATATGACGTCCTGCTTTAGCTATGTAGACAAAGCCGTGTCAAAATTCCAATAAGTTTAGTTCGCAAATGCGTAAACTGCGTGTTTTGTGTAAATGTAAAAACTGACTTACAAATGCCGTTTGTTATGTGTTATCCATAATTATCGTTATTGTTAATAAATTAGTTATTTTTAGTCTGAATTCTGAGATTTATATGATTTAAACTACTCCCGATACATTATTTTTTTAACAATTCTACATTCGAATTAATATGACGTCACAATTAGAATTCCGACGTCATATTACGCTGAACTGAAAATTTCAAACTGGAACAATGCAATTTCGTTGAGATTTCTCAATATTTTTGTTTAAAAGGTACGTACATTCAATAAAATGGCGAGAATATATGTTTATGTCAATTTTATTTGCTTTAACATACTGTTTTAGGATATATCGTATTAGTAAAACAACAATATTACCACTGAAAGCGTCCTCTTAGAACCGCTTCGAAATTTTAAAACATTTGTTAAACATTAGAATCGAAATATATATAGCTATAGCTCGGTATAAAATATTGACAAATATAAGGTCTGACCATGTTCTAATTCCCATAAAGCCCGCTCGCAATAATCTATTTCTTAAATATAAGTAATGAAACCATCTGTCTTCAAACCAAAGAAAAAAATTTTTTTAAATAATAATACAGCTAGTACAATATGACTTTTTCTTTCAAACATTTTCTTATTTTTTATTTTGTACTTTGTCAACTTTTTCTTTAAGAAAAAACTAATGAAAAAAAAAACCAAAAAAATTCCAGTACAATATTTAAGAGATTAGCTAGTTATGACGTAAAGTTTTACGCATGAATTACAAGTGGTCTTTTGAGCAGGTTTAATATTTTGGATGGAAGCATCCTGCAATCTGATTGGTCACCATGACAGGATATACGACACCATATTGTCCAGAAGCAAAAATACATAAATGGTAATTAAAGTTAAAATCAGGAATTTTTTTTTTTTAAATTGTTAAAATTGTTAATTGGACTATATAGAAGAAATGGGCTTACTTCCACTACAAAGATCATGAAATGCTGATCCTGCAACGACCAATCCTATCACACAAAGAGTAAATAAAAACAGTACTCTAGTAATAAAATCTGGCATTATTATTTCATGTAATGCCATGGATCTATAGAATATGACAAGATCTAGACCAATTTAATGTTCAATTCTTTGGTGTTTTGCATACTTATTTTAATAGTTCTATAAGGGTAACAACTTTTAAATACTTTTTTTTTTCAATCCAGATTCTTATCGAAGTAGGTAATTAAAAATCAATATGCACAGGGGTGCAAAAGCTGAGTTGCCGTATTTTATTAACCAAAACTTTCCTTGTCTTCATTTTAAGATTTAACATAATTGGTTATTACAGGCATTACATGTAAACTGGAGACAAGTGAGGAAGGGTTTCAGCAGGAAAAATGTAAGCTTTATCAACAAATTTTCAAAGTTGCATAAAATATGAATTTGTGAATCCTCTAACAGTATTGAACCATTGTGTAAAATTTCAGATATGTACTTGATGTAGTTTTTGAGTTATGGTCCGGAAACTACTAATTCAAGAAATGTTCTAACGTTTATCTGTCACTGTGACCTTGAACGGATTTACCCCAAAATCAATAAGATCCTCCTGTTATGGTATGTAACAATATACCAAAGTTTCATTAAAATCGGTTGAAAACTTTTTGAGTAATGGTCCGATACTACTAATTCAAGAAATTCTCTAACATGTTTCTGTGGCTGTGACCTTGACCTTAAACGGATTTACCCCAAAATCAATAGGGTTCCTCCTCTTATGGCATGTAACAATATCCCAAAGTTTCAATAAAATTGGTTTAGAACTTTTTTAGTTATGGTCTGGAAACCACTAATTCAAGAAATTTTCTAACGTTTTTTCTGTCGCTGTGACCTTGACCTTGAACGGATTTACCCCAAAATCAATAGGGTTCCTCCTGTTATACTATGTAACAATATCCTAAAGTTTCATTGAAATCGGTTCACAACTTTCTGAGTTATGGTCCGGAAACCAATTGTTGATGCCCGCCCGCCATCATCATAACAATAGCCGAGTTCAACTTCGTTGCAACTCGGCTAATAAGTACTTCTATTCAAATAAGGCTTGTAGTATTTCATTTGAGTACTTTTATGAAAAGAGTTGTGGTCGGGGACATACTAAAACACGTTTAGACTAAATATCTAATACTACATGTCACTCCTAGCTGTAAGTAAAACTACCGACACAGTACACATGATAGTAATACACAACTTTTTTTTGGTTTGAGATAATTGGAGACAGTTGAAGACAATAGAATTCTGGCGTACATGTAAATTACTCGGACCATGAAGCAGTTTCATTTCATTCTGGTGAATCTTATGTGATGATATGGGGACTGGACATCTGCTGTATAGATTGTAAAAAATACTACATGTACAACAAAAGTCACTTATTATAACAGCTTTCCACAAGATCAAAAAAAGGGGGAAATTAAAGACATAAAAAATATGTTAGAATCTTATTATAAAGAAACAATACTGTCATAATATAGTAGATGTATCAAGGGTATGTTAACTACACCCCTGCAATAGGAGTTCAAACTATTAAAATTCTTCCAGATTGAGCAACTTTACATAAAATAAAGTTTATTAGGATTGCCATTAAATTCATATTGACTGACATTGTCAAAATTTGACCTTGAATTCAAGGTACAAGAGTGCAGCTTATGCTGGTGATTGTGTGATAACAGTCTGAATGTTTGTCATGAATGTGAAGATTGATTGATTTGTAGGTCAAGGTCAGGTCAGCACTATGTTAAAATTGTACAAAAAGTAGTAGTACTGTTACTGTACAAGTTGTGGGAAAAAAGTTAGCAAAAAGATAAAAGTTCTAAGGCCTAAATGACCCAACCATTTGATCAATACTTTTTGACAATTTAATATAGAAACACAAAATAAATCGAATGAACTGCATTAGTAAAAATTTCTACTCAGGTAATCATTTTACAGTTGTAAAGCTAAATATCAATATACTACTATTTTCCGTTTTAAAGATTGATTTTTTTACTATAGTAACCACATTGTTCACACCTGTTACTACAGTTAAATACAATCTGGTACCATAACATGTAAGAACCCAGTTTGTAAACAATGATGTGGCACTCGGCACATGGCTATTACTTGCTGGTTATTTTTATTTTATGATTCATGCTGGAAAAAGTGATCATACATTGTCCTACTTTTGCTAAACAGGGCCAGATTTTAAGGACCAAGTTTAAACATTAATGTGGCACTCAGCACAAGGCTTTTACTTGCTGGTTATTTTAATTTATGATTCATGCTAAAGAAGTGATCATACATTTAAACTGTCCTACATTTTATAATAAAGACCACATTTTATAGACTTCAATCTACATAAGAAAATGACACAGTAGAAATAGGTCAAGCATATAATTAAAAAAAACATATAGTGAATCAAATTATTTTCTGTTAAAAAAATATTTTACAGGTGTGTTCCTTGTCTTTTCTTGGTTAATGCTACACAGGACCATGAGGTTGTGACACGGTGAGCTTGTCTTTTCTTAGTAAATGCTACACAGGACCATGTGGTTGTGACACTGTGAGCTTGTCTTTTCTTGGTAAATGCTACACAGGACCATGTGGTTGTGACACTGTGAGCTTGTCTTTTCTTAGTAAATGCTACACAGGACCATGTGGTTGTGACACTGTGAGCTTGTCTTTTCTTGGTAAATGCTACACAGGACCATGTGGTTGTGACACTGTGAGCTTGTCTTTTCTTGGTAAATGCTACACAGGACCATGTGGTTGTGACACTGTGAGCCTGTCTTTTCTTGGTGAATGCTACACAGGACCATGAGGTTGTGACACGGTGAGCTTGTCTTTTCTTAGTAAATGCTACACAGGACCTGTGGTTGTGACACGGTGAGATCCTGTCTGACAGAACACCACTGTACAAGTAAAAGTACTAGTCGATAATAAAAACGTATTCTTCTACGTGTCAAACTCAGTAAATACACGCATACAACATGATAATTAATCACTTAGAACAATGCATTTACCTATCTATACTAAAGACACAGCTAAATATGACAATACTGAGAAAATAGTAACATTTCTAATGTTATCAGGTTTCTGTGTAGTATTACCTTCGATAACAGGAAAAGAGGAGAGATTAATCTTCCCAACAAAGACTATCGTACAGACAACAGGAAAGACAGAAATGGACTAACTGCGTCATTCTTATAACCTAGGTTTGACATGCATGACTATTTATGAAACGTCAAATTAACAGAAAAATCTTTACAAAAGAATGGCAATTTAATCACCTTGCAATTAAATGTGACTCAATTACTAATAGAAAATAACCATGACTTTATAAAATAAGCATGACAATATTATCACAGTTATTTAGTTACATACATTTTTTTTAAAGGTTTTAAACTAGTATAGCAACTCTGACCATTGGCTCTGACTAAACATTCCTTGTTACATGATGAATAGTATGACAAAACTCTAATAGTTAGGACTGACCATTTACTATGTTACAAGATGTTCAAACAGGATTTTTGACAGTCTGACTGGGTACAAATAAATTGAACTTGTTAACACTAGCCCTTTAATCTTCTTATATTCTGATTAATTAATGTTTTTAATAAGGTTTAGTTTTAATACAAATGTACTTACTGTATAAAGCAGTACAGTGAAATTATCCACATAAAGTACCAATAAAAAACCTGGCTACTTAATTACATAATTAAGAGGTTTTTTGTAGAGTGTTATGTAACCTATCCCTTTTCATAGTTTACAAATGTGTGATAACAACTCACAGTTAGTACAAAATTAAGTGCAACTCCTAAATATTCATGTAAAAACTTATTATGACCCAGTATGTGGATATAGTGTTCCAGGCACATAGGGTCCTCTACACTCCACTCAGAAACAACTGTATTTAAAATGGACCACAGATTTGTAGGGATGGCAAACAGTCACATCGAAGCAAAAATACAGAATCATCTTATTTTCACGAAGTCTCTTTAAAAAATATTGTATTCAATAAAATTATATAATAGTGTTACCAAGATATCAAATTAAGGTCTTAAAATATGGATTTAAACAATCTTAAAAACAATTCCGCATCAGTAACGAAAATAAATTTCGTCATAAGCATTACGTAAATAGCATTAAATATCAGCAGCGGCCTGTATACAAAATATTGTCACCATACATTGCATAGTTACAGGGGAACAGCCGTAACCCAAAAACTTTAACATAGTCGCTGGACCGTGAAATTGAGGTCAAGGTCAGGTGGAACCTACCAGACAGTCATGTACTAGTCATCAGCAACCTATATACCAAATATTGTCATCCTACCATGCGTAGTTACAGAGGAACTATCGTAACCCAAAAGCTTTAACGTAGTCGCTGGACCATGAAATTGAGGTCAAGGTCAGGTGACACCTACCAGACAGTCATGTACTAGTCATCAGCAACCTATACACCAAATATTGTCATCCTACCATGCATAGTTACAGAGGAACTGTCGTAACCCCAAAACTTTAACGTAGTCCCTGGACCGTGAAATTGAGGTCAAGGTCGGGTGACACCTACCAGACAGTCATGTACTAGTCATCAGCAACCTATACACCAAATATTGTCATCCTACCATGCGTAGTTACAGAGGAACTGTCGTAACCCAAAAACTTTAACGTAGTCGCTGGACCGTGAAATTGAGGTCAAGGTCAGGTGACAGGTGACTGACTGGCAAGTACTCATCATAAGCTACCTCTGGACCAAATTTGATGGACATAGGGCTTGGGCTTACAAAGATATGAAGCAAGATGTCAAGTGTTTACGCCGCCGCCGCCGGATTCCCATACATATGTCTCGCCTCCAGCGACTTTCGTCACAGGCGAGACAAAAAACAAGTGTGGACTGTGAGCACGCCCACAAAGGGATACCCCCGCTTCGCTTCAAGTTAAATTATCTCCCCTGAATAACATCCGACAGCGACTAAAATTCTTCATGCACATCTACATATGATGTACTTCCTTCAGGTAAAGTTTCATCAAAATCTGTCAAGCGGTTTAGGAGAAGCGCTTACAAGCGATGTGGTCAGACGGACAGACAGACAGACAGACAGGGCGATTCCTATATACCCCCAAACTAGTTTGCGGGGAGTATAATAAGTATACATGTTGAGAAAAAAAACTTGTATCTTTTAAAACTTTCTTCTATGTTACCACCTAACCAACCATTGCATTTATATAAATGCAAATTTTGTCTCCAATCTGACCAAGCTACAAATCCCCTATCCCAACTAAACACAGTATAATACAATTTTGTCTCCAATCTGACCAAGCTACAAATCCCCTATCCCAACTAGACACAGTATTACAATGCATATTCACATGCATGTTTTTGATTTACTAATGTTCTTTCATAAGATATTAAATGTAAAGTTTCACACCATGGATTACATCATCTTATCTATGTATGGATTCAGGCCAAGGATCATAGATGTCTTATCTGATCTGTAAAAGTGACAATGTTGTACTACACCAACACAGACTGGCTGACCTGTTAAGGATAGTGTGTGTTCTACAATGCACAGCTGATACCATCAGAATTCTTTGGTATTCATAATTATTCAAGATTAATAGAATACAAATTTGTACATGTGTCAACATATCTGATTAAGGTATCAAAAATGACCCTAAGGCCAGTCCAAGGATGACACAGATAGCAGGACAACCTGAGGTCACACTGTACATCATTGTGAAAATTCAAACATGTAAATATTTCACATAGTATGTTCAACATTTCCAAACTGTTCATATTTGAAATACTCAAGCTGTTCTAATAATCTACTTAAAAAAATGAGGAATAACCATAAACCATCATATAAAACCTCAAAAAGATATAGTCCTTGTAAATACAAAAAACACAAACACAAAATTCATTTTGGACTTTAAGTATATGCTAGTACATGTATTATTTATTTACAACATGTAGAGGGATATTTTAAAGTTCCAACTTGTATGTTTGTACTTGTGTTCTCAAAAATTGTTTACAATGTCCCACTTAACAAACATATATTAGCATCCCCATTTAAATGGGCGGTAATCAAAACAATTTCATGGTCCTAAGTTACAATGATAACAACAATAAAAAAATCTATATCCAGTACTCATGTCTATTCTGGTTTGTCGTTCCCTAACACAAAGGACAAATAAACACCAATGTATTTATTAATTTTGTAAATTATCAATTAATTCTGAAGTGTCACAAAGGTGCATTCAACATTTGGTTACTATTACACCATGACAGATTATATCAGAATCAATAGAAAACAAGGAGATCAACAAAGAAACTATTATGTCTAAAAACCAAATAAATGTATAGACTGAGAAGAACCCAGAGAAATTGATCAATGCTAAATTACAGCAAACCCAAAGACAATATTTGCATTCAACATCAGAAGTAGTCATTAAAATATAAATATTTGTCTACAATAAAACTGTAATTAGTCTATAAATAAAGTGGAATCGGTTGTCAATATTCAGATAAAAACTGTGAAAACACTGGTTATAGTAGTTCAGCAGATATTATTATATTCTAAACAAAATAAAATAAAAATAACTTGTTTGTACCCTGAGTTATCAACAGATCCTTGAACTGAAAAAGATGATCATGAAAACATTCTGCAAAGTAAACACATAACGAAATAATGCAGATTTATGGAATTAACCTATAGCATAGATATGGGCAGTAGGGTTAGAAAAAAATTGGGTGCTCCTAGCAAAATAAAAGTTGTAAAACTCAGCCATGTACACATCATAGCTACAAACCTTATTGTATCTAGTCTACTTACAAGACCGAAGTTCATCAGGTGGAATCATCAGTCTCCTAGGAATGGAACTGGTATCAGCAGGCATATAGAACGATGATGGGAGGCTGTAGATGGGTGGGTACATACATCTCATGTACCAGTATGGTGACATGGTCATGTATGGCATCGTTGTGCTCGAAAAAGACATTAGAGGATATGTCGACTGAGAGGTTGCATAGGAGTAATCGTTGGTTTGATCACAGAAAGGATAATTATGGTTGTAGTAGACGGTAAAAGTGACATCAGTGTCCGTGAGATCAATGAAAACACTATCTGGGTATAGATAAGTTCCCGATTTGTTTTCCTTTTTTGCAATGTCAATGTCAAGAAGTTGTTTCTTGGTTTGTGAATTCTTATCTTTACAAGAACTTTCAACTGGTGGATTTCGTTTGTGAGATATTTGGGCACTGTCGGTGGAGTTGCCTTGGAATTCTTGAGTATTCGAGTGAGTAATATCACTACTACTTTCAACTTGATCCTGATCCGAAACTGAAACTTCTGCAATACTTGTTTCGGAACTGTCGTTAGACTTTTCAGCTTCCTCCATACCAAGCGTACTACAGTAATAGTGTAGCTGGTACATATCTGATTGGCACTGTGGACATTCGGCAGGTGGGCAGTCATACCGAATCAATGGACAACCAGTGGTGTACCTAGCCAACTGATCAAGTTCCTCCTTTGTAAATTCTGATTCTGGGGTTTCCTGTTGAGTACTTGACAAATCAGAGTCTGACTGGATTTCTGAACTAGATATGATTGAGCCATTGTCACTCTCTGATTCCTCTGTAACGGAACTTTTCTCACTCGAGTTTAAATCATTGCATATCAAATCTACATTATCACATTCAACAATACTACGTGGCTTATCACTGGTGTCCGACAATAAATAGGAATTATTCAATACATAATTTGCCACAAATTTTGAGTATGATTTCTTTGAATTTTTCACTAGATTTGATGTTGTGTCTTTTTGATGAGATTTTTCTAACACCGAGATCAAGGCACTAAGATTCTTTACATCCTTCTTTGTTTTTATTTCTTTGGGACTAACAACCTCATCTGGAGCATCACTCTCCGAACTTTTACTGTCCGTGTCAGTAGAATCTTTCTTTGTCCTGAGCAGACTTTCAGCTAGAGATCTTTGTTTTCGGCTCAAAGCAGCTTTCAATGTGTCTTTTAAGGGAATCACAATGGGTGTATTTGCTTTGTTTAATTTTTCTTTCTTCTTAGACTTTTGTCTCCAACGATTGTTTCCTTTAGAACGTTCCTTCTGACAACGTTTGCAAGATGAAACTGTCGTATGATTATATGATGGATAATATTGTTTAAAATCACAACTTACGGCATTCATGATACTGACAACTTCCCTTTTGACCGGCAAAGTCTGAACCACAACTGATTCTTCCATTGTTAACAGTTTAATTATATGTTCTCGAATAAATTATAACAAAGAAAAATAAATGTGTCACATGCACACACCTGAAACAAAAGGAAATGTGGAATAAGAAAAACCACAAAATTATGTCAAGTCCTTCTTATGACATAAACATTAACAAAAACAATCTCATTGTGAACGGTAAACAGTAATCTAGTCCACACCTATTAACTGGTCACGGAATACTCCTTATTGATGAAACACCACACAGAAATGAATATTTAATGTTGTTACCTTTGTCAAGATGATATTTTTGATTATAACCTTCACAAAAATTCACAAGGAAGATTTTTCTTTAGTCACCTGTTCTCCAACACACATGTGCTTTAACTTCCTGTCCTTTGTGTCCTATGCTTTCTTATTAAATCAGATGTTTTCAATGGAGTTAAATGACCTCACTTTCCAAGGTCTAATTAACTAAGTGAGATGACCACAGGTAAATTGTTCAATAAAATTTAGTTTTCACTAAATCCCTTCAGGCAATGTCAGAGTTGTGTTTAGGGTATGTAAACTGATCTACTATTTAAGGTATTTATATAGATGACAAAGAACACAGGGCCTTGTATAATAACAAGCCATACACAACCTATTCAAAATAAATGAAGGATAAAAATACTACAGTTTAGGTGTGTATTTCATAAAAGGTCAAATTTACCACAAGAACAGACATGTGATCAAATCTCCGCTTCTAATATAGTAATATATTTTTTTTAAAGCCACGCTGTCTGAGAACTTACCGGTGTAGTAGAAAGTTGTAGTAAAACTGTTATCTTATCTCAATAGGTCATAGTAGTATTACAATGTTTGTGAATGAACTTTGAGAAAAGTTGTTTCCTGTGTCAATAACACACCTTCTTTATTTGTTAAGAATTATTAACACTTCATTACAAATCCTCATAATCTTTTTTTCCTGGTAAATGACACTCCAAGATGAGCCGATATTATATTGAATCCTTTGACAGTGTTAACAACTGAATTTCTCCTGGCTTGTTCCTTGTGAAGGTAAAAACAATAAAATGCTCATCAGTAAACAATTACACAGTAATGAAATATGTCCTGACAATTAGCAAACAATATCCTTGACATCTACGAAAGGTTTACGAGTTCCTTGTGTAGAAAATCTCCTTTCTAAGAAAATAATCAATGTCCATAAAGTATGTGGAAAACATCTACATATTTTTTTCCTTTTTCTAGAAACGAAGAGTCTTCATCAAATATGTGACAGCATTCCACCAGCTTATTTACGTTTGTATATAAGCATTACTCATTAGGATGTGATATGTAGTATACCTGAGTGTAAGATCAATATGTACTTCTAACCCCTGAGGTTAACTCTTGCTTGATGTCTCACTCTCCTCTCATGTTTTTGTACGATGGAATTGGACTCCCATCATGGATGCCATCGAAGGGAAACCACCTGAACTTCTTGACATCATCAATGTTAATAAGGCATCGCTAGTCACATGACTTTGACTCTAAGAATATTATTGAACTGTTATATGTTTAATAGACAGCCCAACTTCAGCTGCTATACTATACATAGGGCAAAGACCAAAGATAATTATCTTATCAGTTAATATATCTGTGATGTACATGGCTGTCACTAATCAATAAATTATACAAGTCTGGGATTAGAGAGTAATGTTCAGATTAACCTTTGTATTTTTATGTCATTTTTCAAGGCCATTAATTTTTTTTTCACTATTGACAGTAATTATTTTATTTTTCTTCTACAAAACAAATTGATTTGTTGTTGCTACAGATCCTTTCCTTGATCTGATTTTACTAAGAACCAAGCATATTTATATTAGTGTAAGAAATATACATGACAATGTTTGTTAAATTAATGAGTATTTTGTGGTAGTAAAAAAACAAAAAACATTTTTCAAATTTATTCAATTGTCAACTATGTCAAACCAAATACCAAGAAACTGGACAGTTTCTCCCTTTTTATATTTCTTACAAATTTTCTATTAAAAAAAATGTATTTAAGAGTGATACACGTTTGACCGAAGTTGAACTCTTGTGACATATATAAATGAAGACTTATTTGTATAGTTACACACAATTCATAACACAAGACAGCAGTAGTTTTATTGTCTTATTAAGGCATAAGATAATAAATACACATGTAAATATTAAATTACCTACTACCAGAATCTTCTTTAGGTGTAAGATAATAAATACACATGTACATATTAAACATGATAACAGTGGGGGGATGGGGGGGGAATGGTTTATAATCTACATGCATAAATATCTTAGGATAACAGACAATGAATACTGAGTATTTACAATACATTTTGTATTTAACTGAAAATGTCTGATAAATCCATCAAGTATGTTTTATCATATCTCTTTACAAATCAGTCTAGTGCATCCACAAATGTAGAAAATAGTGTCAATCCTGTCATAAATTATTTTTCCAAAAAAAAATATCAGACTACATGTGACAGTAAAATTACCTACAAAAAGTTTTAAATATTTACTAAAAATAAGTCATAAATGCTATCAATTAGTCTATATTTTCAGACACAGTTTTGTCCCTATCCCAGTTCAATGGGAGGTAACTCTATTCATACTACAATGCATGGGCTATTAAATTACTTCCAATACATGTATGAATTTAACTACAAGTTATGCTGAATCTTCAATAAAAAGATCAATAGCATAAAATGCCATGATATTCTGTTAAACAAGTATTTTATTTCTGACAGACGAGTTTCGTGTTAAAAACACAACTTTATAACCATGTGTTGACCTGTGTCAAACTGTATAATAGTACAAAATACAAGTTATAACATCATGAATTTGGGTCCCTGATCAAAGTGTTATAAAATTAAACATGTAGGTGTAAGATAACATGTAATAATTACATAACACTCAAAGTCAACTATTGTACCTGCAGAAGTTCATGAAAAAAAAAACCCCTGACTGATAGGAACGATAATTTTTACAGCATATTTTGTACAACTCAAGGGTTGTTAACAAATATACACAGGAATCAACCACTTCACACCTACAACATTCTTTACATAATCAGTAACAAAAACTGATATCACACAATCCATTCAAATCTCTTGACGTCAGTCATTAATGAAGGATGAAAACAGAATCTACAGAATTCTTTACGTCATGATACACAAAATGTTTAACAGACAACACAAATTTGGCAACGTTAAAGTAGGACTAATCCAAGCATATGTTTCTGGCAGTTACATGATATTACCCAAGCCATTACACAACATTATATATTCATGTGTTTGTAGCTAATTACCACAAACTGATAAAACATGAAATGAATAGTTGAAATATTTGTATGTTACTTTTATTTTTACATTGTACTGATTAGTAGGTTAGTATAAATAAGTCTATTTAGTAACATTTTCATTTATGATATTTAATAGCTATATTATGAAAAAAAAGAAATAAAGAAAAAAAGAAAAAAATAATTAATTTCTTTATTTGTTAGTTTGATAAATTGTTACTGAAGGAAGGAACATGTGTATTATTTTAGCAATATTCATGACAGAATTTGTAAACAAACAACACAGAGACCTGCTGTAATTAGAAACTATATTAATTTATTTACTAAAACAATTAAAACATAAAACAACAATAGTTTTTTTTGTAATATTCACATAATAACCTAACAGTATATCATGATGGTCACTGAGTATGTCATGACAAACTCAACAAATAGCACAAGGTCATCAGGTCCATTTTCACAAACAGTCCATTATGTCAATAGTCAGTGTTGTTGTTTTATCAGATCATACTTCTACAATGTCAACTTTCTATTGTATCACAATTGTTGAGACTAGTATTTGAATCAAGTGAAATATACCACAGAAAGTTAGTGGAAACCCACATATCATTCTTAGTTAATGTGCCTGCATGTGTATACACTTCATTATTTATTTATATTATCAGTGTATACCAGATAATACGACATCTAAACTATATTAGGTTTTACTGAGACTATGTTTGGTCTTTATTTTGATAAAAAATGACCGGGGTTTGACCATTAAAACAATATGTAGTTATCATAAAATCACAGAGAGCACCAAATCTGATGAACTCTGAGAGATAATTTCTGTTCATTACATATATTGTATGCCTCTCATTCACTAAGTACATATTTTATGGAAACCAATGTCAGGTTAAAACTTGAATATGTTTCTTTTGAAAAAATGATCACAAAGAAAATCTTAAAATGAAGAAACAAGAGGCTCCCAGGAGCCTGTATCGCTCACCTGAACCTGAAACCAAACAACCCTTTTCTATCCAGCTTTTCTTTGCTATAAGGAATTGCCCAACACTTCTGCAAAAGTCATAATAATTCCTATAAGGAGGAGCTTTTGATGCTTAGAGGGAGAAGGGAGGTTCACTTTAAATTTGCTGTACCTGTTATACTTTTTTAACTATCAGTCGAAAACTCTCTTGACTCCCCCCCCCCCCCCCCATTTTCTATTTTAAGCTAACGTAGCTATATAGGTAGTCAGGTGTCATGATTTGCACAATTTTGGTAGAGGACATCCTAAAGATGATGTGTGCAATGTTTCAAAGCAGTCCTTTAATGGGTTAAAGAGGAGAAGATTTTTTAAAATCAATTAAAATTGATTACAAAAATGTTCAAGGAGAATAATTCCTAAACGGTTCATCAGACAATCTTGACCCTAAGTCATTTTTGTAGCCCTCATAGAGCAGAACAATAAAGCAATACTAACTTTTTCTCTAGTTCAAATAATTTTCAAGATTTTAAGGCAAAAATGTCAAAAATAATCAATTTTGACAATAAAAGGGCAATAACTCCTATAAGGAGTCCTCATACAACTTCAACCCAATGGAGTGTTTCGTAGAGCTTTTGATGCCGATGAAGGCATGTCTCTTGGTTTTCTTGTATCTGTTATACTTTTTGAACTATAAGCCAAAAACTGTATTTTATCCCCCCCCCCTCCATTCTATTTTTAGCCATGGCGGCCATGTTGGTTAATCTGCAGCCATGGTTGGTGCAAACTTGGTTCAGGACATTTGACGGATGATGTGTACAAAGTTTCAAAGCAGTACTTTCAGTGGTTTCAGAGAAGATTTGAAAAAATCAATTAAAACCGATTAAAATAAACAGTTCAAGGGGAATAACTCTTAAACGTGTAATCAGACAAATCTTGACCCTAAGGCAATTTTGTAGCCCTCATAGAGCAGAACAATAAGGCAATGCTAACTTTTTCTCTAGTTCTAATAATTTTCAAGATTTTGAGGCAAAAATGGCTAAAATCAACAATTTCGACAATTAAAGGGCAATAACTCCTATAAGGAGTCATCATACAACTTCAACCCAATGGAGTGTTTCGTAGAGCTTTTGATGCAGATGAAGGCTTGTCTCTTCGGTTTTCCTGTATCTGTTACACTTTTTTAAATACAAGCCAAAAACTGTATTTTACCCCCCCCCCCCCCATCCAATTTTTAGCCATGGTGGCCAGGTTGGTTAATCTGCAGCCATGGTTGGTGCAAACTTGGTTGAGGACATTTGACAGATGATGTGTACAAAGTTTCAAAGCAGTACTTTCAGTTGTTTCAGAGGAGAAGATTTTAAAAAATCAATTAAAACCGATAAAAAAAAACAGTTCAAGGGGAATAACTCTTAACCAGTTTATCAGACAATCTTGACCCTAAAGTCATTTTTGTAGCCCTCATAGAGCAGAACAATTAAGCAATGCTATCTTTTTCTTTAGTTCTAATAATTTTCAAGATTTTGAGGCAAAAATGGCAAAAATCATCAATTTTGACAATTAAAGGGCAATAACTCCTACAAGGAGTCATCATACAACTTTGACCCAATGGAGTGTTTTGTAGAGCTTTAGATGCTGAAGAAGGAAGGTCTCTTCGGTTTTCCTGTATCTGTTATACTTTTTGAACTATAAGCAAAAAACTGTATTTTGACCCCTCTGTTCTATTTTTAGCCATGGCGGCCATGTTGGTTGGTCTGAGGCCATGATTTGGGCAAACTTGGTAGAGGGCATTTTACTGATGATGTATGCAAAGTTTCAAAGCAATCCGTTCAGTGGTTTTTGAGGAGAAGATTTTTGAAGAAAAGTTAACGACGACGACGACGCCGACGACGACGGACAACGACGGACGCCAAGTGATGGCAATAGCTCACATGACCCTTCGGTCAGGTGAGCTAAAAAGCAGTCTGTTGGAACCATGTTTTCCATCAGTTCCAGCAGCCTTGCCCAGTTATATCATGGTTCCTAGATATTATTGGAGAAGGAAGCCAAAATATGTGGTGAGAACTTTAAAAAAGTTGGCAATTTATATCAATTAAACTAACTAGAACTAACAACCCCAAAGCTCATATTTACCACCTAGAACTAACAACCCCAAAGCTCATCCTTACCACCTACAACTAACAACCCCAAAGCTCATCCTTACCACCTAGAACTAACAACCCCAAAGCTCATCCTTACCACCTACAACTAACAACCCCAAAGCTCATCCTTACCACCTACAACTAACAACCCCAAAGCTCATCCTTACCACCTACAACTAACAAACCCAAAGCTCATCCTTACCACCTAGAACTAACAACCCCAAAACTCATCCTTACCACCTACAACTAACAACCCCAAAGCTCATCCTTACCACCTACAACTAACAACCCCAAAGCTCATCCTTACCACCTACAATTAACAACCCAAAAGCTCATCCTTACCACCTAGAACTAACAACCCCAAAGCTCATCCTTACCACCTATAACTAACAACCCCAAAGCTCATCCTTAACACCTACAACTAACAACCCCAAAGCTCATCCTTAACACCTACAACTAACAACCCCAAAGCTCATCCTTACCACCTAGAACAACCCCAAAGCTCATCCTTACCACCTAGAACTAACAACCCCAAAGCTCATCCTTACCACCTAGAACAACCCCAAAGCTCATCCTTACCACCAAGTACTAACAACCCAAAAGCTCATCCTTACCATCTAGAACAACCCCAAAGCTCATCCTTACCACCTAGAACATAACCCCAAAGCTCATCCTTACCACCTAGAACTAACAACCCCAAAGCTCATCCTTACCACCTAGAACCAACAACGCCAAAGCTCATCCTTATCACCTAGAACTAACAACCCTAAAGCTCATCCTTACCACCTAGAACTAACAACCCCAAAGCTTATCCTTACCACCTAGAACCAACAACACCAAAGCTCATCCTTATCACATAGAACCAACAACACCAAAGCTCATCCTTACCACCTAGAACTAACAACCCCAAAGCTTATCCTTACCACCTAGAACCTCATCCTTACCACCCAGAACTAACAACCCCAAAGCTCATCCTTAACACCTAGAACCTCATCCTTACCACCCAGAACTAACAACGCCAAAGCTCATCCTTACCACCTAAAACTAACAACCCCAAAGCTTATCCTTACCACCTAGAACTAACAACCCCAAAGCTCATCCTTAACACCTAGAACCTCATCCTTACCACCCAGAACTAACAACGCCAAAGCTCATCCTTACCACCTAGACTAACAACGCCAAAGCTCATCCTTACCACCTAGTACTAACAACGCCAAAGCTCATCATTACCACCTAGAACTAACAATACCAAAGCTCATCTTTACCACCTATTTATATGGTAACTTAGTGGCATTCATTTTAAACTTTAACATTTTTAATATTTACTTAAAGACAACATTTCTAAAGTCTTGACAGGGAATCATTGTAAGCCTATCAAACTGCACTATTTTGACCGTGAGGCACAGCATGCTTCCTTCCTTGCTGATTCTGTAATTACTGTAGAACAATCCAGTACTAAGTGCTAAAAGTTAAACAGCAGGACTGACATGCTTTGACCCCAGAACACAATGAACTTGACATACTCTACTGACAATCAACTTAAAAATTAGTGGTAAATGTTAAACAAACCAAAGGACATGGGACTAATTGTTGTAAGTCATAAAAGGTGTTTCCAGCCTTGTCTGATAACAGAATGTTGTTGCAGAATCTAATTTGTACCGAGTGAGCTTCTGCTTGGAACAATTTTAACCAATATTCATGTAATAACCCTATATTACCAGTCTATTTATGTACTTTTTAATTAGGTCACAAGAAAATGAAAAATGTAATTAAAGTCAAGAATGAACCAGTTTGTCTGAAATGTGTTTTTTTTTAATTTAAACCTGAACTATAAGATATTAATTTCAGTATTAAATTTGGTCATTGCCCTTATATTATAAAATTCTTATTTACCATAAATTGATAGGACAATGAACTTTACCATTCAAGTATAATGTCACATGAACTTGTTGAGAAGTCCAGCAGTCAACTGCCCCCAGTAACTAAGTATTAACAGAAGGCAATGTACCTATATATTACAGCAATACACATATAACCAAATAACTACCTATATCAAATGTCCACGCTTATCTAAATCACATCCATGTACTTATACAATTCTGTCATTTTTATACCTATACAAATCATGCTGGTAGTGTCAAGTCAACAATACTATAAAATTCAAATATAGTGACCTTTGTGAAAATCTTAAAGAGCGTGCTGTGATGTCACAGTAAGTATTCTGACGTCATTGCAAGTTCACCTGAAACAATTTCAACCTGGAACAAGTTTTGTTCAGATTTTATTATTCATTTTTATGTCAATTTTGTTTGCTTTACATGTGGTTCTGGGATATAAGTTGTTTAGTTTATGGCAATTGAAAGTGTCCTATGATCCTCTTATAGCAACGAAATTGTAAAACATTTGTTAGACATATCAGAATTGAAATAGATAATTGAAATTAGACTATACAAAGTTGAGACCTTATATTTGCCTTCATTTTATACCTAGTTATTGCTCAGTATAAAATATTGCCAAATGTAAGGTCTGACAATGTTAAAGTTCACATAAAGCTTGCTTGCAATAATCTATTTCTTAATTAACTTTTGGGGTAAGTTCCATTTATGATGAACATCTAACTAATGAAACTAAAACTAGCACTCGCCTGAACCTGACATTTCTTCCTTTTTATCTAGTTTTTCTTTCCTCTAAGGAATTGTCCAACAACTCTCCAAAATTCATTAATTTTGCCATTTTTTGGGAATAACTCCTATAAGGAGTTGTCTAACACAGTAATCATTTTTGAGGACCTTGATAAGCTAAATAATTTTGATGGAAATTATTTTCTCTAGCTTTTACAGTTTCCAAGATATTGAGGAACAGGTGTTGTTACAGAAAAATGTCTCGCCTGCAATGCACATCAGTAAGGAAAAAAATTACCTCGTAAGCAATAGCATTAATTGTTATCATTTAAAATATACAATGCATGGCCACAGAGAAACTGACATAATCCAAAAACTTTAACAAAGTCACTGGACAGTGAAATGAGGTCAAGGTCAGGTGACAACTACCAGACAGTCATGTAATATTCAATAGCAACTTATATACCAAATATTGTCATCCTACCATGCATGGTTACAGAGGAAATGTCCTGATCCAAAAAATTTAACGTAGTCACTGGACTTTGAAATTGAGGTCAAAGTCAGGTGACTGGTGACTGACTGTCAAGTACTCATCATAAGCTACCAATGGACCAAATTTGATAGACCTAGGGATAAAGCTTTAAAGATATAAAGCAATGTGTCAAGTGTTTGCGCTGCCGCATCCGCCACTGGATTCCCATATATAGGCGAGACAAAAATTGACTAAGCTTCACTAAATGTCAGCCATGCATGTACAATTGAAGAAAATGGAACCTGAGCTACAGTCAAAATGTCAAACATGTACAAACTAAAGGGAACTGGGACTGTCAATGTCGGACATAAAAAAAACTGAAGGGAATTAGGAACATAAGCTACAGTCAAGACAATGACAGACAAGTACAAACTGAAGGAAATAGACCTAAGCTACAGTCAACATCAGTTTACATAAAAGGAATTGTTACTGTTAACAATTAATCATAAAGAACATTTTATGTATCTCTGAATATAAAACATATTGTCGTGTGTGTTGCGATGCTAGAAAAGTAAACTGTCATTATTTCCTCACAATGAAAAGAAAATCCTCTAATTATAGGATAAATCGATACCAGCATGTTTTGACCATTCGGTCAAATTTCTCAGTCAACAGGCATTGACATATTATCGTACAAAGTCTTTGTTGGTCATTGTAACAGCCTGAAGCATATAGAGATGTGATCTGAACGACTTGTTTACATACACTGTCGATCACTGAACTAAAAAATATGCCTAAAAAACCTTATCCCACTAATCTTTAGGCAATCTGTCTGTTTAAATTGCATTAATTCTAAGTCCAATGCCATTCCATTGTACAAAGTACAAAAATTGTTACTTTAATTCAAATGACTTGCTTTGAAACAGACTACATGTATTTATTTGATTTAAAATGTATTATCACAGACAAAATTTCAGTCAATAAAAGTAAGGTGATTGGCCAAAAGCAAGGTGACATAGCCTCATCTTCAGAGATGTTATCAGATAACACATTCATCTTAACATTGCAGTTCAATTTAATTGAAGTGTCATTCACTTTTATTCATCTCCATAAATGATTCATAACCAAGGTCTGTATTACATAATCTAGAAATGACAGGCTCTACACAGAATATACTGGAACATACAAATTCTGTGCAGTATTTTCTAGAATTGTCTTTTGTTCAAAATACAGTAGAATGTAAGGTTTTGTTGGTTACAAAACAAGATGAAATCTTCATTTTGTTTGTTCCTTTCAATAAATATTTGTGCTCATACTGCTTTAAGTATTTCATGTAAAATAATACAGAATTTGTACTGTGTTTCTAATAACCACAAAACCTCAAGTAATAATATTAAATCAATTCAGATTTCATGATGAAAAGATGACCTTCAATGGAAACTCTAAAAGACGAAACATGTAACAAAATCTATGTAACAACTTAGCCTTTCATTTTTTTCAATGGGATTTTAATATTTGGGGTTTTTTTGTAACATAGCATCAAATCTCACCTTCCTTTACAGTTTAAATGAATAGCAACCAACAATATAGCTAAATGAAAAGTGACAAGTCCATACAAATACATTGATACTACGTCAAGAGAAACCTGTTTCCCAGCTAATTTTCATTCACTTAGGGGTCATCCATAATTGTCAACATTTTTCACAAGTTTGCAAAGAGCACTCTTTTTGAAAGCCTCCTCCCTCCTAAAATACATCAACATTTTTTGCAAATCTGCACATCCACATGTAGGGTTAACAGTTGATATATTACATAGCCATTCCTATTACACCTAGTTGGGATTGCTTCAAATGTCTGTTGCAAATCATATTATAGAATTTTTTCTGTATTTATCATATTTTTACAATACAGCAGTTTAATTGAGATTTTTAATCACCTATTATGAATGCGCCCAGGATGTAACGAAACTGGATCTGCAATTTAAAATAATTTTTTTCTGTGATCACCTTATCATTCCTGGAAACTAGTTTGGTATACAATAAGCTTGAATGTTGCAGAGTGCATGATTTTTGACATCAATTGAAAAACTTGTTTGCTCATTTCTTAAGTTTGTTGTTTCTTTGTCCCATTCCACTTTTTTATTTATTCTACTTAATTCAATTATATAACAAATGTATTATACTGAAACCAACAACCAATGTGGGAAAGTATGAACAACACAACCAGAAAGAAATAAACTAGACAAAGTCAATCTAGCAATCACTGATTACACCCCCCCCCCTCCACCCCCCAAGCTTTTAACCTTGATGGAATTCCTCCAGCATTAATAGGCTTCATTCCGACCTGAAATGTATTTCCTAAAGTTTCATTGAAATATAATGCACACTTTTGGAATTATTGTCAGGAAACCTTTTTTTCTGTAAAAATTTCTAACATTTGTTGGTATATGTGACCTTGAAATTTCCCAGAAAATCAATAGGCTTCCAATAAACTTAATATGAAACTATATCCCAAAGTTTTATTGAAATTAAATGTAAACTTTTTGAGTTATTGTCTGGATATCCAAAAGTTCCATTGAATGCAAAATTTTTGAGTTATTGTCCAGGAATGTTTTTTTTTTGGTTCAAATATATACCATTTTTTGGCAACTGTGACCTTCAAATCCCCAAAATCAACAGACTGATATATAACAATATCCAAAAGTTTCATTCCAATAAGTTGCAAACTGTTGAAGTAATTGTCTGGAAACATCTTTTTGTGAACTGCTACCTGAAATTTGACAGATTTCCCCCAAAATCTATATGTTTCTTACCAACATGATATGAAGTGTCATGAACACTTTTTGAATTATTATCAGGAAACCAAATGTGGACAGACGAAAGGGACTACATATGAATAGTCTGTTAATCAGTATCACAGTCAAAATTGTAACGGTCCACCACGATTCGCCAAAATCAGGAGAGCCTCCATTTTTTGTTTGCCCTCATGACTACAGCGTCTGGTGGTGGACCGTTACAATTTTTACAACTAGAGGCTCCCAGGAGCCTGTGTCGCTCACCTGAACCTGAAACCAAACAACCCTTTTTTTTCCAGCTTTTTGTTGATATAAGGAATTGCCCAACACTTCTGCAAAAATCATTAATTTTGACCTTTTAAGGGAAATAACTCCTATAAGGAGGAGCTTTTGATGCTTAGAGGGAGAAGGGAGGTTCACTTAAAATTTGCTGTACCTGTTATACTTTTTTAACTATCAATCGAAAACTCTCTCGACTCCCCCCCCCCTTTTTTTTTTCATTTTTTCTATTTTAAGCCAGCATAGCTATGTAGGTAGTCAGGTGTCATGATTTGCACAATTTTGGTAGAGGACGTCCTTAACATGATGTGTGCAATGTTTCAAAGCAGTCCTTTCATTGGTTAAAGAGGAGAAGATTTTTTAAAATCAAGTAAAATTGATTAAAAAAATGTTCAAGGAGAATAATTCCTAAACGGATCATCAGACAATCTTGTCATCAGTCATTTTTGTAGCCCTCATAGAGCAGAACAATTAAGCAATGCTAACTTTTTCTCTAGTTCTTATAATTTTTAAGATTTTGAGGCAAAAATGTCAAAAATAATCAATTTCGACAATTAAAGGGCAATAACTCCTATAAGAAGTCATCATACAACTTCAACCCAATGTAGAGTTTTGTAGAGCTTTTGATGCAGATGAAGGCATGTCTCTTTGATTTTCCTGTATCTGTTACACTTTTTAAAATATAAGCCAAAAACTGAATCCCCCCCCCTCCGCCCTATTTTTAGCCATGGTGGACATGTTGGTTAATCTTCAGCCATGGTTGGTGCAAATTTGGTTGGGGACATTTGACGGATGATGTGTACAAAGTTTCAAAGCAGTACTTTCAGTTGTTTCAGAGGAGAAGATTTAAAAAAATCAAAACCGATTAAAAAAAACAGTTCAAGGGGAATAACTCTTAAACGGTTAATCAGACAATCTTGACCTTAAAGTCATTTTTGTAGCCCTCATAGAGCAGAACAATTAAGCAATGCTAACTTTTTCTCTAGTTCTAATAAATTTCAAGATTTTGAGGCAAAAATGGCAAAAATCATCAATTTTGACAATTAAAGGGCAATAACTCCTACAAGGAGTCATCATACAACTTTGACCCTATGGAGTGTTTTGTACTCTTCGGTTTTCCTGTATCTGTTATACTTTTTGAACTATAAGCAAAAAACTGTATTTTGACCCCTCTGTTCTATTTTTAGCCATGGCGGCCATGTTGGTTGGTCTGAGGCCATGATTTGGGCAAACTTGGTAGAGGGCATTTTACTGATGATGTATGCAAAGTTTCAAAGCAATCCCTTCAGTGGTTTTGGAGGAGAAGATTTTTGAAGAAAAGTTAACGACGACGACGACGACGAGGAAGACGACGGACGCCAAGTGATGGCAATAGCTCACATGACCCTTCGGGTCAGGTGAGCTAATAAAACTGATTGACAAATGTTTAGGATGCTTGTTAATAAGTTTTTGATCCTCAATTCTAACCAACCCAGTTTTCAGAGGGCCATGCAGATTGAGATTTGTCTTCCCAAACATTGGATTTTGAAGATGTTTCAAAAGCCGAAAACAGTTTCGGAAACTTTTCCAGTATTACTGGGTTAAAAACAAAAAACAAAAAATTCAGGAGAAAAATTGTTGAGATTAAAACCCCTTTGTGCGCTTGGCAAACTTGTGAAAAATGTTGTTATTTATAGATGACCCCTCATCACACTGATCCTATCATTATTTTGCTTTTATTTTGTGTCTTACTAACTGAAAACATTTGAAACCTTATTTTAAATTTGTTCAGTAAACATTCATTAGTCTTAGTTTATTTAATTACTGATGCTTCCAGTTATTTGGGCTGTAACAAGGTCTAGGGCTGTAATGAGTTCTAATTCTTTACACAAGTACCAGCAATTAACATTAAGTTACAAGAGTGAAAACACCCAAAATAATGAAAGCAATTAAAATTCAAATTAGGGAAGTTTTTTTTCAGAACATAAATAAGCGTTAACAAGAAATGTCCTCCCTGTTTACAAAGCATAAATTTCTTTAATGACATTACCACTGTTTATTTCAGTAAGATACATTTACTCTTTAAAACTTTTCAGGAATATTTTTGACAAGCAACTTTAAAAAAAAGAAAAAGAAACAAGTTTCAAATACTTCAACTGACCGCATGTATAATGACAGTGGCAAACATGTAAACACCGAACTCCCCTAGCAATGTACTTAATGAAATATCCCCCAGGCAGTTCTCAGTCAAGGTCCTATGATTCAATGTCACATTTTTTTTTCATCAATTATACTTGTAATAAACAAAAACAACACACAGCATTAATCTATTGAATTCCAAGAATTTTAAGACAATTTTTTGTTACAAGAGGTGAATTACACAGCAAATTTTTCAACGCATGTTTTACATATGAAAAAACATACGTTAACCATATGTTAGTGAACGTATGGTAAACGGAAATTTAACACCCATACGTTTACTATACGTTTGAAAACATACGTTTAACGCATGATTTTTCATGCGTTCACCATGTAATGGCAACCATACGTTCAGTGAACGCATGATTTTTCATGCGTTTACCATGTAATGGCAACCATACGTTCAGTGAACGCATGTAAAACGCCCGTTTCACTTATAAGTAAAATTCATGCATACATTGCCTTTTTGGTGCTCAAAAAATGATCACTTTTATATACTTGAAGTTATATATCAATTTAAACAGTTTCGT